>VZTD01002910.1:222092-552907 GCA_013397725.1 Rhagologus leucostigma
GGTGTCCCTGCCCATGGCAGGGGGTGGAATGGGATGGGCTTTAAGGTCCCTCCCAACCCAAACCACTCTGGGATTCTGTGATCTCTGGTAATCTCAGCAGGGTGAGTGGTGCAGGCCAAAGGGTGTTGGGCAGGAAGATGTTTGGGCAGGAGGATGTTTGGAACATCAGTCCTGACTAACCCGTTCCCTGGAACCTTTCATGCATTTTGTGCTGGATTGTTGCTGTATAAAGAAGACAGTTTGAGCCAAAATGCCCTGCCCTGGAGGAATGAGAACGAACAGAGCAGCAGCAGGGATGCAGGGTGGGATGCAGGGATGCAGGGTGGGATGCAGGGACTGAATGAGGCAGCAGCCCTTGAAAGGTGTGGGATTGCTAAATCCAAAGGCTCATCTCGTTAGGAAGTGTTTAACGAGGATGTCATCCCAGTGCACGGCCTGAGTGTCACTGGGACGGGGTCCAGTGGGCAAAAGCGGGTGTGAGGGGACACAGGGAGCCTTTTGAGCCACAGTCTCATTCCTGATGCTCTTGGGATGCTGCTCCCACCCTCTGCACCCATCCCAGCAAGCCCAGGGGAGGGCAGGGAGGGTGGGGGTGCTCTGGGGCTGCCCTGGGGGCTCCTGAGGACACAAAAACCCCCCGTGGGCACCGTGTGGGCTCCCAGCTCAGGGGTAGCTCAGCTGCAGTCTACGGTGTGTGGGCTCTCTTCTGGTGGCTTCTGCTTCAGCCTGTGGGATTTCTTAATAACAGCAAATATCCCCCCGTGGTTTCCCCCTGTCTTTTTCCATCTGATTAAATAAATACCAACACACTTGCAAGAAACTGGGTAGTCATACTGAATTAGCCACAAGAAGACAGATACTCTATTTTTTTGCCTTTCAAGGCTCACAGAATACCCTACAACTATTAATTATTCCGGTTTCCTGATGGTTCTGCAGGGGTATCAGATAGCCTTGGGTATGGAATTGAGTCCTGGGGATGGGAGAGGGCCGGCTCAGCACACTGTGTGGCAGGGCTGCAAATGCAAAGCAGAACAGTGGCCCCGCTGTTTCCTGCTCCAGCCACGGCCTGGCCCCTCCTCTCCTCCGAGGGGTGCGCGAGCTGGTGGAAAAGTTTTTGCTAAGGGAAGCGATCCGGGCTGGAAGCTTTCAAAGGCTTCTTGCAAACACAGATTGATGGGGTGGGGAACGTACTTTAAACATTACGGCAAACACCTTGGCCGTGTCCCTTTCAAGTGAAAGCTCGAAGGAAGGGAATTGACTGATGTGTGCTTTTATCAAAGCTGCTCCCCGTTCTGTCGAGCACGGGAGCCTACGGAAGTGAAGAAGTTAATGGGGGAAGTGGGCATTAAACAGAAAGATCAAATGCACCAGGTAATAGCCAAAGGGATAAAAACTGTACAGCACCTGAGAGTGGCAATAAATGTAAAATGCTGCTCTCTCATTTCAGATATTTGATTAACTGCTTCTAAATATACTGGGGACTGTACAGGCAGGGGGAAGATGTGGGTGAGCTGAAATGTGGTCAAAATGTTTCAGGGACTCTAACCAAAGAACCTGTAAAAGCCTTCCTAGCTCCTTGCTGCCTCTGTGAGGGCAAATATAAAGGTTCAGGGATTTATAAATATTTTTTTACTGTGGGAAAAACAATCAAATAAACAGAAAAAATGCCATAGGAAGAGTGTTTGGATTGATGAGGATGGAATATGGGAAGAAGTGCAACAGTAAAATTCTGTTTGAATTGCAGGAGGGAAATGGGTTTTATTTCCTTTCTGTCCATTACTGAAAATGGCTTTTGAAGAATTGAGATCAGCAGGATTTTTCCAATCTCATGTCTCCAAAGAACTCTTACCTAGTGGTGAGAGTAGTAGGCACTGATCTTTTCTCTCTGTGTGAGCAGGGACGGCACCCAGGGAGCAGCTGGAGCTGGGCCAGGGAGGGTCCGACTGGAGATCAGGGAAAGGCTCTTCCCCCAGAGGGTGCTGGGCACTGCCCAGGCTCCCCAGGGAACGGGCACGGCCCCGAGGCTGCCAGAGCTCCAGGAGCGTTTGGACAGCGCTGCCAGGGATGCCCAGGGTGGGGCTGTTGGGGTGTCTGTGCAGGGCCAGGAGCTGGGCTGGGTGATCCCTGTGGGTCCCTTCCAGCTCGGGATATTCTGTAATTCCATGGTTCTAGGACTTTGCTAGCACATGTGCAGATGTTCCTCTGCATGCGAATGCTCTCTCCCTTCTCTCTTCAGTACTGGGTTTCTCCAGATGCAAAACATGTTTGGGAAATACTTTCAAATCAGCACCTCAGCCCATTGCAGAGAAGGACTTTGAAGTTTGTGTTTCTTGAGCAGCACTGCTTTGCCCCACTGGAACACTCCACATCCCGGGACACCAGAGAGCCCCGAAAGAACAATTCCTTCAGCCTTTTGACAGAGCTCAAAAGCCCCATTTCATGTGAAAGAACAAGAGCTCAGGGGCCTTGGCCTTCTGCCTCCGTGCAGCTGCTGGGACCAAGTCTCAACAGCTAAAACCCTAAAATGCACCAAGGCAAAGCAGCTCCCTGCAACGCTCTGTTACCAAGCTGATTTTTCCCACCTTTGGGACAAGAAAGTCTTTTGGACGCCCTGGGCTTCAATTTTCCTTTTACCTCTCTCCTAAAGTGCAGGACAGGTTCAGGGAAGTTCAACATGCTCCTCTTTAGAGGTCACAATAGTATAAAAAAGCTGTGGAACCTCTAGGAGTTTGGAGAGATCTGTCAGCAAACCTCGGGCCCTGCTCCCGCTTGCCCACCCTGTCCCTGCGTGGCTCTGGGCTCCACGCCACAAGCAGCTGGGTGTGGAAAACTGGGGTGCAAAGGCAAAGCCACGCTTGGGAATACCTGGGATGCTGGCACTGAGGGTCAGTGAAGGGCTGGGACACTGGGACAGTTCCCCCATCCCCAGCTAGTCCTGCTGATCCCCGGGCCAGTTCTGCAGAAAGCAGTGTGCACCCATGAAGGAGGAGATGTAGCATAATTTATCCCAAGGGCTTTAAACCACTGTAGAAAAATTCTCTTTATATTTTGGTCAGTGGGATGGATTGCTGCAACAGGGAGAGCCAGAAGAATCTGCATAGCGGGGACTTTTTAGATCAAATCAATCAAATCAACTTTTTAGATCAAATCACTTTTTTCTGGTGGTTTGGGCTGGTTTGACCCTGGGTTTGAACCCTCCCTTTCGGCTCTGCTTTCTGTGATGTCCCAATAGAGCAGAAACAATGAAATTACAGTAATGAAAGCGTTGGTTAGGTGTGTTAGGGAGAGGTTTGCCCCCAGCCTGGGTTGAATTCTCCTCTGGAAGCGCAGTGGCTGCTCCTGCTTGTCCCCAGCAGGGCAACGTCACCTGTGGTAAAGCACCGATGGCACTGGATGTGCTGCTCCAGGGAGGCCCAAACAGGTGCTAATGAGCACTAAGGAAATGAACGATACGTGAGAGCTGGGGTGGCTGGGAGAGCAGGGAGCTGCGGGGGCTGCTGAGAGAGTCGTAACGCTGTGAGATGGGGGTGGATGGGAGAGAGATGTAAGAGCAGGAAACTCGGGTTTACTCCAGGGTTCCCAGTTTACAACGCTGGTGTTCCCTCCCAGGGCTCCCTGGACATTGCCACGACCATGAATGAGGGTGAGAAATGTGAGTCGTGGTTTTTTTCACCTGATCTCTTTTTCTCTATCTTTTATGGCTTTAAGTTGGGCTCTCACTGTGACCTCGATTTATCTTGTGAAGGCTCAACACGTAAAACTCTTCCTGGCAGATGTCAGCGAGCTTCCACATCTGACATCTGCATCGTTCCTCATGCACTCCCAGGCACGGGGCAGCCTGGTCAGCCTCTGATGGCCAGGGCCTGGTGCTAAAGGGTCCCGTCCTTCCCCTGGGAGGCTGTAGGGGATGTGGGCACGTCCACAACCCCTTGGGAGGAGCAGGGATGGAGCAGGGGATAACAAGCCCTGAAGAGAACATGGATGGGCTCACCAGGAATTTCCCAGCTTAGGAGAGGCCTTTGGGACAATCTTGTCTTTTCAGAGCCCCAAGGATGGGGTGCAGCAGCTGCTGCTGGGGAAGGCAGGAGAATCACAGGGCTCTGCTCTGGCTAAGGGCCACCCTGGCCATGCCCTCACTCACTGAGTGCTCTGGCTCATCTCTGCTGCCCCTCAGTTTCTGGAAGTCCAGGAGTGGCCAGGTGAGCTTGGGGAGTTCCTGGGCTTGAGCTGAGTACTCAGCTCTGCTCTGACACAGTCTGTGTGTCTGAACTGTGGGGCAGAGGGTGCTCCCCCCTCCCGGGTCTGGGCACTGGCTCCTGTCTGTGTGTCCAAGGCTGGAGAACTTATTCTGGGACCAAGAGGCCCTGAGAGAGAGTCCAGGGGCAGAGTGAGCAGTGCCTGGACACAGCTTGTGGGATGCTCAGGACAGAAAATAGGCAGTTCTCAGATAAGATGGATAAAGGGGCATCTAAGGCAGGAATGAGACCCACGACGAAGGGAAAGTGAGTGAAAGAGGATCGGGGAGAACAAAACCCCAAGATGTCCAGGGCTAGCAGACTGTAAATCTCCCAGAGCTCTGTCAGGCACCAGACAGAAGGAGCAGAGAGGTCCTAAGTCAGTGGTTACACACACCGGGGATGGCAGCTGTACAATTAATCTCCTGCCCTTTTTTGAATCTGTAGGTGAAGCCTCTGAGTAAATGAGGAAAGGTGAGGAAAGGTCTTTGTGGTCCTTTCCTTCCTTCATCCCGATGGGCTCCTCTCCTGGACTAAATGAAAGCAGTCCCAGCTGCAGACAGCTCTGCCTTGGATCCGGGTTTGCTTCTTCCCAGTGTAAACCAGTGCAACCCATGCCCCTCCTGCCCTGAGCTTGTCCTTTCAGCTTGATGCACTCAAAGCTGGCTGTCTCACAGCCTCACTCAGCAGAATCTTGTCTCAAATACTTCAAATGCTAAAGAATAACATCAGTTATTAATATTTAAAACAGCACTAAAATAATATAAACAGGTATGGACTTCTTTCACTTATCCAGGATCGGGGGATCCAGCAGCAATTCTCCCTTCTCTGCCAAAAGCAATGCTGACACCAGCCTGTCGTTTTGTCCCTCTCCTGATGACTCTGAAGTCTTCCACAAAAGGACAGATCAGCTGCCAGAGCCCATTTTGGATATGGTACCTTCATATCCCTACAAAGTCAGAGTCTCTCAGTTATCAGAAGGATTTAGCCTTACCTGGGTCTGTTTTCCAGAAGGGAAAACAAAGCAGGAAGTGGCTAACTGGGACATTCTCAAAAACATCAACCTCCCCATAGGCACTCAAATCGTGTAAGTGTTTTGAAAACAGTTACGATTCTCCAATGTCTGAGCCGTGTGTGGAGGAAGGAAAAATGTCACCTCACATGGTCTGAGAACCATCTGAGCCCCCCAAGTGTCCCAGCATTACCCCACCCTTCTGCCTGCCCCTCCCTCAGCAGGTGCTGGTAAATCAGCCGTGGTGCTGTGCAGGCTGCAGGACCCCCCATATCTCCAGTCACCCCAGATCCTGCTGGATTTGCCCCCTTTGCTTCCCTGCTTTCCACTCGGAGCGGTCATTTGCCCTTCCCTCGCTTTCTGCTGTTCCTTAAAACCACCCCGCGCTGCCTGTGACTGAAACTAGGTGGTGTGAGCGAGGCAGCCAACGTGGCAATCAATTAACAGCCCAACAAAGTGCCTTTGTGCCGGCCTTTGCAGGGGCAGTGAATGGCTGTCTTGTCACAAGGGGCTCTACTGTATTAAGAAAGCATTCTACCTTCGCCCGTGGTGCTCCTCAAGTCTCATTACTGTGCCAGCAATAATAGTGTCTAATTAAGCAGAATAAAGAGAGATGAAGCGTAATGGTTACAGGATAGAGAAGTTATTCGTCGGAGGGAGGTAATAAATTACTGAATCCTGCGTCCTGCTATGCTGGAAAAGACGCAGTCAAAAGTAGCCGACACTGGAAACTTGTTTTTCTGTTTGATGAATTGGCCAGCTTGGGCTGGTATTTATTTCAGCTCAGGTTGATGTTTGTTTCAGCTCAGGTCGGTGTTTGTTTCAGCTGGGGTTGGTGTTTATTTGTGCGTTGCCTCAACAGATTTATATTTTTTTCACTCCTTTTAATGAGCTGAGCAAACCTGTGGGCATCGGGGTGGGGGCAGAGTAAAGCCGAGATCAGCTGGTCATTCTAAGGGCAGAAGTGCCCATCAGCGCAGGGATGCCCGTGGGACTCCTCTGCCTGCCCCGTGCCCGGGGGTTTGATTCCAGGCTGTAGCTCCACGTTCCTGCCGGGTTATTGCCCAGCCCCGGTCGGGAGCTCCACAAGCCCTGCCCCGTGCAAGGAGCAGCGAGGAAAAGATGCAAGAATGTCATTAAGGTCACTCCGCGAGTCCCCGGCTGCGGATAATGAACAATTCCTGACAAAATGAGGTGGTTGGAGCCGTTCGGAGATAAAAACCTGCCTGTCATTCTGTTGCACGAACCTATATTCCAATTTTATCTGCGGAGCGCGGTTCTCTTTTATCCAGTTTCCTGTTTGAAGGGATTTGAGCAGAATAGATAATCCTAACTTTGAACATAAATCACTGAGCTGCACGGCTGATAGATGCTTTGCACTTTTTTTATGATAATGGCTGATTGGAGGCTGGGAGGGAAAATGCCAGGGGCTTATCTCTGTGGAGCAGCATTTGGAGGGTGTGCGGAGGGCTGAGGGAAGGGGAGGCAGCGGCACGAGGTGGGGCCGTTTTGTGTTTATTTATCTGTTTGTTTATTTCGAATGTCTGAACTCGAGCAGAGACGCTCTGGGACGTTACTGGGAACTTTGGGAGTTGGGGTCTGCACAGACACCGGGATTCAAGGTGACGGTGGGCGTCCTCCCCGGCCTCTGAGATAACAGAGCACGAGGCTGAGTTCATCATTCCCCCCAAAGGGGCTTGGGGATGCCAAAGAGCCATCAAATACAGTCCATGGATTGTTACTCTTTTACTAAGAATAGTTGAAAGAAAAAATACAGCTGCTTTTTTTTCTTTTACCCACAAAATAGATGACAGCTCCAAAAGTGCACTTTTCCTTCTGAAGATGCAAATCCTCAGAAAGGTCATGTTCCATTTTGGTTTTGAATGTTTCTTATTTTTAAAAGATTTATTTTACTGCAATTAGCTTAAATTTCAAAGTAATTTTAAACCAGAAAACTGGATTCTTTCTTTGCTTATAACTTCTGTCTCCCTTTTTTTTTTTTTTAATTAAAAAAAAAAAAAAAAAGAAAAGAACCCTCAACATCAAAACAGATGCTTTCCCAGGAAAAGTTGTTTTTTGATGAAACAGATTAATTGGCGTTTTCTAATCAAATCTTCAAAAACCTTCCAGGCAGCTTTACTGAGGCATTGAAGTACCCTTTAAAGGGTGAGCTTCCTTCATGTCACCCTCTGAAAGTCGTCTTTCCCACTGACTCTAAGTGGCACCTTGGCGACGGCTTCGGATTGGATTCCTGGGTTTTTGCCTGCGAATGGATGAGTATTTGGGTTCACAGGATGATTGTAATTCTGAAGCAAATCCCCAGTTTGCCTCCAGGTGTGCTCCAGATGCTCTCCATCCCCTCACGGAGGTTTAATGGTGCAAATCAAAGACTGATTTTCCCAACAGCTCCGAACCACAGGCATGGTCAGGATGTTTATTCGGGGGGTCCAGACTAAACCTGGTGTGAAACCAGTCCCTCCACGTGCACAGAGGAGAAGCTCCAGGGTCAGTCCCTCTGTGCAGATGCTGCAGGCCTGCCCGCGGCCCGGGATTACTGGTCACTTACAGATGCAGCTTTTCGTCCTGGAATCACAAAGTCATTCATGTTGGAAAAGCCCTCCCAGCCCATCCAGTCCCAGCTGTGCCCGATCCCCACCTTGTCCCCAGCCCAGAGCACCGAGTGCCATGTCCAGCTCTTCCCTGGACAGCTCCAGGGATGAGGACTCCAAACCTCCCTGGGCAGCCCCTTCCAGTGCCTGACACCCCCTTCTGTCAAGAAATTTCTCCTGATGTCCAGCCTGAGCCTCCCTTGGCACAGCCTGGGACCATTTCCTCTTGTCCTGTCAATGATGACTGAAGCTGTGTCAGTTGAAAATCATCTCATGTGGTTCAGACCTGTTTGAAGACAAGTAACAGGCTCTGAATTGCTGAGGTGGTTTCAAGACCTTTTTCATGTTATTTATCCCTGTCCCAGCTTTCGGTCTGACCCTGTCAGCTTTTGCGAGGCCCCGTGCTGACCCTTGGGCAGGAGTGGTCACTGCCTGAGGGAGGTGGCCGGGCTGGTAGAAGGGTCTGTGGGACATGGGGAAGGATGAGATGTGGACACGGGGACTCTGAGTGCCAAGGACAGTCTTGAATGAGACAAGTGACTGTCCAGTGTCACCTTGGCAGCAGGAAGCTTACTATGATGGAAAGAATGTGCACCTGGGAGCTGTCCCAGTGCACGAGGTGTGGGGAGAGAGCCAAAATCTTCTCTCAATTCTTTCTTCATAAAGAACCACAAAGGCTTTGGGAGGAGCAGAGTTTCCTTCAGGAATATGTGGGCAGTGTCCACACTGTGAAGGAGGAGATGCTTTGGGCATGGCAGGGGTTCGGGACTCCAGGCCATTAGGAATTGTTACAAGCCAGCCAGGGTCTGACAAGGGGGAGAGAAATCTTTGGGCTTCAGGATGAGAAATGAGCCTTATTTTAGTTGCGAGCATTCAATATTTTAAAGAAAGTACTTTAAAACAAATAAAAGCCCTTCATTTTCTTACTAAGGTTTGCTGCTGTCCAGAAGCCCAGTTTTCTGGGAAACAGAAGTTTTTTGGAATGGATTTAATTATTCTATTGCAGCTTTAAAGGGGGTGCCATGAACATGTACTGGAAAAGGAGCAGCTCTTAGAAAAGTGATCAAGTCTCCCACAGGAGACAATTTGGGTAATGCAATCTGCTCAAACAACAAGTTCTTTAAACTTGGGAGAAAATTTCTTTGGAGCTTGAACAGGTCAATAACATTTTCTCCCATTTGGAGAGGAATAGGAAAATTAACTTTTTTTTTTTTTTTTTTTGCCAGCTTTTGTGTTATTTAACAGCCTTTTAGAAACCCATTTCCTGCGCTATTTTAAGCTGCAGGCAGAGTTAGGAGACCACATCTGAGTGACGATTTAAATCTCTAGACAGCTCAGAAGATAAGTCAAAACAAATTTCAGGATGTTCCTCTAAAGAGCTGTTTCCACTTAAGTCAGTCCCATTGGGAGCCTGGTTACAGAATCACCTAATCTGCTACACATTTTATACATTTAAACAGGTCCATTTGAAAGAAAGTTTTTGAAATTTTCTGTGCAGTGAATACATAATGAATTCCACTGGAGGAGGCTGGAAATTGCTCCTGGATTTTGCTGTTCACTTTGTTGATGTTGATAACTTTATGGTATCCTGATTTTTTTTTTCTTTCACTGCAATCTTTCAGGCTGCACACCATGCAGCACAACTCCTCCTTTGCTCCCCAAAAATTAAACACTGCACCAAGGCTGCTTGATGTGGGAAAGATGCAGTGCAGGGATATTCAGAGAATATCCAGTCACTTCAAAATTCGGTGGATGGTGCAGGCTGGAGCAGAGTGGGCTGTCCTTGAAGCCCCGACTGTTTGGCCTCAGGTTTGGCTGCACAAGGCCGCAGCTGAGCTGCTCTGCTGCTGACATTGGTTTTGCTCCAGGGAGGGAGGTTGGACCAGCAACCTTCCAACCAACATTTCCGTGGCTCTGCAGTGAGAGATTTTCGTGGCCTTTGGGGTCAGAGGGAAGAGGTGCACGGGGGGGGTGCTGCCTGCCCTTTCTTTCTTGATTGAGCATTCTCAACACATCTCAGCAGAGAACTTTTCAGAGACAACTCTCAGCTCCATGATTGCACTCCTCCTTGCCTGCCATCAAATAACAGAAGCCAGCAGATACAGAAGTTTCTTAGATGAGAAGCAGCTGCATTTGCCTTTCGGTGTTTCTTATTTTAAAAAATGTTGGCCAGACATCATCTGCAGATTATGGAGTAGAAACTGTTGAGTGGAGTCTGCCAAACTAATAATGTAATGCTTGGAATTGTTCTGAAAGCTTCCTTTGTGATACTATTTTGTCCTGGATTTCCCAAGTGAAACACAGAATTTGGGTTTTGTCTGCCTTAAGTTCTTAACCTGCACTCTCTTCCCAACCCCATCACAGGAGAGCAGTTGTAAAAGCTTTGATGGATTCAGGTCCTCACACTGAATTTTCTTTTGATCTGAGATGAATTGTGTAACTTTTCTACCACAGCTGGTTTATCTCCTAAAGGGAATGGTGTTTCCGTGGTAGCACAAAGGTTGGTGTACTGCACTATTTGATTTCATTTTTTTTAAGATCTTCGCGTTTGCAGAGGCAAAAGTAGGGCAAATGCTCTGTTCCTCTCTGCGATGGCTACTCATGTTCTCCCTCTTCCACCCTCTAATAGAATTTGAAGCTGAAGAGTCCACTGCGGTTGTCTGATTTGACCTTCTTCATAACACACCAGGATCTTTGCTATTGATTCCTGCATCAGGCCCTGACTTGTGGTCAGGCTGAAGGAGGTATTTTACACATAATCTATTAAAGCACCGTAGTGTTTGAGAGGGTTAACTCCTTCCCAGGGCTCTCGAGCAGCAGTTACAGAACTCACTCTCAAAAAGGGTCCTGTGTGTACAAACATTTCACCTCTCGTCCACTAAATGGTTTTCCATCAGCCTCCGACAGTTTCAGAGGAGGTTATATTTTTACTTTATGTCTGATTGTCTTCTCCTGTCCCTTCTCATCAGCTGCAAAACTCCAAAGAGTATCCACAGAGGTGGTAAGACTGGAAATAAGCCTCATGTGGGTAACTGAGGAGCATGCTCTTTAGGCTTTTCTTTCGTCTCTCAGGTCCAAGTTTCTGCTCAGGACACAGGCATTACACACCAGTGTCACACCAGGTACTCTGATGCTTTCAAGCTTCTTCAAGTGGAGAGCTGGGAAACCAGAATGGTCTGAAGTGTTTCATGGACTTCTGTCCTCTGTTTTCTTACCAGCCTGGGCTGAGAAGAAAACGTGCACCACCCAATCATAATCTAACAAAGACAGGAGAAGAAGTGCCCTTCCCCACCTGGGTTTACCCAGGACCCGGATGCTGGGGGTCTGTAAGCCTGATCATATTTCTAAGAGGGAATTATCCCAGATTAGAGGGAAGGCAGTGGTGGCGTTTGCCCTTCCTGGTGACATGTGGCCTCACACTCAAATGTCCAGGCCCTCCCATCAGGCTGGACAGCTGCTCGGGACTGTCCTCAGACTGGCTGGCGGCCAGGCAGGAGCCTGTGGGAATGCAGGGAGAGGCACCTGCTCCAAACCCCCCTGAGACAGCAGGGAAGGAAGAGCTGATATGGGCCCCCGTAATCCTGGGTGCTGCCCTGCCTGCTCCCAGTCAGATACCATTACTGAGAAGTCAAACAAAGCTCTGGAGGAGGGCTGCTCCAAGGGTCTGATTGCAAACTGATCTGGCTGCAGATCCCTCCCTTCACCGCCGTCATCAGGGCAGACGCTGGGGGCGAGGGGATGCTGCCTGCTGAGCTCTGCCGAGCTCTGCTCCACGAGTGGCTGTGGGAACAGGGGGTGGCCTCAGCCTGTGTTTAGAGGCAGCTGAGAAGGTTGGAAGTGTGGGAAAGGAGTGGCTGCTGCAAATCAAGGCTTTGCTCTGCCCTGGTGACAATCCTCTGGCACAGGATTTTGGGTTCGGTTGTTCTCCCACTTGCACCAGAAAACTGCCCTAGAAGAGCACGTGTTCAGTGGAAGGTGTCCGAAGAAACTCTCCCTGTACCCGAGAGCTGCTTGAGAGCCGGATCCAGGGATTCACTGCCTGCCTTGGGAAGGGGCGCTGGCATCGCTGCTTCTCAGGCTCAGCTGGAAATGCCTGAGTGTTCCAGCCCTCAGCCAGGGACTGAGGATTTGAGGTTTGATGCCTTCCCAGACTGGTGATGCTCAGAGCCCCTTCAGAGCACCTCTGCATAGGCAAGGCAGCTCCCTGGGGGACAGCAGGATTTTACTGAGGCCAAATCAGAGAGAAAAAGCTGGAATTTTGTTTGATTGGGCTTTTAAAATTATTTTTTAAAAATTTTTTAAATAGTCAACACATTCCTTTGCTACTGAGTTTTGACATTATTTTGATCTGCCCCATCCCTGGAAGTGTGCAGGGCTGGTCTGGATGGGGCTCTGAGCAAGCTGGGACAGTGGAAGTTGTCCCTGCCCATGGCACGAAGGTGGAATGAGATGAACTTTAAGTTTTCTTCCAGCCCAAACCATCCGGTGCTGATTCTGTAATATGATCCTGATGGGTCCCTTCCAACTCAGCAGATTCAATGATTTTGTGACTCTATGAGTCAAGGATTCTATGATTCATTTCAGTGCAGTCAAACCATTTAGTTTTGATCTACTTAAAAAAAAAAAAAAAGGAATTAATTCTTACAGTGATATGGAAGTCCAGACAAGGTGTTTTGAATTTATCAAAACAAAATGTTTTGGTGATTTCCCATCAAAAAGCAAAGTGAATTTACGGTCTTGAAAAGTAGCTTAATTTCAGTAAGTCAGCCTTTTCTTAGAAGAAAAAATAATCTCTAGGCAAGTCCTGCAAGCAGCCCTGGTACAAACCCCTGTCATGTGTGGAAAGCAGACAAAACCTGTGGAGAGCACTCGGCTGTCACAGTCTCCTGCTCTGCTGTGGCTTCAACAGCAGAGAAAACCATTTCAGACAGGTCTGGCTGTGCAGCCTGACTGTGTCACTGGGAATTCAAAGGGAATCTTTGCGAGACAAACACAACTGATTGTTCTGTCCAGCTTGTGGAGTCTTTCATTAGAGAAACCTATTGGAAGGATGGGGTTTGGTGTACAAGGAAAGGTAACTCAAAGTTTGATCACATCCTCTTGAGCGATGAGGTGTGACATTTTTCCTCGCTGGTTTACATCAGTAGTTACTGAATCTCAACAGAGAGTACATAGAAGTGGTGTCTTTTTCTCCCCTGTATGATTAAGAAAGCATTTGATCCTATAGATAGAAGTGGTAATTGACTATATTTAAAGATTAACCCAGTGTAATGCCTTCTGAAAGAAAAATGTTATTAAGAAAGTTGTCAATCATGGAGTTGATGCCTTTTTTAATACAGTCTGAAAGTGTTATAATTTCAATACCCCAAAGGCCAAAGCAAATTATCAAGCTGAAATTAGAGATTAGAGAGTTTCAATTTCTCTCTCATCTCTTACATTTCATCTTCCACCTTCAGCTGCAGGAAGAAAAGGAGGAAGAGTTGTATTTGGCATGGGAGGGGAAGCACAGAAGCCTGGCTGTGATGATATCCTGTCTTGAAGCTACGTGCTGACCTCAGGACTGCCCCGGGCAACAGAGTCTGATCAGAGCTGTGATAGAGCAGCACATTCCCAAGGGATAGGGAGCTGGGAGACAGCCAGCAGCAGGGGTGTGTGCAGCTGAGGATTCAGGCACCTGGAGATTCAGCCTGCTTAGAAAATCACCTGCCCGATGTAACTTTAGGACCACCTTAGGTGGTCACAAGGGTGGCGGTTGTGCTTTAGAGTTCACTGTGTTCAGTGGAAACGCTTTTTCCAGTCTCAGGTAGTTGGACTTTTCTTGCTGAGGGCTGGGTGTTCAGAGGCGTAGGTGGAGTTCAGGCTCCTAAATATAAAGTTGCCATCCTGAAAACCCCTTTTAGGTGGAGTCCAACCTTATGGGCTCTGAAACTCTGGAGGCACCAGAGTTTGTGTCTATAACTTTTCCACGGTGCTCCTGCCCGTGCAGCAAAGCCCCTGTGTGAAGGGGCCGGGCAGCTGGAAGGCTGCCATGCACAGAAACGGGCCAGGACCCCCAAAGTACCCGTTCCTCTGCCAGAGGGACTTTATCCATGAGATATTTGTGCAGCCTATCCGATGAAAAAAAGAGTTCTGCACAGCAGACCGTGGTGGCTGGGTGTTTCTTTCAAAAGGCAGATGTGCACAGAAGAGCTCTGTCCTTGGACACACAATTCCTGGGTCCCGGTTGTTGGTTCAGGGCATTTTCAGGCAGTTTCATTTTTAAGCTGAGAAGATTAAATCACCACAATCCTTTTGGAGGCTGCAGGAGTCTCTCAGCCCTCAGACTGCAGTTTTCTGGTGGGAAATTTTCCAGCTGAAAATATGTCTTCTACGGAAAAGAAGGGGATGGCAAAGAAATTCCTCTAACACAACAAAAAGGAGAAAGACCTTGTCCTGGCCCCATGTCGCAGAACTAGTTTTAAGGAAGGAGACTGACTCATGACCCTTCCATGTAAATTCTCCTGGCTGGAGAGCCCTGCTAACAGGATCACTCAAAAACTGGAGAAGTTTGAGTCTTTTCTGCCTGGAAGCACTGCTGGGACAGGAGAGGTGGGCTGGGTACTGCCACGGGTGAGCTGTGGCAGCAGCGGTTCCAGAGAGCACCAGGAAAGGTCTCTGGCATCAGTCAATCTGGTAACCAACTCCGTGTGTCCTGGCATGTCTGCATATCGTTCTCCTCGGCACCTGGGGACTCTGGAAGCAGGACCCCAGCACTACCCGCATTTGAAATCCTTCCCCATGAAAGATGGGCCTGGTGCTGTAAAAGGGGGGTTATTGCCTTTGTGTTCTGGTCTTTCCTTCACAGACAAGAGACGTGTATTTTCTGGGGGAGGGAGTGAGGTTCAGAGTAATTGAAATAGGAAGAGTATTCCTCATGAACTCTGGGCTAGATGGGGGAATGAAATTCTCTGTAGTGAAAACATTATGCTCCCACCATAATCTACTAAAACAGTCTTCATTTCCCTGGTGTAGGAAGGTTCTCTTCTCTTATTGCATTTAGCTTGAAATCAGAGCTCTCAAGCTGTTTGATGCTGGGCAGTGTTTATGCCTTGTGCTGTCATAATAAATGCCCCAGATCCATCATAAAAGCAGTTCCTTTGACACAGAGGCCGATTAGAAACTGCAGGAGAGGTGTGGGGCAGTAATGGAGATTTATTTCTTTTGCAAAGGAATTGGATTATCATCTTGTGCAGAGTTATTTTACCTTTCCCCTGCCCAGCCGAGTCAGACCAGTTACTGCCATCCATTGTATGAAATGCAGCAAGGCAGGGAGGGACACAGCCCCACCACCTCGCTGGCTCCTCTTGGTAGAAGAGGGTGTTTCAGATAATTTACAGTGCCTGTCCAGGAGCACATCCTCAGGACAGCCCTTATCCAAACAATACAGCATCCTCAGGATGGCCCTTATCCAAACAACACTCCATTCACATGGTTTTGACCTCCATCAGGACGTTGCATTTATTGGGCCCAGTTTTACTGTAGCAGGACTTGCTCACTTCTAATCCAACTCCATAATTTCCGAGCCTTTATATGTCTGGGGATGAAGCAGGTTATAAAATACTTTCAAGGATATTTTTTATTGTGTTTTGTTTAAGACAAGCAAGTCTTCCTTTTTATTGTTTGCCGAGCAACTACGGAAATTACTTCTGTGCTGGCACTCAGGAGCGTGTGAGTGAAAGGCACTCGGACCCTTCTGTTGCCGGTCTCTACACTGTGAGGCAGCTCTGTTTTGCAGCCCCAGTAAATGATTTATTGAGGCGCTGCTGCCTCTCACCTGTCTCTTCCTTACCATACACCCACACTTTCTTGGTCAAGGCTGGGATTTGCTGGTTCAGCTGAACAACTGGTGACCCACCAGTATAACCCACCTCCACCGAAATCCTTTCCTCAGCTGTTGCTTCCCCTGCATGAAGTTCAGCAAGGGGAAGTGCAGGATATTCTGTGATTCTGAAATACCGTCACAGCTTGGCCCGAGGCCTGCTCGTTGTACTGCTGCGGCTGTGTCCCGATTCAATGGGCTTGGTGGTGGTGGCTTGTTGAAGCACTTTTGTGATACGTTCCGTGCATCCTGTGGTGGCGTGTAACCCGTGTGTAAATGGTGTGTAAACCACGTGTAAACCGCGTGTAACCCGTGTGTAAATGGTGTGTAAACCACGTGTAAACCGCGTGTAAACCGCTCCGCGCCCGCTCCTCCGCTGCCCCGGGCCCCGCTCCGCGCTCTGTCCGTGGTGCTGAAGCGCCCGCGGGGCCGCTGCCGGAGCCGGGCCGCGTCTCCAGGGAAAGCAGCGGCCGAGGGGCTCTGAAGGGTTCTGGAGGGGTCTGGCTGCCTGGTTCGCCGTGGCACGCCGTGCACAGATGTCAGCAGAGAGCCTGGGGTATGGAAGGGGTTGCAAGAGTTGGCCCTGCGGTCCTTAGAGGTGACTCCATCGAGCCGAGAGGGAAGGAGAAAACCAGGGGTTCAAATACTTGTATTGCTCAGGGATATGAAACACAGGTTTGTTATGTTTAAGAAAATATAGAGGCTTTCAGCTTTAAGAGTTCCTGGCTGGTAATTCTCACTAGTGCTGAAGCGTTGAATTGAAAAAAGAAAAAAGGAAGAAAATACATCTAGGCAAGTCTGGAAGCCTCTCCCCAACAGCTCAGAGTGGGGATTTGTGAGCTAAATATTTCCACTGAATAAGTACTGGGTGTCTGCATAAGGGAGTGCGAGTGCAGGAGACGGGAAGTGTGGGTCACTGCCAGCTCCAATGTGGGGCACCGCTGCAATGAATGGAACTATTTGTTAAAGTGGTTTGCCACACTAATTGCCTGCATTAATTTTTTGGCGAGCAGGGTGTGTAGTCAGAGGCATATTTGAAACCTTTGAATTGGGTTGTGCTGTGGAGCAGAGAGGATCCTGGGCAGAAAATGAGGCAGAAGGTGTCCTGCAGCTACAACCAGGATGTTCTCATCATCGTAACTGTGTGCTTTCTGTCTATCTGGGATTTGTGCAAAAGCTGATAAAGGGAGGAGTGTTGTGCAGCCTGGAGAGAACAGACACTGCACTGGGGAGCCCTTTAGCCAAGGGACTGTGGTTCCGCAGCAATCCTGAGCAGACAGCAGCTGGTTCCTGCAGTGACAGGGGGAAGGCGGGGAGAGGCAAGAGGACTCTCATTTTGGTGTTCAAGTGGAGCAACAGAGAAGCACAGTGAGATAGGAGGACAGGAAGTTCATGCCTTATGAGGTACCCAGCCCTTGGCTCCGTAGTTCCTGAGCCCATGCAAGAGGCCAAATCTCCTCTCCCGCTGCTCAGTAGCAGGAGGAGCAGCAATGGCAGTGCCAGTCTGGGACCTCCTCTGGTAATGAACATAACCTGGCACATCCTCATGAGACCTTTGCAGCAAATTTCAGTTGCTTTGTTTCATGTAAATATTAAAGGATTATTTTAAGATGGTTCAAAGCATCTGAAATCTCACATGATGCTTTGTACACATGACCTCAGCACATGTCCCTTCAGTCCTGCAGACCTTGTGCTGCTTTGTGCTGCTGGGATGGCTGCAGCACTCGGGTGTGTTCCTCGCGTGTGAAGAGAAACAGGCACCTCCTCATTCAGACCATGACTGCCTTGCTGTCTTTCTACAGGGGATAGAGGCTGGTCCCCATAAATTCCTGTCTATCCTTGGGTCCAAACTGCTCTCTGAAGGCTCCTATCTCCATTGACAGGAAAATGATCCCAGAGTGAATTGGTTCTTAAGCTCCAGTTTAAATAACTCCTCCTCAGACCCTATCTAGTCTCAATGTTCCCAGAGCTGATATAGCTGGTGTCCGTGCCAGGGCTGGCTAATTCGCTTGGTTCTCAGGTACCTCTGCAAATTGCGCCTCCACTGGATCCATCCTCTTCTCAAGAAACAGCAGCTGACCCCCTCTCTATGATCTCTTTCCTGTATTTTGTCTGACTTTGAGTCACTCAAGCCAAGATCCCTTTACTTAAGAGCATAAGGAGTCGCATCCACAAACCTTGCCAGCACCCACAGGGGATTTTTAATCTTTTGCGGATCATTCAGTTATGTTATGAGGGTAACAGGCGCTTCTTGCCCTGCATTTCAGCATTTTCATCAGGTGCTCACGTTGTTATTAAGCTGTCTGGTCTCACGTTCTACACATCACCAGCTGAAGGGTCTGAGAACAGGTAACGTGGGATAACAGGGTGATATGAACTGATCAAAATCTTGGCAAATAAGGATGGAAGTTGTTATTTCTTCGTGAGTTTACTCTCCATGGTAAATGCTGGTTGTGGCACCAAATGTGGAAAGGGAAGGGTTTTGTACAAAATTTGAAAAGCTGCCAGGAGGTCTCTCTGTGTGGAAAATCCTCCTCTGCCTAGAAAATGCTGTGAAACAGTTTTAGCTACTTAAGAAGCAAAATTAGAAATCTGGACTGGACTGACTGCAGTCAGGAGCGTGAAAACATCAACCACCTTTACAGCTGGGGAGCAGAGAATAGTCCCTGTGCTCTGTATTAATTTGCATCTTAATCCACAATCAGCCTCCTCTGGATCTCTATGAGATGACTTGTGGGAGTCAGGGAGCCTCTGAAGATGCAGATATTCCTTCTGAGTTTATTACTGCACCAGCTCTGAATTTCAGAGTGGCCTCGGCTCGGGAGGTCATTAAAGAATTAAACATTTTCCCATTCACATGCACGTGAACGGTGTCATGGAATATTGCCCACGTTTAGGTTATGCAAATTCATAGTCATTGACAAACTTATGGAATCTAAAACCATAAGGAACATTTACATCACACTTCTCATGCCTCGGCCAATATATTTTACTCACGTACCTTGGTATGAACAGACTAGAGAGAAGCAACCTGTCCTCTTATAAGAATATTTGGTACTAAACAAAAAAATGTTCTGAAACTGGATGGGAAATTCAAAATCCCAATCCAAGACATCTGAAAACAAATACTTTATTTTTATTTTATTACAAAACATTTTCAAACTGAATTCTTTGAACTATTGTAACTGAAAATGTGAGTTGAAACACTGAATTTCCATTTTAAAAGGCCAAAGCATCATTTAGCAAGAAAGGTGGTGAAATGCATCATTTCCTATGAAAAGTTCAATTTTGATGACCACATTTTCCAAATTAAGAAAACCAAACCTGATGGCAAACAAGGCCAACACCTGCATATGTCACACACCAAGGCCAAGCAGGAAGACTCTAGGGAAATGTAGTTTAAAACAAATGTGTAAGAACTGCAGGTTTGTTGTGTTTAAGGAAATATAGAGGCTTTCAGCTTTTTAGGTTTCTGGCTGACATCTCTCACTGGCACTGAAGCACTGGGAAAAGAAAAGGAAGGAATCACATCTACTTAAGTATATATATTAATTGTAATTGTTTCTGAAGTGCCTTTCATGGTGAATATGTGGAGTTCTGCCTCCTGCTCTCACTGTAGCTGGCAGTGTTATGACAAACCCCTCTTCTGTGTGCTTGGGGCAGGATTTTCTCTTCCCCAGGGTGGTCAATGCCACCCCAGCAGCAGAGCTGATGTCTCTGCCTGGTTTCCTGTGCAAACCCAGCAGATCCTTTCCTGGCTCCTCCTTGATCTCCAGCAAAGGCCGAGATGTGGGAGATGTGGACAGGAGAGCCCAGAGAAGCTCGGGAGGATGTGGAGGCAGTGCTCGCCCCTTGTCCCGGTGGGACTGTGAACATTCCAGCACAATGTTCTCTTCGCTGGCGTTGCAAAACCAGCAGAGGTTCTTACAAACATCACTGCCTGGCATGGAAAGCAGAGGAGTTCTGAGCAGATACAAGGGGTGACTGCACCTAAAAGCTGCCCAGGACAAACAGAGGTGTGTGCAGGGGCTGGCTGAGTTTAGCTCTGTTCACTGAGCGTATTGTGAATGAATCCCTGACTCCCAGAATTGTTGGTGTTGGAAGGGACCTCTGGAGATCACCCGGTCCAATACCCCCCTGCCAAGGCAGGGATTACCCATAGCTTGTGACACAGGAGCACATCCAGGTGGGTTTGGAATGTCTCCAGAGAGGGACTCCCCGCCTTGCAGCTGTTCCGGTGCTCTGGTCACCCTCCACGGAACTGAGTTCTTCCTCATGTTGAGATGGACTTTCATGTGTTTTAGTTCGTGGCTATTGCTCCTTGTGCTGTCACTGGGCTCCACTGAAGAGTCTGGCACCATCCTCTGACACCCCCTGGGGACATTTGTATGGATGTATTTTATTTGTACATATTTGCATGTTGAGATGAAAATGGGTTTTCATTCATCCCCTGCTAAATGAGCCTAGACCTGGTTGGAGCTGGTCTGTGGTGTTATGAGGAGTGAATGTTTGCCAGAGGTGCTTAGAGTGATCCGTGATGGATTTGTCTTGGATAAACAAGGTTTATCTCCTTGTGTGAGAAAATGAGGGAAAATGTGTCACAGAGACCTTGTAACCATGCTGTGACTCGTGTCCCCTCTCAGTCCTGCACCCTGTGCTCAGAGCAGCACGAAGGAGTCTTCACAGGAAAAAAAAAAGTGATTAAGCAGCCAATTTACCAAAAAGCCATCCATAAAACACTGCCTCTCCAAAGCTAATAGTGCTGTTTGTTATGTCAGAAGCAGCTAATAATGGCCATATTTGTTTGAGTCATAAAACCTCTTTTGCTGGTGCATGATAATGGAGTGTGTTACATGTTCAATTAACCAAACTAATCAAATGCGCTGAGGAGAAATACAATGGGAACAAAGACCTGATCCATGCAATTCTTTGTTGGGCACAGCAGTTGTTTTTCATGTGATTTCCTCGCAGTCCTTTGAGCAGATTTCCCAGTGATATGCTAGGATTAAGGCAGGTTTGTTGCTGGATAAGTAAGAAAGGCTCCCCTAGGACAACTTACAACTGTATTCACCCTCCCCTGTCGCTTCGAGGTGCAATGCAGGGGACAGACTCATCTCCTTCTTGGCAGTGCATCAGCCTTGGGGACAGAGAAATTAAACAAGCCAAATCAACAGCTAAGCACAAAACCTGAGGTGGGAGGGAGGGAGAGGGGATGTCCAAACATCACAGCTTGAGAAAAACTCACCAGGGGTCGAGGATAGTGCCCAGATCCTCTGGTTCCAAATGCAGTAACTTGTAGCCTTATTGTCCCTGTGGGACTGCATCCCTTACTCGGCCTCCTTTGGGCTGGAAGGCATCCAGCAATAGATGGGTTGCCCAGGACTTGCCCAGAGCCCAAGGCACCTGGAGATCCAGGCTCAGCAGACTCTGGGAAGCAGGAGAGATGATGATAAGCACAGGCTGAATTAACTCTGCTGTGGAGCAGCTCTGAGAGACTTTAAAGGCAGAAATACTCTGATTTTCTGTGGGCAGAGGTGAGCAGCTTTGTCAGGGTGACACAAACCTGGTGATACCAATTCCACAGATAAAACCAGTCTCAGCTATAGGGAAAGGCCACACCATGTCAGGAGAGGCAAGATAATGTTTCTGCAGGTTATCTGTTAATGAAGTGACCAGCTGTCCATGCTGGGAACTGAAGTGGTCCAGGAGATCTCGTGCAGGTCTGGGAAAGAACAGCTTTGCCTCTCCTGCTCCTGAACGTCTAAGGAATCTCCAGAACTGACTGGGATGCCACAAGTGAGTGCCACTAGACTTGTGTTCATTATGCAGAGACAAATTTTATGGGTCTGCAAATAGGAAAAGGTTTAAAACCACTGCTTTAGATCAAAAGTGCTTCTCAAGAAGTTGCTTTTTTCTGCCACTAAGTGGCTCCAGATGTTGAAATATTCAACAAAATTCCTTTTCTCTTTTTTTTTCTTGACACACTGAGTTTCACAAGGTCAGTCTGCAGCAAAGAAATCCCAGTGCTTTCCACCTTCTGAAAAGCACCCAATTGCAACATTAAATATTAACTGAGAGAAGAGCTTGATTTGTAGCTTCAGACTATTTTGATTTTTAAAAATTGTTTTCTTTTTCCTAAAACATGAGTTTCCTCCACACTTGAGGGACATGGAAGTTTCTCTGTGCTGTGGGCATGGTGAGAGGGGCTCCTGTGCTTTCGGAAGTGGAGCTCCAGCTCTTTGTTTACTCGCAGTAAGGGACAGGGCTCATCAGAATGTTGGTGGCCTTCATGAATATCCCAGCTTCAGCCTTTACTCTGTCCTGCTGTGTCCTCTTTCTGTTGCTGGACTTCTTCCCTATTCCTTTGGTCCAGGTGGGTGACACCCAGCTGGAAGTCCAAGCTGGTTTTGGGTGGGAGGCGCAGGACAAAGGCTGGTGGAATTCCCCTCTCCACACAGATGCACAGTAGGAAGGACAGATGGTCACCATGTAGAAATGCTCCTTCCCCTCTGGGGTGCTGGGAAGCGCAGCCAGCACAGCTGCAATGGGGATTATTTGTGCCCGGATGGCTGCATCCTTCTTTGCCATTTGGAAGCAGATCAGAACTATATAAACCTCTGCAACAGCACTCATACCTGTGCTAGGTATTCCCGTGTATTGGGTATGGTTATGTTCCTCCGAGTCCTCTGGAAAGTCCTGCTTGGTCAGTGCTTGAAAACCTTTTTACTGCAAAATGTCCCTCCAAAAGTCAGGTGTTTCATTCCTGCTCCACTGAAGCACAACTCTCCCAGCTGCCACCAAGCGCCTGTAATTTCATTTTTCCTGCCCTCAGAATAAAGCTGCCCTGAAAGCACCACTTCCATGAATCATTTCTTTTGCCGACAACTGGCATTTTTCTCTTTATTTGGGACATTTGCCCCCTGGTCTGTTCCAAATAGCTCTGACTTCTTGGGTTTGCTCTCCAGTGGACAGAGATATTTGGGGGGCTTCCTGTGGGGTGCTGCCAGGTTCCCTCCACCTCTGCAAGGCAGGTTTTGTGCTGTTGCTTGCCAAGCTCCCTGCAGGGATTTGGGAAGAACAGGCACCGATGCACCGCCGTGGTCTGGAGGCAAAGCCCCATGGAACACATGCAGGTCTGGAAGACAGAGATGCAAAGCTGTCCCAAAGCGTTTTTGGAAATCATCTCACTCCACCAGGTCCCCAGCTGGCTTTTGAACACCAGCACCCTGGGTGCACTGGGCCTGGGTCCCCGTGCTGGGTGCTGGGTGCCCTGGGACTCCGCGCGCAGAGCTGGAATGTGTTCTCCTGCCCCTCACACCCGTGGTGAGCTGAGCACAGGGCAGAGGGGGGGAGGCAGAGAGGAAGGGGAGGGCCTGGTATGAAATATTTGACTGCCAAGCCCTTGTGTTTTTCCGTAGAGCAGAAGATCTTTCATTTGTTCTGTTTGACTGTGCCTTTAGTATCTGCCAGGCTCTCCGGAGAGCAGCAGTGAATGTGCTGCCTGGGGCAAGCTTTGATGGACAAATCTTTCTTTCTGTCTCTTCCCTGTGCCATTAGAAAGCCCCAAATCCATGTCTCTTCCTCAAAGGCAGCTCTGCCCAGCACTCAAGTGATGGATCAGAGCTCCATGGGATAAATGCGGGTGTTTGTTGGGCCTTGTAGCCCTGCCCCAACCAGTCAGACAAAGCTGGTGAGGCACAGGCAGGACAGAGCTGCTGGAATTGCAGAACTGTCAGATTGGCAGGGCTGGGATGGGTGGGCAGGGAGCATGCTGGCCACAGGAATAGCCCCTGGAGTCCCCCTCGCCGCAGATCCAGAGGCCGTGAGCTGGGAAGGGATTCTCGGGGAAACCTTTCAAGGGCTGTGCCTGGACGTTCATCCATGGGGCTTTTAGGGTGGGAGGGGGTCCCATGCCAGGGAAACCAATGCTCCTGCCTGGAAGAGCAGGGCAGAGAGAGTTTTGGTGGGCCATGAAGCCTCGCCTGGGTACAAGCCCAGTCTGGTCTAATCTGCACCAGCTGCCACGGAGCAAAACAAGCCCTTGAAGGCCAGCACAGGTAGCCCACTGCACCCAGCAGATGCCTTAATCCTCTTTTCCTAAGAAGCTTAGAGCCTTTTGAGATCCCAAAAGTGTTTTCCCTTATGAAGCAGCACAAGTCCTACTTCTCTTTGAAACAGGAGAAAATACCCCATGAAATGTGGAGTGGAAGTGAGATCAGCCTTGAGTTTTCTGAGCTGGACAGGTCAAGTAGCTTGGGCCAAGTTGTGTTTTTTCCCAGTAAACTCCAGCCTCTGGAGCCATGTCCCAACTCACCAGGTCAGTGTAGTCATTGGGTTCTTTGACTTTCTTTCTGCTATAAAGGATTTGCTAGGGAAATGCAAATTATTCTTTTGAGAGTCTTCTCTTTCAATACAGAAAACCAGAGGAATGGAGAATTCAGTTAAAAGAAAATACAGAAAATGTTTAATTTTAGGTGTTAAGCAATAACAGTAACTTCAAAACATTTGCAGAGAAGTTATTTTCCTGTTGGAAAGCTGTTTTCCTCAATCACCCATACTTTATGTAATTCCAACCAGCTTTCCCTCTCAGGCAGAAAACAAACCAGGAGAAATAATATTTTCCAGCTGGAATAACTGTTTTTATTGTTCATTCTGCATTTTCCCAACTCCCATAGGAATACAGAGAAGCTCCATGGCTTTCCTGGACTTTCTGCACCCTTAGGCCTGTGCCCAGGTACAGAACGGGGCTGGCAGCAGCGAGATGGGGCTTGGATCCCTGATGCTCCCAGCCACTCCCCACCGAGGAGCCTGTGGCACCTCCTGGCAAAGTTCCCACGTGCCCTTCCGTTCCCTGTGCTGGAAGAGGATTTAGGAAAGATGGAGAAGATAGAGAGGAGGAGGTGCAGGTAATTTGAGGTTGTAGATGGCAAGGGACACGGCTGAGTGGTGCAGGAAAGGCAGCAAAGCTTCTCGTACAGCTCAGCGTGGGGAAATCATCACTCAGCAGGTTGAAATCACAAGGAAACAATTTTTCTTCCCTGTGCTATCGAACTGTGGAACTCCCAGTTGCTGGATCTTGTGGGGGTCAAAGCTAAAAAGAAGAGAAAAAAGGAAAGGGCAAATTAATGAGAGACAACTTGACTGGGAGCTGCTGATGCTCAGGAGCTCAGGTGGAACTCCCCTGGTGCTGCTGCTGCACGAATCCTGCCCGCACTGCTTTGTTTCCCAAGGTAGCTCCTGGGGATTACTGTGTGAAATGATTGTAGGGAAATGGATTTGTCTTCTTCCCTCGAATGGCAATTCCTGCATTGTTTAACTGAAATCATGCTGTAGGTTAAATCCCAGATTTTGGGAAAGCATTTCTAAACCTCTTCCAGCTATTCCTTATCTGACAATAGCTCGATGAAGAGGTTTATCCTCAGAGAAGAGCTCAGAAAAATCCTACACTCACAAAGGGTCTTTCTCCCCTTGGGGAGCTCAGGAATTTCTCCTCTAAAAAATGTATCACCGCATCCTTGGACCAGATTTTCATTCTGGCTCCCTGCAAATCCTGAGCTGGAATCAGCCTGCACTGAATATGGTGCTGCCATGTAATGTTTTAAGTGTTTCTGTGGTGCTCCTTTATGAATATATGGAGCTATTCAACTGGAAAACACACATGAAAGTAAAGACTGTGGCTCTGGATGAAACACTTGACACCAAACTCTCAAGGGTTCTTGGAGGATTAGGACAGAGACACTGGCAGAGAATGTGAAGCCCTAGTAAACTCTTTCTTTCTTTTTTTCTCCCCTGTTTTTGTGTGACACTAAAGAAAGGCAAAACCAAACCACAAACTAACCTTAAGAAGTGAGAAAACAAAAGAATTTTGGCTGGGTAAAAAAGAGTTTGTGCCAAGCCCTCTCCCAGGGTGATCCCTGTGGGGTGGTTCTGTTTGGAGATGCTAAAGCTGGTCCAGCACTGCAGGATGGTGAGGGAGCCCTTGGGTAGAAGGGATGTGAATATAAAGTGTATTTTGCTCCTCTTGATGCTTAAATCGAAGCGTCCTGTGGTGTAAAGTGAGCTCGTCAGGGTAACGGTGAATAGCTGGTATTGGGACCTCTGGAGATCATCCACTCCAACCCCCCTGCCCAGGCAGGGTCACCCAGAGCTGGTGACACCAGAGCACATCCAGGTGGGTTTGGAATGTCTCCAGAGAAGGAGACTCCACGCCCTCTCTGGGCAGCTGTTTCAGTGCTCTGGCCACCCTCCATGGAAAGTTCTTCCTCATGCTGAGTTGGAATTTCATGTGTTTTAGTTTATGGCTATTGCTCTTCAACCTTCATCTCTGCCTGCAAGTTCCTGAAGGGAAAAGCTGTGGAGTTGGCTTGACCAGACCTCAGCTCGTGAATTCCTGTTGGCCCAGTGTGGCCTGGAATAGCAGTTGCAGCTCTGTCCTGGGACAGGAAAGGGGTAAGATGTGATTCTTCAGGAGGTGTGCACAGGAAAAGGATGAAATTGAGGCTTTCTCCATCCAATTTGTGCCCCAGCCTTGTGGGCGCTCACACTTCACCTCCTCTCTTGGGGCACAGGGAGAGTTTTCCACCAGCTGTGGGTCTCTCTTGCTGAATGCCAGCTCCAAGGCTGATGGGGATGGACGCACACTGTCCCAGGACACGGTGGCAGACAGGATGTGCATTTTGTGCTGAGAAGATGTCAGAGGTGTCTGGGATTCCTGGTGGTTGCGGAAGGGGCTGACTTGTGGCAGCTGAGAAAGGTTAAATGAGGATTCCTGCACTAAGGTTCCCCTTCCTCCTGGGGCCTTTCTGCATCGGTGTCACCTTCAAACAACAACCACCTCTGGTTTTCCAGTGCTGTGTGTCTGGACAGGTCTACGGCAGCCTTGTGTCTTTTAACAGTCAAAAAAAAAGAATGAAACATTAAAGATTCTTTCCCACCTTAAAACCTGCCCAAACGTGCCTGCTCCGAACCGGAGAGGCGGCATCGCTGCTGTCCAGGGGGAGAGGCTGGCTCCTCATCAGACTTCCTGCCTGCAGAGCTGGGAATTGATCCTGTGCCATTAAAAGCAGGGAATTTGCCCATTCACTTCAGCGGGAGCTGGTTCAAGCCCTGAACCTCCCGATGATGGGAGGGAGTGGATGAATCTCTTGCAAAAACATCTTTGCTCTGACCTGTTTACTGGGTACAGGGGAATTACTAACACTGGGTTTGCAACACTTGGACTGAATAACTGCCCCCTTTGCTTAAACTTCCCTTGTAACTACAGTCTTCTTCGCGGAGGTTTTTAGGATATCTGGAGAGACTTTCATAAATTCTTGCCACCTACAAAAGAATGGACAAAAAATCCCTCTCAGATATTAGTGAAATATTAGTTTGAAAAACTCAAATTTATTTAGGCTTTTGTTTAAAAATATTTCTCAAAACATAGATGTGACGGTGTCCCTCAGTGCGATCCTTCTGGGTTTCTAGGGAAGAAAATAAAAGTGGGCTTTGCAAGGTTTCTGACCCAGGAAGCTGCCTGTGCCAAAGCTCTGGGGTTGTTTTCCCAGTGCTTTAGGAGTGACCTTGATCAAGACATCTCATCTCTGTGATCTCCCCCGGGTGGGAACAGCATGTTCATCCTCCCACAGAGGGATCAGTTCTCAAGCAGGAAATGCTCTCTGGAATTTCAGAACTACTGTTTTGCCCTCTTTTTCTGGTTTTAAATTCATCTTTCTGTCAAATGACACACTTGAAGGGAGAGTCAGTACAAGGGCTTTTGGCTGTCGGGTTCAGTCTCAGCCCCCCCTCACTGCAGTGCTGCTGGACCAAACCCACAAAGACAAGGCTCCAAAAACGATGCAAACCTGGGAAGCTGACCTGGGAGTTCAGCCTGGGAAGCAATGCAAACCTAACTTCCAGGTGCTGTGCAGCCATTCTGAGGGGTCTGAACAGGCTGGAGAGACGAGCAGAGTGGAACCTTTTGAAATTCAACAAAGGCAAATGCAGTTTTCAGGGAGGAATAACTCCAGGCACCAGCACAGGCTGGGGTGACCTGCAGGAGCAGCTCTGTGGAGAAGGACCTGGGGGTCCTGGGGGACAGCGAGCTGTCCGTGGGCCAGCAGAGGGTCCTGGGGCCAAAAACACCAGTAGGATCGAGGGCTGCAGGAGGAAGAGGGAGGTATCCTGTCCTTCTCCTTCAGCCTTGGTGCACCCTTACCTGGAGTGCTGTGTCCAGTTCCGGGCTCCTCAGGACAGGAGGGGCCTGCAGCTCCTGGAGCGGGGCCAGCAGAGGCTGCCGAGATGGGGAAGGGCCTGGAGCATCTCCCTGCCCAGGAAAGGCTGAGAGAGCTGGGGCTGTTCAGCCTCAAGAGGAGACAACTGAGAGGGGATCTTCTCAGTGTACAGAAATCTCTGAAAGGAGGGTGTCAGAGCCCAGACTCTGCTTGCTGGTGCCGAGCAATAGGACAAGAGGAACAGGCAGGAACTGATCCCAGGAAGCTCCCCCTGCACAGGAGGAAGAACTTCTTCCCTGGGCAGTGACTGAGCCCTGAACAGATTGTCCAGAGAGGGTGTGGAGTCTCCTCCCTGGGGATATTCGAAGGCCGAATGGGCACATCCTGAATCCCTGAGCGGGGCGGTGGCTGCCGACCTGAGCCATCGGTTCTGCGAGCAGCGTGTCCCGAGAGAGGCGCAGCAGCTGCAGGGAGCGGCCCCGTCCCGGGAGCAGCCAGCGAGGAGGGCTGGAAAGCCTGGGAAGGCAGTCCCGGGATGTGTGGAGGGGCGGAGGGGGCCGGCAGAGGGCACTCGGAGCGCGGCCAGCCCTGGCCCGGCCAGCGGGCATCCCGCGACCGTGTTCGTACAACGCATCTCACATCCCCAGCTCTGCGATCAGCCTGAACTCAGCTCTTGGTGATATTTGCTACCTCCTGGCTCACTTCATCCCGGGGAGAGTCCCCGAATGTGCGGTTCTGCGCCCTCGCCAGCCGAGCACAGACCTGAGGCGGGAGCTGACAGCGCACCGCAGTCAGAAATGTGCTGTCACCAAGTGCTTTAAGCCATGCAGGGGGGTTGGCTTGGATTCACCTATTTGCTAGAAAAAAGCTGCTTTTTGTTTGTTTTTATGCCAGCTTTCTGTCCCTAGCTTCTCTCCATGTTATAGCTGCTGAGTCTGTGAATTTTTGGCAGTAAAATCCAGTTCCACTCTGTCTGCAGCCTTAAATCTCCCGAGTCCCTCTTTATTCCAAACGCAGGGAGGGGAGTAGTTGCAACTAATGTGTGAGGAGTTGGGATTTTTTTTTCTGCTTGAGGGGTGGAAAAATCCCTGATGACTCCTGAGCTGCCTCCTGAACATCCCTGTGCTTCCTTCCAGCAGGAGCCAGGAAAGCCCACAGCCCCCTACCTGCATCAGGATCCCTCAGCTTCCCCCAGCACCTTAGCCTGGGATGCTGGATACTCTCTATGCTCCTTCCATCAACTGTCCTGCAGGCTTAGGGTAAAAGCCAGGTATTAAACCAGGCTTTTGGGATGGGGAGGAGGGAAGCCCCCTTCCCCTGCACCAGGCTGCTGTGTGGCTGAAGCCCTGTGCAGTGGCTGGTCCCCAGCAGGCAGCACGGAGGTATTCGGAATCTGGGGGATATTTCCTATTAGATTTGTTTAATAGTTTTGAGGTCAGTTAAATATGGAGTGACAAATTAATTCCAACTTAACTACTTCCCTCTTGGTCTTCCTGCCGCTTGCAGGTCCCCTGTTGCCCCGTTAAACAAGAGCAGCTGGCAGGATCAGGGCGGTTTGGCAGCTGTGTGGGGTTGTCTGCTGAACCCCACTGAAGGGTCCGTTCCCCTCCAGCTGGCGGCTCTGCACGTGCCCTGTGCCATCTTCCCCAGGAGAAGGGGCAGACGGAAAAGTTCACCTACCTGGAGCGGGAGGCAACGCCTCCTGGAGTCGTGATTTACACCAAAGCCCCTTTGAGAGGCCCAGCACCCAGGGGCTTGGGAAAGGGTTGTTATAGAGACCAGCAAGTACCAGCTGCTGGTGCCCAGCAGGAACCTCAGTGGGTGTGTGCCTACTCCTGCACAGCTAGACCCAGCCCTGGGCTACCCTTGGCATCAATCCTTAACCCTCTAGAAACCGGGGCCGTGCACGTGAGGGTGTCCCCACTCCCTGGGGTCCCTCTGCTTGTGAATCACAGCCATGAGCAGGGGGGTCGTGGCCTGGACAGGGGCAGTTCCTCAGGCCCTCCTTGGGCAGGAGTGGACATGGGAAAAGGTCCTGGGGAGCTCCTAGGCAGACACTCCAAACCGACACTGCAAACTCTCCCTCTGTCCCAAGGGATGTTCCTGTGCCCTACCTAGAGGTGTAAAATGTGGCGTCTGTAAGTGCCTGTGCTCTGCAGTCACAGCTCTGCATGGTGCTGTGTGCACGTGCATTTATCTGAGTGTCTGTGCTGGGGTGGGGCGTGACAGGAGCAGGTCCTACTTCCGCCATGACTTGTCTTTCCATGGGTTTGTCCAGACGCTGCTCCCTTGGCTTTCCCAGCAGACTGGAGGGCGAGGACCAGATGGGTTGGTCTTCATGAAGGTGTTTTGATCACTTCGTCATGCACGGAGCAGCTGGGACATGAGTTCCTCGGGCAGCAGTGGGAAGTAGTGAAACTTTATTTAGCTGTTTCAGGTGCCAGATTCAAACAGGTTTGAATTATGACTCAACTGCTCAGTAGAGAAATGATTAGGGGTGGGACAAGGGGTTGGTCCTGATTCCCCAGGATCAGTGTGCACCTGGTGGTTCATGAAATGCTGCTTCACACAGTCCTGTTTAATGGTTCTTCCTCCAACAGCATTTCTATTTCCCAGGTTTTCCTTCAGTTGTTTGCTTTTCCATAACGTAACACACGGCATTTCTTACCTGTCATCATCCTGCCAATATCAGCAAATACCAAGGACCAAATGTTCACCAGGAACAAACGAGACCAGCCCTGACTCTCCACTGGAGTCCAACTCTGTGAGCTGGATTCTTTCCTTTTATTGAAACAACAACAGCAACAACCAAACCAACACAAAGAGTGCATCTTTTCTGCACTTAAGTTAATTATTTGTGGTCTGAATCTGGCACTATGAGAGGAAATTAGCCTAGTCCTGATGATTGGGCATTATTAGCAGCACATGAGGTCCATCTTTTGTTTGCTGGGGCCCACGCTGGGTTTTTTTAGCACTGTCTTTCTTGGACAGACATGTTGTGGGGGGTTGCATTAATATTTTGGCTTTCTGACTGTGCAGCCCATTCTACGCCACACACTGGAGGCAAAGCTTTGCAGTCTCAGTTGACTGGACTTTGTACAGGCTTTTTCAAAGCTTTCTCCACAGATGCCTTAACGATTCTTGAGTTCCTGTCGGAGTTTTGTGCTGGGATAAATGTGAGAGGGCTTGTCCTCAGATGGTGCAGGCTGGCCTTGCGCCACTGACTGCGGGGGAACGAAGCCATTCTGCTCCAGCAGAAGATCTGCTGCTCAAACTTCAAAAGGCCACCCACATGTGTGTGCTGAGCTGGAGGTCTGAATTAGCAAAACCCAGAGTTTTTCCCATGGTTTTCACTCTGAGCCATAAAATGACCCATAGTTATTGGAAATCCTCTAGAAGTGCTTGAGCCCCAGTGCAGAGGGAGCACATTCAAGTTCGTGATGCAAAAGATCAGGCAAAGTTTCATCTTCTCTTGGATGAAGTGAATGAATAATGGTTCAGTTGCCAAAAGCTTTCAGAATTAGAAATAGGTATAAATTAATGCTTCAGGGAGGGCATTTTGCTTCTTTCTTCTTTTTCTAATAAGAGGGGATGTTCATAATCAAAGACCCAAGAGGATTCCTGCGTGCACTGGATTGGGAAAGCTTGGAAAGGAGGAGACTTTGGGGTGATCTAACTGCAGCCTTCCAGTGCCAGAAGAGCCTGCAAGAAAATGGAGAGGGACAATTTTCAAGGATATGGAGTGCCAGGACAAGGGAATGGCTTTAAACTGTCAGAGGGAAGGGTTAGATTGGATATTAGGAAAATTTCTTCTCTGTGAGGGTGGGGAGGCCCTGGCACAGGGTGCCCAGAGAAGCTGCAGCTGCCTCTGGATCCCCGGAAGTGTCCAAAAACAGGTTGCACGGGGCTTGGAGCAGCCTGGGACAGTGAAAGGTGTCCCTGCCCATGGCAGAGGGGTGGAATGAGATTAAGGTCCCTTCCAACACAAAACATTCCATGATCCTGTGATTCTGTCCAGAGCCATCTGGGTTGACAGCCCCTGTGTCTGGATACCCACGGGAAGCTCAAAGCAATCCAGGTGTTGGTGTGACTGTAGGACACGTGGCGGTGAAGACGAGATGATGCTCCTGGGGAAAGAATAGTGCTGCAGTACTTTTTTAAGGTTATTGCCTTGCACTTTGCAGGAATAAGCTGCAGAAAGAAGTGCCTTGCACATGTGCAAAATCAGCTTTGAAGTAATTTCATTTGTTACAAGTTAAAGAACATTTGAGTGTGATTTCCCAGGGAGTCAGTTAGGTGTTAGCTCTGACCTTCATATCACCTTCTTGCAAGTGCCTAATGGACAGGACAGCATTTATTTATTAGCAGCATTGTTGATTTTTAAAGATTAACATCTTTTAACAAAATATTTTTCCTCTCCCAGCTGTAAAATGTTCCCACATCTTCCCCACTCCTGGGCCGTGGAGGGATATTTACCCCGTTCAAAGAGCGGTGGCACATAAGGGCGCTGCCCGTTACTGAGAGGAGATTGTGTTTCAGGGCTGTGCCACTGCTTTGCATCTCTGAGCAATAGTACGAAAAGGTACACCTGGCTTCGAGAGACACCGGGGACAAGGGGGCTGCTCAGCCAGTCCAGCAATGCGTAGAGAAGGTGTTCCCCCTTCCCCTGGGAGCCTTCTCCTGGAGGCAGGCAGGCGCTGCAAAGCCACCAGAGCCGAGTCCGGGTTCCCTTGGACACCCCAGGCTGCGCTGTCGGTAGGTGCGGGGTTGCTGTGCGACAGCACAGGATCAAAGTGGAGCTTGTCCTCAGTGAGGCACAATCCTACAAATTTTTCCCCTGCAGGAAATCCAATATATTTTATCCTATTTGTCAACACGGTTTACTCTGAGAGAGCCCCGAGTCTGTGGCCAGCAATTAATGCCACTTAAAAGCTTTTCAGTGGGATAATTGCCTGTTGTTCTGCAGGCATCACTCTCATTCAGATGCTAATGGCTGTCAGGGGCAGTGGCCATTCCCACATCGGGGGCCAGGTATGCCCCTCTCCCCTCGCCTTGGGAAGACGCTTAATGGGTCTATTGTCCCTGAACAAGGGCAGCAGGGAAACCCGCCTGTCCCTGAGGAAGCCGTGGAAATAATCCTCATCAGTCTGTGTCACTTGGGCACAAAAGGCGATAGGGCGGACACAAAAAGGAAAGGAGGGTCCAGCACAATGGGGGTGGAAGTCAAGGTGTCCCACGTTGGGGGACTTCGAAGAGATCTGTGCCAGGCTCACCAGCAAAGATTCACCGCAGCTCTGTGAAAACCCGGGGTGTTTCCAGCCATTCTCAGATTTCAGATTTTCACCCGATGGTGCTGGTTGTGTTTTTTAAGGTATAGTTACATTTTTTTGGAGGTCAAGTTTACAAGGACAGAGTGAGTCCTCAGCTCTCTAGTCAGGACCGCACCACGAAGCTGTTGATGTCTACGGGTAAGTTTAGTCCTGGAAGATTCACCATCAAACCTTACGTGCCCAAACACCTGGGCTCTCACTTCTCTGCTGGTCTCCTTGCAGGATAAAAACCTTTCCTTTCTTCTTATCAGAGAACCATGGAATGATTTGTGTTGGAAGACACCTTAAAGTTCATCTCGTTCCACGCCTCTGCCATGGGCAGGGACACCTTCCACTGTCCCAGGGCGCTCCCAGCCCATCCAACCTGGCCTCAGACACTTCCAGGGATGGGGCAGCCACAGCTTCCCTGGGCACCCTGTGCCAGGGCCCCACCACCCTCACAGGGAAGAATTCCTTCCCAATATCCCATCTAAATCTACCCTCCTTCATCTTCAGGCTATTCCCCCTTGTCCTGTCTCTCCACACCCTTGTCCAGCCTGTGCCAGAACCTCACCACTCTCACAATCTCATTTTCATTTTCACTTTATTTTCCCAGTGAAGTTGGGCTGAGGCTGCCATTTGTAATTGAGACTGGAGTTCACATGGATTTGTTAAATTATCCTGCATCGTTTTGGGATCTCTAGGTATCTGATCTTCCTAGATGACATGCACTATGGTGGGCTGGCCATGATTAAACCATGTTTGCTGGAGATTGTCCCAGGGTTGTTCCTCTGGGTTAATCCTTCAGTTTAATGAAACCCTGGTTTGCAGTGTCTGGATGAACAACCCAACCAGAGGCCCCTTTCCTCTGCAAACAAGGGAGTGAGGTCAGTGGGGAGGAAAGACACTTTCTGGGGGAGCACATGCTCTGTAGAAAACACTGAGGAAGATGGAGGGGGGATCATTTAACAGCCAGGGATGTCTCTGAAGTCCCTTTGTGAGGGTTTTGGTTCTGAAGCACTGGGGAGGATGGGCTCCCCTCCCCAGCTGGCCGCCTCCTTTGGGGGCCCTGTGGAGCCCTCCCAGGGGCACTGCAGGTTCTGAAGCCTCTCCCCAGCCCCTTTGTGTTGCTTTTCCAGCTGGATTTCACATGGGTTTGTTGGGGGCCGCAGGGCTCCCCTCACCCCGGCAGCTCCCACCCCGTGGCCGAGGGCCACTTCTGCGGTGGAGGCAACCTAAGAAAGGACTGGGCCACTTCCGTGGAAACAAAAGCCTGTTTTCAAACAGCGTGAAGAGAAACTGTTTCTATCTTAGGCCTTTAATGACCTGGACTGTCCATCTCTTGGAGAAAAGCAACAATAAAAAGGCACTTTGCTGTGCTGTCACTGCCACCGCTCTCCACCTAGGGTTATTTTTTGCTGAGCCCACTTGGCATCCATCCTTATTTATGATGCACATTGTAAAAAATAGTTTTATTTGCCCCCTCCAGCAAAGCTCACCGCTAGGAATAGGCAGGCACGTTTGCAGTGGCGGTTCCTATTTTCCCTGGGAGAGGAGTCCTGTGCCCTGTGTACTGCAGTGTTGAATAAATAGTCCTTGGTGTTGTATGCGGTGGCTCCGGGCACCCCGCTGAGATCATGTCCTTAATACAAACAATACGACACATTTATTCTGAGCTGACCGCGCTGACCCCCAAAAGTTTGTTCCCTCCGCTGGGACTCCTCGGCCTTTTCACTCAGCTGAATGGCCAGCACAAAGACCTTGTCGCATCTACAGTCCCTTCCTAAACAAAACTCGCGGAGGAAGGGGGAAGGAGTGGTGGGGGGAATGGGAGAGAGGAAGAAATAGGCAAACCTTGACCCCTCCACCTAAAATAAAGTGGAGGAATTTGCATTTTAAACCTTGAGATGCTCCTCCAGGTCTCTCTGCCTCTCTTCCAGCTGGGTTTGACTCCCCTTTTGCAAACCCCCTGAGAAGCTCGGGGCTCGCAGCATCCCAGCAGAGCCGCAGTCCCAGCACCGGGCAGCATCCCCTGCTGCGAAGAAAGGCTCCTCTCTGCTCTCCTTTGCCTTCATATTTTTCCATAGATTAGGAAAAGAGAAAGAGCACTACTTTATAAGGAAATAGATGCTCTTTCCCCCTTCCCCCATGCCTGGTTGCTGCCGGGTTTTAGAGCCAGGGAGCACTGGGGACCTGCTCCCGGCTTGCAAGTGTTTCCCATGGCCCCAGCTCCTCTCCCAGAGGTCACTGCTTGCTGTGTCAGGGATGGACAGCTGGTTGTGACAAACACCCTCAACCGCTTCGTTACAGTCAGTGGTTTGCAGGCAAACAGAGAAATTGGTGTTGACTTGCTGTTATTCCATGTGGGAAACAGCAAGGGTGGCACTGCTTCATTTCAGTTCCAGCAGGCCCTCAGGGAAAGAGCTGCTTTGGGGGCAAGCTCTTGTTGGATGTGATGCAAGGTGCATTTGAATGTCCATTGAACTTCCTTTCTGAAGTGTTAGTTTTGGCTGGAAAACTGCCTGGCCACTGAATAATTGTAAAGTTTTTCCCCTGGAGTTGGAGATGTGCTCCCCACTCCTCTCTTTTCTCATCCCAAACTTGGGCTATCTCAGAGGCAGCATCATGCAGCTTTAGCAGAATTACAGGTTATTCCATGATATTGAGGTGTTGGTCTGCCAGTCAAGGCCCTGCTGTTTCGCCTCTTTGGCTCTATTTGACTGTACCATTAAAGTCAGTGCAGGATCCCCTCTGTGTGGGAGGGGATTCCTGGCTCCTTGCACCAGGGTCTCAGCCCCTCTCACAGCTCTGGTGGGATCCAGACTCACTCCTCGATCCCCTCTGGTCTCCCACTTACCCTAGAGATGTTTTACCACCTCAGCTATTTACAGTGGAGCATGATTTCTCTTTTCCCCCCTATTTTTCCTGGAAAAGCTGCACAGTTGCAGTGCCTCATGTGGATTTAGTTAAATATGTGGTGGAGCTGCCTCATATTTTGCTTTCCTTGTGCATGTATAAAGCACTTTTATTCCCTGTGCCTTACTCTGCCCTGGACAGCAGGGTCGGGCAGTCCCTTTTCAGCCTTCTGTCCCCTCTGGAGTAGCTCCACCTGAGCATCACACAGTCTTCAACCAGCCTGGGCCTTGGCCTCCCAGCCGCAAAGGGGGCACGGCTGTACCTGCCTCCCAGCAGGGCGCTGGCTGTGGGTCAGGAGCGTCTGCTGGGTGGGGCAGAGCTCAGGTGAGGCGAGGAGCTGTTCCGTACTGTGGGCACACCTTCCCTTTGGCCCTGACCTGTGATCTGCCACTGCTGCAGGGCTAAGGTGGGACCGTCCCTGAGACTGCCAGAGGGCTCCGGCTGAGGTCAGCTCCATGCTGGAAGCTTTTGTCCGTGTAACAATGTCCCAGCGCTGACCAGAGGCCTTGTCTGGAGCTGAAGCCCGGCCCAGGCCACGGCTGTGGTGTTACACACAGTCACACCAGCAGAAATAACTTACCTGAGTTAAGAAGACTAGGGGGGTGCCTGTCCCCACGAGCATTTTGTTCATGCACAGGCCCTGCCGGAGAGATTTGGAAGCCAAGTTGCAGTGGCATCATGGTGGTGCCTGCAAACACAAACCAACCCATAGCGGGGGAACCGGGCAGGGGAGATGCACATCCTGAGCTCTTGCAGCAGCAGGATGGGCACTTCGGAGCAGCTTCCCAAGGTGCTGCTTTGTGAAACTTTCTCCTTCTTCTGGGCCTTTTCCACCCCTCTGCCCTTCCCCGAACTGTGAGCCCCTCTCTGCTGCCGCATTGCTGTGCAAACAGACATGTTTCTGATGCTGCACTGCTCTCCGGAGTCTTGCTGACTTGTTCTTTACATCCACAAGGAAACTGCATGACTATTTCTGTCTGGAATCTGGTCTTTTATCTCTTTTTTTTTTCCTGCACTCTTTTCTCTTCCTTTTCTCCCCCCAGGCTCATTAAGAAATCAATAAGTGGCTCAATAGGGCTTTGCTTAACCCAGCTCTGGAAGTGTTTCTTCCCCTTGGAACGTGAACTATTTTCTCAAATTGATTTTGCTGCTTTTGCTCATTTCCATTTAATGATAGTCTCAGTGTTATGTCTCACCCTCTCGGATCCATTCCCAGGCAGCGATGAGTCCAGGCTCACCTGCAGGACAGGTACCAGGCAGCAGCCCAGGGCTGCTGTACAGGGCACAGCCCCGCTGCCCTCTGCTTTGTGTAACATCTCCGTGGGTGAGGGAGGGGAGGAACCAGCCCTTTACTAACCCGGTAACATCCTGGTTTAATCCCTGCCTAGAGATGCCCACAGTCCTGGAGACGTGCAGAAATGCTCCATCCTCGCAGTTAGACCTCGGCTGGTTTATCTGCGGTGAGGAGAGCAGGAGGGGAGATGGAGTTACTCCTCCCTTGCAGACCTCCTGTCCAGAGACAGATCCTGTGCTTACAGAGGGGTCCACACCTAAAGAAACTGTTATCTGTTTCTTTTCACCATCTGTTGAGCACTGGCCTGAAATCCTTGGGGTCTCTGATTAACCCCAAGTTTAGAGAACACCCACCAGATCAATGTGAAAACTTTAAAGTTTCCTTTTTATGGCACATTCTGTCCATTTGCTTTTATTTTTGTGTTGTGATCTGGAGTTGGAAGTCTAGAGTGCCTGACAACCCACACAATGGAATTTCTGGAAATATTTACAACAGATGGACAGGATTTTAGCTGTGAGGTTATTTAGGTACGATTTAAAGAATCAAGGGGAAGGTCAGAAACTCCCAGCAATCACAAGGCAGCGAGGATAAAAACACGGGGAAAGCGCACCCACTCAGCAGCATCCTAGGAAATATCCTGGTTTGTTTAGACAGAAACTGAGAGGGATTTTGAGCAAAAGTTAGTTAATATCAGTTTTTACTGCCCTTGAGGTCCAGCTCTGTTTTGGTTGTCTAGCACTGACCCTACTCCTCTTGGTGCCCCAGTACACAGAGATATCAGGATTCGAACAGTGTTTTCATAGACCTGCAGCTAACTAAGTGCTTCTCATGTCACAGTCAGTAGATGACTATGTTGATCCAGCAGCAAAACCCACTCTGCAGCCACATGAACCCATCCCAGTCTGTGTCCAGAGTGCCCCAGGTGACTGGACACCTTGGCTGCCCAGTTTGTAGGAAAGGTTCTGTGTTCAGCACTGTTCCAAACTGGGGAGCTTCCCATTCCAAATGGTGCCTTAATTCCTGGTGTCCATCTTTCATCCTCTGATGCCCCATCCAGTCACCCCACCTTGCAGGGTGGGTTGCAACCTTGCTTGTCAGAGCAAAGAGGTGTTCTGAATGCCTGTGGCAAATGCAGGATGCCATCACTTCCTTAGAGTAGTGCCAGGAACAGGTGGCAAATTATCCTGTTTGCCTGTTGCCTTTGTCATTCTTAATCATCCAGAACAGACCAAACAAGGGAGGGAGATAAACATGCAAGGGGAGGGCTGGGAGGAGATTTGGGAACACTGGGTTCCAGAGCCAGGCCCTACCACAGAACACACCTGTGATGCCTTAAAAGCTAAAATCCCAGCCCAAGATGTCATGAATTAAGGCTGTAAGGGCTGTGCAGGCGATGAAGGGCCTGGTAGACGTACAGGAAAAGTGTCTGTGGACGTGTCATATTGTCAGCTCTCTCGTGGGTAAGGTCTGGCACCAAAGACAAAGCTGACGTGCAAGACTTTGCAATTCTGCCTTGTGCTTTGTCTGTAGCTCCTCGTGTTTCTCCTCATAGAGAGATTCCGAAAAGAAAAATAAACTCATGAGAACTTTATAGCCAGGGCCAAGGAAGAAGAGGTCTCAGACAGCTGGGTCTGATCAGGCTGTGCAAAGGGCTCCCAGGTTGGAGACCGGGATTTGGAAAGGGAAGATTGTCCATGTAGGCTGGGACAAATCCCTCCATCCCTCCACTTCCCCCCCTTTTTATTCCTAGTTGTTTTGCAAGCCCTGAAAGGAATAGACTCAGTGTTATTCTAACTTTAAATGGAAGGAGGGGGGAGGCGATGAGAGAAGAGAAGGAAAATCCATTTGCTGCAGCACTGTCAGCCCTTAGTTTTCCTTCAAGTCTGACAGGCCCAGGATTAAAGGTTTGGTTACAATGGGCTGACAGTGCACATTAACAGCCCTGAATGTCTTAACAACCCGGCTACTGGAGATGCATTCAGAAGAGTCTGTGAACTGCTTTTCCCCTTTAAAGCTCCTGCTAGACCATGTTGTCCAGTGAAATCTTTTGTGCCTAAAAATGTATAGACTTTTCTGTCTCGTTCCTAACCATGTGCGTACACAAACCCCAAATTCTTTGCTGTCTTCCCGTAGGGTTTATGCCCAGTTCTCCTTTAGCCACTTGACTTGGGCAAAGCGTCCTGCTCTGACTGCACAGGGAGTTTATATCTCCTCTTTTTATTTTAGCTAGTCTTTCACCTAGTGTAAATGAGCAAAAGCTCACTTGTGTGGGTGGAGTTATGCGGATCTATTCCAGCTGAGGGGCTGGACATGCAAAATAAGGGTTTTTTTCTCCGAAAAAAAAGGAAAAAGAGCCTCTGATCAAACAAAATCCCTGTATTGATTTGCTACATTTGCATCATAAAATGGAATTCACCAACCATGGCATTGGGTGGATCGTGAACTGACGGACAGTGATTATAATAACCAGGATGTGTTGCTATTCACAATGCATAAGAATTAAGTTTACACCGGGCTATTTCCACTCACTGGCAGGACTAGGGGGTACATTTCCACTCCTTCAGTCTCCAAGTAGCAAACTCCATTCGATTAACTTATTTTGTATGGGGGCAGGGTAGGAGGAGGAGAGCTGTTGATGGAATCCAACAGAAGTCCCTGGAAAGGGTTTGGAAGCTTTGGTTAAACCGAGCACCTCCTGTCTGAGTGCATCCCAAATCCCCACATCTTGGTCAGAAACTCCCATCAGAGCTCTTGACTGGGAAAGAGCCACTGCCCTCAGTCTCCCTTAGCTGGACCTGCTGGAGCAGCTCTGTGGACGGGGACCTGGGAGTCCAGGGGACAGTGAGCTGTCCCTGAGCCTGCAGAGTGTCCTGGGGCCAAGGAGGCCAGTGGGATCCTGGAGTGCATCCCAGCAGGTCACAGGAGTGATCCTGCCCCTCTGCTCAGCCCTGCGAGCCCTGGGTGTCCCTGGCTGCAGGGAGGGCGCCGAGCAGGGCCCAGGCTCTGCTCCGGGGGCCCAGAAATGGCACCGGAGGAACGGGCAGGGACTGAGCCCAGGAGTTCCACCTGAACATGTGGAAAAACTTCTTTCCTGTGCAGTGACCAAGCTCTGAACAGATTGTCCAGAGAGGGTGCGGAGTCTCCTCACCGGGGACATTCCAGACCCATCTAGACACAATCCTGGGCCCTGTGCTCTGGGATGGCCCTGCTGGAGCAGGGAGGTGGCACCAGGTGACCCACTGGGGTCCCTTCCAACCTGACATGTTCTGGGATTCTGTGAAGGTGTCTGGGATCTGGTTGTGCTTAACCTCAGGAAGTTTGGCTCATGTCTCTTGACTTCATGTGATGGGGCTTTGTGCTCTAAAACCAGAAGGGCTTTGGGTCAGCCTTCATTGCCCAGCTAAAGATGACAGGGTTGGTGGCAGCCCTGTGGTGGCATCTAGGGACCTTGTGCAGGAGGGGTGGCCCTGTTTTCAGGCAGGGAGTGTGTGCAGTGTGAAAGGAGAAGACAGACAAAAGGTTCCTGGTCTGCGCTGGAGGGAAGATTCCCAGGCCCGAGGAGATCCATGAGATCTGCTCTGAGGGTCCTCTCATGCTCCAGGTGAAAAAAGATGGGAGTGGGAATGGGCAGGTCCCAGGGGAGCGAGGGGTGGGTGTTGTGAGAGATAAATCCATCCGTGAGGGGATGGAGTGGCTGCACAGTCTGGGGGATTTCTGCCTCTGTGGAGGGGGGAGATAATCCAAGGGGAACCTGATTAGAAGTGAGGAGCACAGTCTATGAAAGGGGAGGGCGGAAGGGGGAAATAAATGAGAATTAATTTAGCACAAAATCAAGATGCCAAGAACAAAGTTAATCAGGAGACAAGGTTAATTAATGAATACATCCTTAAACCATCACAGCTACAACAACACCACTGTTATTAATCAAAGCACTAAGTATTGAAGAAGAGGCACTATTGATTTGTTCCTAACCCAGTGTTAGGGGTCTGGAAAAGAGGATGGGGGAAACAGAATTTTGTTAGAAACACCAACATGTCATGGCGAGAGTTACAAGCACCAGATGTTAAAATCACTCATTATTCTTTGTTTTAGAAATAGAAAGTAGGCAAAAGGGATGGGCTGGGAATAGCAGTATCTGTTCTTAGACACTTGCAGCTTTAAGAAAGCAACCTAATTGATAGGCTGATGAGGGCCTAGGAGATGCTATTGACCTGAGATCCATCTAGAACATGGACAGCAGCCTTCAGAAAGTAAAGAAGTGAGAAGTAATTAAAGATGCTATTGACCCAAGATCCATCTCGATCATTGACAACAGCCTTCAGAAAGTAAAGAAGTGAGAAGTGATAAAAGCAGCCCATCCTGTCTCTCTTTGGAATGGCTGTTTCGTCCTGCCGGGTGTTGACCTGACACCGTTCCTTAGGGGTGAAGGGAACCCATGATCCTTATTCCTCACTCTGCTCTCTGTCGCCCCTACACCAGGCTGCTGCGGGCTGACCCGGGTTGGGGAGCACACCCTGAACTATCTTAGACCAAAGCCCACCTTCACAGAGCTGAAATCAAAGAGGGTGACTCTCCCCCTTGGATTTTCCATATGGCATTTGACTGACTAGGCATTGACAGACACCAGGTTGGAGGTTTGTCACTAACCCTGAGTGTTTCTGCTGGCATCCCGAGGGATCTGGGTAGGCCTGATGCTGTGCAATATTTCCTTCAATGATCTGGAAAAGGACATAACGGTTTGCTCATTCTGGAGACATCAGGCAGGAGTGTGGAGCAGTCAGGAGTGCTTTGTGAGAGCATTAAATCCCATTAAAATCACTGTGCTTGCCGTGGTGAAAGTTGGAGATGGGGGAATGAAGACTGCAGGCCATTCCCGGGGAGTGAAATATGAAGAGGGAGTGGGATGCATTTATCAATCTGGATAAATTAGAAATTGAAAATCACAGGAAAATTAATGAAGGCAGCAAAAGTATAGAGGAGTAAATTCACAGCTAGTGGTGCCAAAAAGAGAGTGATTTCCATCAGTATTTAAATCAAAAAATATAAAATTAACAGTGGTTTTGACATCTTTATCTTTGAGGTGGTGATACACAGAAACCAGAGGCATCCAGTCAGTTTGTGTGTCCCGTGTTTGGGAAAAATCAGATGGGGTATTCGTGCTCTGGGATGTGAATGGTGCAAACCTCACCATCGCAGACACAGCAAAAGAATGGACAATCCCCGGGAAGAGTGGGGAATAAGAATCATGCTTTTGGTAGAGGTGGCACTTGTGAAGCACTGCTGCCTCAACTCTGGGAGTTATATAAAAAGATATATATTTATTATATGTCTTATATATATTATATTTTTTTCCTCATTGCTGTGAATTGTTGACTCAGGACAGGAGGTTTTACTCTGCTCTCGCCCTACCACAGCTCTTGCTCTTGAGGCAAGAATCAGTGTGGGGTGGTCCCCTGACCTGGGCTGTGAGCAGGTCAAGTTAAAGTATCACAAAGGCCCTAAAATCTATGAATAAGTGCAATTCTTTAGGAGTCAGTGCCCCCATTTTATAGCAATCTGGTGAGGGGCCTTAACTGGGTGACAAGGTAATTTCCATGCACTTAAGTACATCCTATCTGGAGTCTCAGGGCGAGGGCAGGTTTGAGCCAGAGTAATTCCGAGCAGCTCTGCAAGATTCACAACCTTGCCTAAACTGGCCCGTCGGAGTCTGGTATTGTGGGTGCTGAACCAGCAAACACGGACCCTTCAGAGAAGGGATAAAAAGAGTAAAAGCAGCTCTTTCCTTAATGCATCCAGCAGCAATTCCTGTGGGGAGGGTGGCTGGGAGCAGAAGTCACTTCTCTGACCACCGCAGGTGATCAGCTCCAGAGGTGTGATTCCCTCTCCCGTGTTCGTAGGCAGGCTACAAACATTTATTAATGGTCATAAAATATCCTGCCTGTTTTTTAAATCCAAACAGCAATATATGACTTGACCACCATAAAGTTTGTCTCCAAACCACCACAAAAGGTTTGAATTACTCCTGGTGGCAGTAAAAGCATTCTTTGGGCTAACGCTTTGCTTTATTGTTGGCTTTTATTTTTCTCAGTCCCCCATCCTACCAGCAAGACATAAACAATGGGGGCTGAGTTGTCGTCCCCCACCCCCTCACACCTACATTAATAAGGTCCAGGAACAGCAAAATGAAGGAAACAGGAGCAGAATAGTCCTGGAGACGGCTGGGTGGTGATAAGCCCAGCTTGCCTGGTGTTAAAGGAAGTGCTGCTCAGAGAGAGCCTTTCTCTTTGCAACTCAGAGTGCCCCAGCCATGTATAAACGTTAATATGAAGGAAAAAATTATGTATATACACACCTGTATTATATTTTATATAACATATATAATATATTTCTTATAATATAGATATATTTCATGGATTATTTCAGGATCACTGAAGTGCTTTTTGTTCAGGGTTGATTCTTTCCAATGTGGAATAAACTATATTAACTTACAGCCATATTATGGATTTAACTTCCAGACAAAAGCATCTGCTTAGGAGTTGATTTCAGTTTACCATCTTTGCCTGAAATGTTCTTCTGTAGTTAATTCAGAAGAACTTTTGTCTTTATACATAAACCCTTAGGGAATTAAGCATTTGGTGTTAAGTGGCTGCTGCATACCAAACATCTCCATGACTATAGATTGAATTCCTCCTATAAATCTATTTTACTACTGAATGTAAAGTCATTGGCAGCTTTTCATCGTCTGCCATGAATGGAGATACCAGAGGAACAGGTGAAAAAGAGCATCTGAATTGGACCTGAAGGCTGCCAGGGCAGGAAACATTGAGGGGAGCACAACAAGTGAGGGGAGCAAGTCATGGATTCACAGGATGTGCTGGTTGGAAAGGACCCACCAGGACCATCCAGTCCAGCTCCTGGCCCTGCACAGACCCCCAGCAATCCCACCCTGGGCATCCCTGAGAGCAGTGTCCAAACGCTCCTGAAGCTCTGGCAGCCTCGGGGCCGTGCCCATTCCCTGGGGAGCCTGGGCAGTGCCCGGCACCCTCTGGGGGAAGAGCCTTTCCCTGAGACCCAGCTCAATCCCAGGCCATTTCCTCCTGTCAGTGGTCACAGGAGTCCTTGGGGTGCTGCTGGGTTTGGCTGCTCTTATGGAGCTGCACCACTTCATCTGCATTGATTCGTCTGGACTTTCCTGGCTCAGACTGGTCATGTCAGCTCTCACAGTCTTCCTGAGTTACTGAGTCAGCTTCAAAGGGATCTCCAAAATGGGATGGTGGGACAGGGAGGGCCATAACCTCCTTATTTCCTTCTCCGTAGTCTCAGCAATGCTCTACCACAGGCAGGGCTATTGATGGCCACTCCCACACTTCTCTGGTTTATCAGAGGCCTCAGCACCAGTGCTTGGGTGGTGTCAAAAGGTCTTTTGGTTCACAGCCTTTGCCTGCCTTTATCTCTGCACCACTTGTGCCAAGGGCTGTGTGGGGCAGGCAGAGTACATGGGGACAGAGAGCACTCCAGGCCGGACATGAGTGACTTCCTGGGCAGCTCTAGATAATGTCCCAGAGGATGTGTCAGATTCCCTTCTGCAGCAGGAGCCTTCCTCTTCCTCACCCCACGGAGATCTGTCCTAGCTCCAGGGAACCCCTGTGAGGGAGGGGAGGCACAGGATTTGCACCGTGGGGCGCCAGCTGGAACGAGTTATGGGAATCCCTAAATCCTCCTAAGAAAGAGCAGTTAAAGCTGAACTGAAAATTAAACACTAAGCTGGTACAAGCCACCTCACCCATAAATCCAGTCCCTGTGAAATTTTTTCCTGCACTACACTTGGTGCATGAATGGGGATTTACGGCCGGTGAATTTTCACATCCCCTTTCCACCAGCATCACCCGAGGGGCTTCCCAAACTGTGCCGTGCCAAGGGTGCACTTCCAATCCTCCTCCAGCCCACAGCCCACAGCCCACAGCCACCTTGGGCAGGGAACGGGAGAAGAAAACAGGCCTGATTTAGCAAACATAGAGAGCCGGAGGCACCGAGCCCCTTTCTGTGTGTGCTCAGACTGTTTGGATAAAGGCATCTCCTAAAGGGGGAATTTGTTTGGTTTGGACTTCATTGAGTGAAAAGCTCTCAGCCCCACGAGTGCTCAGTTATTCTCTTGTCTAGTGGCTCCTCAACAGCCCCCACTGATAGGGAGGAGGCTTCCTATTTGAGAAAGTGGCCCTGCTTGTTGAAATTCTCTAGTGACTTAAATTTATTGGTTTTTCCTGAGGTCCAGCCATTTGAATTGCAAACAATGCACCATCTCTGCCTCCTCCCCCTCTTCCCCAGCCAGAACAATGTGCAGAGCTGAAATAAAGCCAGGCCATGCGGACTCTGGAAACTGAGTGCAATTTCTTTCCGCATGAGCGGGGAGGTGGAAGTTTGCTGCCTTCTGGTCCCGCTCAGTGATGCAGAGGATGTCTGGGAAAGGGGAGGGCAGGGTCCAGGGGAAGAAAGAGAGAAGGAGCCAGCTCATGGATGATGGTTGGAGATCCTTTTTGCTTTATTTATTTATAACCTCTCCTGTTTAAAAGACCATCCTGAGAGGGGATTAGTGCCAGTGGATCCATGGGTACGTCTCTCACTTTTCATCTCAGCATCCTGGGAAGGATGCAGGGGATGGGGTGTGGGCTGTGCGCTCCAAAATGATCCCATGTCTGGAAAAAGGTGAACTTCTGTCATACTCCTGGGAGCAACTGAACAGCTTGGGTCAGTCTGAGCTCAGTTAAACATGCAGGAAGCTGAGCTGCTGCTGTGGGAGAGCTGGAACACTGCACATCTGGATGTACATAAGTGGGATACAGGAGCACAGCGGCAAATGAACAGAAGTTGTCTCTGCCTGTGTCAGTTTGAAGGCCTGATTTCTTCTCTCATGTTGGCTCAGGGAGCTTCTGTGCTGGTTCACTCACTTGGGTGCTTCCTCTTTATTTATGGTGCTGGAAGGGAGGGAGGAGGAAGGGAGAGGTTTTCCCCTGGAGGTGCTCTGGTACTGCTGGTTAGTTAAAAGCTGCAGGATAAATGACGGAAATAACACAGAGCTTGTGTTTCATTCATTCTTCTTTTAAGTCATGGGGTATTTCTAAAGTTTCACCTCTGCCTGGCTCCGTTCTCTTGGAAAAGCACAGAAATCTTGTCTGGTAAAACAGCCTTTGAGGTCAGCCAAACACCCATGTGGGTGGGGTCCCTCCTCCACAGAGGGGCAGAGGGGTGTTGGGGCAGCAGAGGAGGTTGGGAGGCACAAGGAGAGGAAACCCCAGAGGAGACAGGCAGAACAGTGCTTTGCTCTGTGTCACAAACAGCCTGCAGAGACCTGGGCAGGGAGCTCGGGGGAGGTGGAGGAAATGGGAATGTTCTGTGCACATGAGGACGGGGCAGCTCCTGACACTCGGCTGTGAGTGACACTCAGGTGTCACAGCACCAGCACTCAGAGGGCAGCCATGCAGATCTTGCAAGGACAGCCATGCAGTAGAGAAGACTTCTAAGATCATCATATGGTAAAATTCACCTCTGATATTCAACCACAACCACAGAGGTCCAGAACTGCCAGTCTGTGTTATAGAGGCTCTTGGCTTTAGACCCCTGTCTGCATTTTGGGCCTGTTTGCAGGCCAGGATGGTTCAGATGAACTCGTGGCCTTTCCCCAAGAGCCGCTGTGAATTTGGTAGCCTTGGCTGTAGAAAGACCCCAGAGAAAGGGCAGGGTGGGGTGTCAGAGGTGAAGGCACTGGCAGCACAGGGCATTGGTGGGGCTCAGGGGTCCTGCCCTTTGCTGGGGTCACGGCACTGTTCTTTTCTTCTCCAAGCTGGGCATTTGGGCCATCCTCACAGCACATCCTTTCTGACTGATGGCTATTCATGTGCAACACTCCTTCAATCACTGAAAAGCACTTGTTTCATTTTACTGTGAGGGGAAGGCTGGCAGAAGTCTGCTGTAAAAGCACAGGACAGAAACCTGGGGGAGCTGTTCTCTCCTGGCCCCTGGCCTGGTGAATGCCCTCCGTCAAGTCTGTCTGCTTTGCATTCCTCACGGATGGAGGCAATAGGGACCTTGCTCTTTGTGGCAGAGCTGCGTGGCACCTGCTGCTGAAAAGAGCTTTCTACAGTGGCTGTGCAACAGTTAAAGAACATTTTCTCAGTACTGTGAGCTACAGCAAGGTGTAAGGCAGAAGGAGAATCGACTCAGATGCCACCACAGGTGTGTGGGGATAAGGACAGGCTTGAAGCACTGCCAGCCCTCGGCCTGGAGGGGATATAGCAGCGAGATGTTACAAATCCTCCTGGGAACCTGAATGAAACTCCTTTCCCCTCTTCGGGGAATCAAGTCTTGGCTCCATTCTTTGAACAAATTAAAGCAGACCACTATCACAAACGGGTGTCTGAAAATCTGTGGCCTGATTCGTTGCTCCCCTGGGCTGGCTCTCCTTCAGCAGAGCAAGCTGGCCTGTGGCCTGGAGAGGCTTTGCCCAGCTCTCTGAAGCCTTTACTGCTTCCCTTTCTGACCTAACAAAGAACACATTTCACCACACTAAACTTTACCTTTTTCGGAGGTTTTGCTGCTCTGGGGCATCTTGCTGGTCTTTGCTCAGCAGGTAACCTAAGCTGAGATCAGATATGTTAGCTGGGTGAATTCCTCTTTATCTGATGCTGACACCTTCACCTCATGGACTACTGAAATTCCTGGGAAAGACAGCTCTGAGCATTGCCCTGAGCCACAAATCACTGATTCAGACCCTTTTTCTCCTCCAGGAGGGGAGGAAATAGAGAAGGTTTCAAATAGAGACAGGAGAGCGATGCTTTGTCTCTGTAAGCACCTGATGTGCTGCAGGAGGGAGCAAATGGCAAAACTCTGCTCCTGCAGGGGGATTATTCATCATAAATGCCATCCATTTTTTTCCGTGAGTTAAAAGGGGAGGCTACTGGTAGTTTTGAGAGGGTTGTTCTTGCAGGAATTCCATCTTTCCCAAGGCCAGAGGATGCTGAGGATTTGAGGGCTTATTTGGTGTTGAGAGGAATCCAGTTTATTGATTTGAACAATTTTTTCTTAAGTAGTTTTTGAGTGAACTTTGGAAGTGGAAGTAAATCCATTTTTCTGCTTTATCAGGACTGGGAAAGGATGTTCCAACCCACAAGTACTGGTATGTATAAATGGGGGATTAAAGTGACAAAGATCTGGAGATCACATCCAAAAATGCAGAGATGTCTCAGACGTATCAGGAACTTTGTAATCCTGGAGGGGTAAGGTTCAATAGAGAATGTATCCTACCCAAAATCTGCCCGCCACAACACATTCCTGGAGGTGGCAAGCACATGGAGACAAGGCAGAGTTCAGGTTTTTGGGGGTCTTGGACACCTCATAAAGGGGCATTTCAAGCCTTGAGGCCAGTGGCATTTCCAGCCCTGGGCGCTGCAGTTTGCCAGCTGTTTCTGTCAACTGTACTGAATTCAAGTTTATTTTCTCTTTTCACCTTATCTTTAGATGATGAAGGTTCAGAAACGCTCACACACGTCCTTTGCCTCCTGGAGCCAAGGTCCTGCCTCCACTCCCAGCCCCAGGAGCTGTGGTGCTTTGCAGGAGTCTCTGCCCAGTTCTGTCCTTCAGCAGGGTTGTGTCCAGGCAAATCAATCTCTGCCCTGAGTCCTTACACACGCTTGTTCTCCTCCACTGTGTCTTGGGGTGCCCAGCCACTGGGCACCTGTTTTCCAGTGTTTTGGCCTAGTTATGGTTGTGCTGAATACAAATCTCATCCCATGGCCCAGGAAGTGGCAGTTCTTTGAAGGGAATCCCCCTCTTTTAATTCAATTAATGTTGAAGCTAATTTTCACCCTGGGGCTGAGTCCCAGTGCCTTTGAAGTCAATAATAGTTTTGTGCTTCCCTTCAAGCGGAGCAGGTTGGAGCACGTCCCTCTCAGCCAAAGGCTTTGCCAGGATGTTCAAAGCCTGTTTGCTTTTCGTGCCAAGGAACTGTGTCCTGCTCCAAATCAGGGGGGAGATTTCAGCAGGATGAGGCCGTGGGTCTTGGGGATCTCTGCTGGACAGGCTGGGTGGATGTTAGGGGATGGAGTGCACCTGTTTTCAGAGTAAATTCAGCATCTCCTTCGTAGGAGAGGTACTGCTCCGTAGACACTTCAAGATAAGATTTATTTACAGTGAAACACATATTTTCCCTCTTTGGGTTTTTTTTACTCCCAGAGTTTTTATGTATGTCCTTAAAATATCATTTGGATCATCCTTTCCTGGTTTGATTTAATGCAGTGAAAACCACAATCGACTGGCAACAAAACTGTTTTTCCTCTTCAGGTCAGAGATGAAGCGCCAAATTCTGAAAAGAGTTTGCTCACTGTCAGGGTGGTAACTGATTCCAGACAGCCAAAAGGTGATTTTCTTTACCTAAATTTGGCACATAACTGAAGTATGAAGAAAATCTAATTGATTTTCACCACCTTCATTATTGGTGACAAGCAGAGGCATCTCCAGGAGATGTTTAGACTTAGAAGGATCTTTTCTTTCACTGTGCAGAAGCCTTAATTGATCAAGGCTAAAATGATTAAGCTTCAGAGGAAAGCAGCTTTGCTTCACATCACAACTTTTTATTATGCCTTAACAGCCGTACTGAGCAACTTTGGGCTTTGTAGTGATTTTGGAATAAAACTAATCGATGTCATAGAAATAAATGCAGGAATCTTTGATGTGTAGATGGAGCCGTAGGGGGATGACACACAACCCAATTACTGGCAAAAATGGAACATATTACATATTTTGTTATGCTTCAGCTACCTATTGAAAAACACTCTTACTAAGGCCTTCATGTGAAAAAAGTGCTGTTCTGCTAATTTTCGTGTGTCCCTCACGGAGGAGGAAACAAAACTTTATCTTTCATTCAAGATTTAGCATTGAAATTAATGCACAAATTTACCTGAGAATCACAGAATCATTAACGTTAGAGAAGACTTCTAAGATCATCGAGTCCAACAATTGACCCAGCAATGTCAGGTCCACCACAAAACCATGAGAGGATTGAAGCTGTCAATGTGGAATTCCACCCAAGTGAGTGGGGTGGATTTTACATCACTGCTGATCCACTTCTCTGCTGCTCTGAAGTTTTGTCCTGTAAAAGGAAGCAGCAAATACCCAGGTGTGCCTCCTCACCTGGTTTCTGAGCCCCACGCTGCATCCCAGCCCGAATTGCTGAGGACTGCCCAGCGAGAGGGGTCGGCGGCTGCCTTCCCGTGATGTGATAGGAGATGATGGCTACGACACTGAGAAATGGATATGGAAATAGCCCTGTGATCGCCAAGGGACAATTGCTTCGTTGTAGAAGAGTCTCACCAGGAAAGCGGAGAAACATGCTAAGTCTCACTGTGCTTTTGAGGTAGATGAGCAGCCCCAGACAAACACCTGAAGTGGTTTGGGTGTTGCTGGGGTTGGATCTGGCGGGGGAATGCACCGGTATTCGGTGTGCCACTGCCAGGTTTCACGCTCTCGTATCCGAATGAGAGGTGATCGTGGTTATCTGACTGGGCAGGGAGGGCTCCCGGCCTCTGCCCCTAGCCACAGGCCAGAGTTAACAAGCTCCACGCTTCAGAGATAAACCCCATCCTAATCCTCCCGAGCCCCCGACACTGTCGCTTGTTCAAAGTGCACCATGCCTTCTCGCTGGGATGGACAAAGCCAGCCTGATAGAATGAGAATCGAGCTGTGCCTTTGCCCCAGAATTTAAAAGGAGTGGAGATCTAAGCTTTCCTTTGAGATTTAAAAAATAAAGAAGGCTGTAACTGAGGTTGGTTGGTCAGTTTGTTTCATTTCTCTTTGATGCTCACGGCCCCTGTGCCAGGAGCACCTCCTGATCAAGCTGGGAAATTTGCTTATGAAAGGGCTGAATGAAAATGAAGTCAGGGAGCGCCTTTACAGGTGCAGATCTGGAGTTTAGGATAAACACCTACAAGTTTGGATTTCCTGCCTTCCACTTACCGTAACTGCCTAATCTAGCTACCCATTCACCTTTCCTTTCATCCCAGGATGTCTAGTCTGATCTAACTGCCTGTCCTTTCATCCCTGCTATCTTCCTCTTGATCTGTGTTTTTTAGAGCTCATTCATCACACCTTACAACTTCTAAAGCACCCACATAGGGCCACAAAGTTTCTCTTTACATTTTAGCCAAAGTGCTTGAAGGGATGGAAGGCAAAGCCTCTGCTGAGAAACCCGAGGAGAGGAGCTGTTACTTCTTGTTTAAATCACACCTGAATGCACTTCGGTGAAGGCGCTGAACAGAGAAGCAGATTGTTCACACCCTTGAAGCTTTTATTCAAATCCTTGCCCACTGGAAATGGGCAGGTTCATTAACCGCATGGCTTTCCTGGCAGCATTTTCCCTTGTGTTGGGTAGGGAGTGAAAGAACGTGGGGCACCAACCTGCTCCAAGGAGAAGGATAACGGAAGACACCAGGGCAAGAGCGGAGGCTCCAGAAGGGCCATTACATTCAGAGACATTTTTGGCCTGTCACTTTGTGTCCAGCTCTGGGGGCAGCTTAATTTTGATTTCTAAAGAAGGGTGGAAAGCATAGAGAAAATCTGAACAGGAATAAAAACCTGAATATGGGACAAAAGTGGCTCTTTGAATATGGGACTGCATTAGTGCTCTTTATTTCGAGATCTGAAAGTAGGAAGGTCAGAGTGGAAACGGTCAGTGGAGATGAGAGAAATGAATCAAATATCAGTGAGTGCTGTGTGAGTGTCAGCATCGCTTGGCTTGAAAGAGGTGCACCGATTTCTTAAGCAATTTCTAAATAGCAACCAGCTCCAGACAATGATTTAGGGACAAAATTAGCCTTACAGGGAACACCTCTTTTGGAAGGTCCCTCTCTCATTCTTTCTTGCTCATTCCTTCTGTTCTTTTATTTCTGTCCCCCCCTCAAAAGGCGAGGTTGTTACTTGGGAGCCCTTTTGAGGGGAGAGAACCATGGTGAGATTCTTGTGTTGGCATGGCTGATGTTAATGGGTAACACCGAGGCCAAAGGTCCTTTAAAGCTCCCACATCTGCAGCTTTGTACAGATCTCACCTCCGAAATGCCTCAAAGTGTGTAGCCAGGCAGGGCTTAATGTGTATTAGCAAGACAAAGGCCCAGGGAGGGGAGGAAAGGGGGATGAGTTTTAATTTACTGAAGATTTATTAGGCCTCATGAAATCAGCCTGAACCACCCATTTTCTATATCATCTGCCCACATCCAAAGGGGGCAGCTTTGTTGGGGGGAGATGGCCACTGAGAATTATCCTGCGACAAATCTCCCCAGCGTCAAAGGCACACGGACAGGAGCAGGATGGGGAGGAGGGTTCACCCCCTCGACACAGAGCCCAAAATCTGGAAATATGGAAACGCAGGAATGCCATTCAAGCTCGATCCTTCCTTCTCGTGACTTCTGTGTGTGAGGTGCATGTTCCTTTTGCTAAGCCTGGAACAGATGAGTGGGAGATCAGGAGGGACAAGAGAGGGAGGCGGAGATGCCACGGTGTGCCCTTCACATGAAGCTTTGGAGCTGCAGGATCTGCTTTGGGGAGGGTTAGTGAGTCATTGTCCATGTGGAGGTGACATCCTTTTCCTCCCAAGTAGCTGCCATGTGTCTGCAAACCTAAGCCTGTACGCAAGGCTTTAATGTGGCCTGCAGAGCTTTAGGGAATGACCTGTCTTGGACGTCTCCAGGCTGCAGCTTGGCCACAAGTTTGGAAGTTCTGGGGTTCCCTCAAAGGCCTCTATGAAAAAGATCATTAATCATACCTGGCTCCTTTCTTTCCCGTGTCCCAGTCTCAGTGTAATAGACTTGATTATTTAATTTCTGCCATTAGCCTGTCCTGGAAAGAGCTCTGTAACATTTCTGTAACATGCAGTGATGTGAAATGTCACGTCCAAGCTGACAGAGAGAGGGAGGATTTGGGGATACAGCTACAGGAACAATCCAGTGGGGGATCACCAGGGCTCCAAGGGACCCTTTGGGATAATGGGGGCGAGAGCAGGGGATCATAATCAGCCTGCTGGGGTCTCCTGGAGAGGAGGGACTGTCTTTGAGCATAAGACTGACCAAGAGCCCCTCTGTTTCTCCTTGCTCATAACATCAGCAGAGAGGAGATGCCTCTGAATGGCGAACTGTGAGTGTTTATCAGCATAAGGGGTGTATAACTCCCGTCAGGAAAACCACTCTGCAGAGTTAAGCAAAGCGTAAGGTGTGAGAGTAGGCACTGGGATCTCAGAGTCATGGAATGGTTTGGGTTGAAAGGACCTTAAAGATCATCTCGTTCCAACCCCTGCCATGGGCAGGAACACCTTCCACTATCCCAGGCTGCTCAAACCAGGTTGTATTTTGAACTGATGTAAAAGGCAGGCTGGAACAAACAGCTTACTCTGAATATAAGGCAAGATTTTGTACCTTGATATTGCTCATGAGGCCTCTGATCCTTAAAACATCCTTCCCTGGGCACCCTGTGGCACAACAGGCGCGACATCCTCTGTGCCTCTCTGCAGGACGTGCACCGCTAAGAGGGATGAGGGTGACTTGGTTCCCCAAAACAAGTGCTTGAAACCCTGAAGGTCAAAAAAAATTTGGAAAACTGCTGATCCCTGGGTCAAATGTCAGGGAGGCAAGTTCATTGTCACCTAGCAATGAAAAGTTCTCAAGTGATTAAAAAATTAAAAGGTGTTACCTAAGGTTGCAGCAGCACCTGTCACAGCCTGGTGGATTTGGCGGTAGAATTCATGAGTAATTTTTAAGGATCTTCTCTTCGAGAAAGGGCTGCGTGCGGATGGCAGGAGAAATCATCCAGGTGAAGGTCTCTGTGAATGTATGTATGTTTCTTCTTGATTTGGATCTTGGGACCTCAGCCGACTCCTCTGGGGCAGAGTCAGGACCCTGCTCCTTTAGGATGGGGCACTGTGGGTGGATCCTGACAGGCTGCAGAGCCACATGGGATTAGGTACAAACGAGTGAGTACATAAAAATAGAGCATTTGTGGGGGTGTTCCAGGTGTTTGGGTGAAAGACACAAATCCAGAATCACTCCTACAAATCCTCTTCTCGGCTGTACTTTGTAAGTTATTTCTGACACCTCATTATATCCTTATGATAAGTGTCACAACAAAAGGGTAGAGACCTCCCTCGTGCTCCCGATTTTCTGTGTAAATGCCGTCTGCCATGTGATCAGCTGCAGTGTCACGGCCAAGTGCCTCTCATTGAGCTTTCCAAGCCGCCTCCCTGAGCGCTGCATGGGCTCGACGAAGGGTTAGGGTTTGTCCCATTGATAGGAAAATGCCTTTAGGCACCGCTATTCTTGAAAAACACTGCCTGAACCATTGAACCCCTTCGGAGTTAGGAAGCTGTTCGTCCACCCTCAGGAGGAAGGGCCAGTGTTGAACAGAAACGTTACAGTCCATGGGCAGGCTGAGCAAACACGGAACTGTTGGAAAGCAGTCAAAGGAAGCTGAAAAGCCATCTTAGATACGGAGCTGAGCATGAGTCACCCGGGGAAGTCAAAATAGACTGCTCAAGCACTTCACTTCAAAGCCTTCGACACCATCAACGATCAGGCATCCCGGGAATGTCACTGCCCCTCAAAGGAGGCAGGGAGGGATCGCTGTGTGTCCTGCACTCATCTCCTCTGTGAGGAGAGGGTTTAACAAAGCCCTTCGCAGGACACGCGGGGTCCGGAGCCCCGCGCTGGGTGCGGCTGACCCGGGGTGCCCCGGCTCTGCTGGCCGGGTCCTGTGCTCGGTCTCACGTCGGGGGCACACGGGAGTCCTGCAGCTTCTGACTCACTTCGGGTTTACTGAACTGGGAGGACAGGGACACTCACCGACTGCCCAGGCACCGCACTTCGATCGACATCCAGCTTTTTCTCGAGAGCAGCCCGGTTCCTGCTGCTGGCAGCGGTTTCAGCGGGTGTCGCGGGATGAGCGCTGCTCCGCACCCCGAGCTGGCCCGCCCGGCCGCTCCCGACCGGCGCTGCTCCCAGGGCCGAGGGATGTTCGTGCCGCGGACTGGGCTCCGCGGGCCGGCAGCCGCTCTGGCAGCACGGATGTGGGTCCGTGGTGATTTCGTCCAGAGAGCAAATCAAGTCAATGTTTCATTTTGCCGAGTGTGGCAAAGGCAGTTGATCATCGTGATGTGAAATGTCCCTTTTTAAAAAACCAGTGTTACTTACAGGAATATTTAGATTTTCCTTATAATTATCAATTATTATTATTAATTATCAGGCAAGACTGAAGTGAGAAATCTCCTGCTGCCTTGGTAGACAGCTCTTAGCAGAGTCTGAAATCATCAACATCCTTTTGTCGATGATTTTGACTGGTTCACAAGCATCAAACTTCTTTTTCTGCTGATCTCTTCCTCTGAGCTGGTATTTTTTTCCATATTTTAATCTCAACTCTACCTTGAATGAAAAAGTAAAACCTGAGCCAATCAAAAGATTACATTAACAGGAAAAAACGATATTTTTGTATTTATTTTTCTGGGGGAAGAACAACACAAGTCCTGCTGCTTCTGCCACTGGTGGAGCTGGAATAAGTTTGTAAGTGAATAGAAGAGGTTTAATAAAATCACAGGGCTTAGGCAAAGCAAAGAGGGACAAAATACAATGAAACAGAAACTGGAGAGGGAGTTTGGAGTGTGAGAGGCTGAATGCAATTGCTTGGGTTGGAACCCGACCAGGGTCCTGGGGTTAACACCTCTCCTCCATGGAAAGTGTTAGAGGAACTTTAATATTTGTAGTGTTCAGGATTCTGGGTTTGTGCCTAGTCCAAGGATTGGATTTAAAAAATAAACGTTGATGCTGCTGAGGATTCTCACGTGGAGGAAAACCTGTGGGCAGGCCACAGACTTGGTCAAGGTTAAATATAAATAAAGCCTCAAGGAGACTTAGGAGCCAAAGTCTGGCTTTCCTAAGTGACTTAGATGCTTCAGCCCAGATCCAGCCATCAGCTTCGGGTCCGAGCTGGGAGACGGGAGCTCAGACTGATGTTGCACACATGTTCTTGGTTGGATCTGGGTGCTGAAGCCCAAATCTCAGTGTAAGTCTATGAGATGTAAGTTGTTAAGTCACTGAGCACCCTTGAAAATATTACCTGGGCTTGTGGGAAATTCCGTTTCCAAGGAATGTAGCACTGGGAAGCAATGTAAAGCAGATTAGCCCAGTGGTATTGCTGAGCTCAGACTATCAATTTGCACCATACCTTTTCCAAGCTGCGTGTCCAGCTCAGTGCAGTCCAGGTGTCTGGGCTGCACCGGCAGATGGTGGAGGTGGCCTTGGCCCTCCCGCGGGAGGTGGCAAAGAGGGATAAGCTGAATTCCAGGGTGAGATGGGTGACACCTCATGTGCTCATGTAGGCATGTGCTAAAGGTTTTGGCCACACTGGAGCCAAGTGTGTGGCCCTGGCAAGACAGTACCCTAAAATGACCTTAATGTCTCCTAAAATGACCTTAATGTCTCCTCCACCTCAGTGAACTCAGTGTCTGGAAGCAGCTGAGCCGTGGTGCATCCACGCCTTGCCCTCCAAGCCAGTTTGTGTAAAGGGCATCATCCCAAACATTCCTCCAGCTGCTTAAGCTCAAACCAGCATTTTGGGGCTCTGCTGGATGTGCCACTTACGAGTGGTAGAGAAAGAAGCACCCACAGAAGAGCACGGCAGGGCCCAGGCGCAGTGCACGGTGCTGTGCCCGTTCCAGGCTGGAGTGTCCACTCACCGGGCCGGTGGCACTCAGGCAGTGCCTTTGGTGATGGGGAATTTTTCCATGTGAAGACCTTGCTGCTGTTTCTACCGGAGCTGGCACAGCCCCCGAGCAGTGCAGGCACACCAAGGGAAGGAGTTTGGCCATTCAGCCCTTCTCACTGCCCCCGCTTTCACTTACTAGTGGGCTCGCTGTCACCTGGGCAGAGATTCCTGGGCCAAGCTCCTGCTGGTGCACAAGGGATGCAGGTTCCCAAGGAGCAGCACGGCTGTGCCCTCAGTACTGCAGCTCGCTTCTCTCCTGCCAACCATCCTCCAGCAGATGTGACATGGGATATACGGGAGGCCAGATCCCTCCTGGAGCAGCCATGGGCTGCCAGGGGCTCTCCATGGAAGAGCTGCTGGATGCTGTTTGGGTACCAGGATCTCTCCCTCTGCACCACACACCTTGTACATTTTCTCTGTTGACTTTTTGGGTTCAGGGAGATGTGCAAGGTAGAGAAATGTTCCCCATGTGTTAAACAAAGAGGAATTATGCCCCCTGTGAGTCTGGAGCTGTTCAGGGCTTCCCTGGTCCCTCCCAAATGCTGTGCTGAGGTACTGCAGTTGGTGGGAGCATTTGGCTGCAGCAGAAACCTGCACTGCTCAGCTGCTCCAGGCTGGCCATGGGCTAGAGAAGGCCCTGAGTTTGGGGACAAGACAGTCACCACCAGTTGGGGCACTTCCAAACAATCTAGAGGCACGAGGTAAAAAGGAGTGCATTTGCTTTGATCTATCGGCTTTAATCATTTGTAAACATCTATTAATTGGCTGTGTCAGGCTCAGATCCTTATCATCTTCTGGTCTAATTTCCCCTGTTCGATACATTTCCTCCACTATAAAAATACCCATCACCCACCCCTGTCAGCACAGATTAAATCTAACGCTCATTCTTTCAGCTCCTCTCCCCAGTGAGGCTGTAAAGCTGTCAGCTCCACACTTGACAAGAGCCAGGCTGCCCTCCCTCCCTTTGTCTCCTGGAGGAGGAAAATATTTAGGTGTCACTGGCTGGATGGCCACAGGGAAGCCAGCAGACCTCGACCCATCCAGTGATCTGAGCCATGAGAGGAGAGAGGAGTTTCCACCGGCAGCAGCTGGGAGGTTCCCAGTGTCTCTGAGGTTCACCAATCCCTGCGGTCCTTCCCTGGCTTCCCAAGGACTTCTGCGTGCTGGCACTTAGCGAACTTCTCCCTGGGAGTCTCCTAGCTGCTGACACACATGTGACATCTAAACATCTTCCAAGGCAGCAAGGTGCTGGCTCCTCGGGTGGAAGGGTGATAAAGGGGGTGATGTCTCTCTTCAAAGGAGATGTGCCCAAAGCACGGCTGAAGGGCCAAATATTTTCCAAACCTGCGGGCTGAGTGTTAACATCGTGTCCTGTTCCTGGGTTTATATAAAGCACGAAGGAGGTGGCTGCAGATAGCACATATCTGTGCATTTGCAGCGAAACAGGCGATGCGAGATCCCTGAAATCCCTCCTGGACTCTCAGCACTTCTTGCCGCACTCCCATAAGTGACGTCTGAACGTCCCTGCAGGCAGCCATAAGGCTGAATGCTCTGCTTCTGCTCAGTCAACAAAACATGCCTTCCCTAGAGGGACAGGAGGAAAAACTTCCCAATAAAGGCAGAGCAGGGATGTGCATCAGCCATGGCACAGCAGGAAACAACTGGAGAAGAAAACAGCTCCTTGGGACAGAGTCCAAGCGCAGTAGAAACGAGCAGTCCCGGGAAACACAGCAGGGAGGACCGGTGTGTGCAGGCAGGAGGGTTCTGGGAGGCTTTGAGCTGCAGCCAGTGGGCATCAGCCCCTGGTGTGGTTTTGCCTAATCCTCCTTGATTGTCCTTCAGTGAGCTTACAGGGAGTCAAAGCAAGGCCTTCAAAAAACCCTCTCCTCCTGCTCCTCCCCACCTCACACAAAGCATGTTCTCACCAGAGCAGTCCCTGGTCTGAGAAGCCCAGGACGGTGACCAGGGGCCGTGCAGAGGTGAGTGCCCAGGGGCAGGTTTCCTCTGGCAGCTGCTGATGTTGAAGCACGCGGTGATCCTGTGCCCGAGCTATGGGATCCCATCCTGTGGACTCAACCTGCTGGTCACAGCAGCTCTGCTGGCACCTTCACTGCTGCTGAGCCCAAAGTGTCTGCTCTTGAGATAACAAGTGTTGGAGGATGGTCCTAGGAGATTTCCCAAGTGTAGCAGCAGAGAGTTGATGCAGCTCCTGCCGTGGATTACTCCAGAGCTGCTCCTGCTGCTGTGCAGCTCAGGACATCAGGCCGAGAGTACTCACAATACATTTAATGTGCATGTTAGCACTCCATTAAATATTGACTATGCTTAAATAAATGATGCAGCCAACTTTCAAGAAAGAAAGTGCTTATTTTGTCAACACAAAATATCCCTCTGTGCCCTTATCCCCATTAGTCCGGGGCCAGAAAGTTCCCTGAACGAGGTCTTTGTAGCTGGTTTCATATGACATCACTCGTCCAAAGGAGACTCTGTTAGAGCGGAAAACTTGGTTTGGCCCTAAAAAGCCAGGTGTTTTAACCTGAGCATGTCAGAAAGATGACTGCAAAATTTTCTTTGAAAGAAGCTTGAGAAGAAGGTATTTGTCAAAACCAACTCTTTTCCACAAATTGTTTTGACATAAATGAATGTGCATTTTGAAAGAGAGATCCTTCAGTGGAAAATCCCAGAAGCACCTGAAACGTTCCTGACTCTCTTCAGGAGCTGCCATGTATGTCCTCCAGCTGTCCCCAGTGTCACAGCGTCGTGGCCTCGGTGGGCTTTATGAAGGGCGTGTGTTAATCTGCGGGCTTAGCAAGTAAACTCATCAAAAAAGCTGGATCAGAAGTCTGAATGCAGCCCCCCCTTAAGTTCAGAGCTAAAGTAAAAGGCCGAATAACACCGAGGGTCCCTCATCAGTCAGTAGGGAGGGAGAAATCACACCTCCCCTTTCCTGAATACGTAGGAAGGTTAAATTTATTTGGCTGGATCAAGACAGAGCTTTTGCTTGTGCCATGTTGAGGGCCCATCCCCACATTCACTAGACGTGGGTTTGGGTGTGGGACAGACTGCACCACCTCTGCTGCCTTTGCTTTCCTTTTCTGCCTCACCATCACTTTCCTCAGGCTCCCTCTCAGCTCCCCTCTCTACATTTGTTTTCACAGCACCTTACAAATAGCTGGTTTTAATAATGTATCACTGGAGGTTCTTTTATATGCTTTTGGTGCATTAATTATTGAAGCCCAGCACTGGTGTTCTCTGTTAATAACGGGGTTTTTGGTTTGTTTACTTCTGTTGGTCAAACGTTTCATGGGAATGTTGTCACCCTGGCTGCTACAGGACATGCGACTCTTCCCAGTGCTCCCATCAGTGACCTGAGTGCATCACCACCGGCTCTGAGCTCAGCCCACATGAGCTGGGCAGGTTTTCATGTCCCTGGGGTAATTCCAGCCACCCTGCAGAAATACCCCCTCTGCAGGGCAGTGGTCAGAAGTGTCACATTTCCCTTGGAATCAGGACACTGCCAGGAAGCAGCTCCTTCCTGAAAAAGGCTGGAGCTGGGTGGCTGGAGCTTGAACCATGTTTGAACCATGTTTGAACTATGTTTGAACCAGGTGTCTTCAGCTGCTGCTGCACAAGCAAAAGGATGGCTGAGCATTCTGCCAGCCTCGCTCATGGCCCTGGACAATTAAACTCTTAAAATCAGTATTGACAGAGGGAGCTGAGCCTGATGCTCAGCATTGCTGTCTCTGAGCCAGGAGGCTCTACAAGGACCTGCCAGCCCAGATGAACCTGCCACTGATTTCTTTCTAGGACACCAACAGTTATCACTGGGCGTTATCCCTGAGAATGTTTCCACTCTTTCAAAAAAATTGCCATGGTTTTTATTTTGAAAAGTATTAGGCTGGAAAATGTCCATCTGTCTCAAATGGTTACTCCCATTTTGCAGAAGCCAATGTCATTCTCTGGTAACTTGGGAAAATGTTGACATTAGGATCACAGGATCATTCAGGCTGAAAGGATTTTTAAGAGGTCTCTGGTCCAACATCTGCTCAACGTAGGGCCAGCTCCGAGGTCGGACCTGATTACTGACAGCTTTATCCAGTCTGGACTTTAAAATCTCTGAGGATGGAAGCTGAGCAGCCTCTGGCCAGGAGACACTGACTTTCCATCACTCCCAGCTGGAGATAAATTCTTACTGGCAGCCTGGAGGTGAAGGTTATTTATCCCCTAAACAAACTCTGGATCAGGCTCTCCTACGGAGAGAGATTCTTTTAATTAAGTTTTACCTCATCTTGAGACTTCACCATGATCTACTGTTCCAGCAACACCCTGAGGGCTCAGGCAGCATCCCTCTAACTTCCAGAGCTGACGCTGAGCCAGTGTGTTACAGTTCTGTTCATCGTGTCCCTCCTTTACATTTGCAGCTGCAACACAAAGTAAGGAAAAATGGAAATGGGATCATGCAGGTGGGTGAACCAGAAGCAAAGGCCCATGGCCACTGTGTCCATCTCTGGGGTTTCCAACACAGGCAGGAGACAGAGCAGTGGGAGCAGGTCCAGAGGAGACCACAGAGATGCTCCAGGGGCTGGAGCCCCTCTGCTCTGGAGCCAGGCTGGGAGAGCTGGGAATGTTCACCTGGAGAAGAGAAGGCTCCAGGGAGAGCTCAGAGCCCCTTCCAGAGCCTAAAGGGGCTCCAGGAGAGCTGGAGAGGGACTGGGGACAAGGCACAGAGTGACAGGGAAAAGGGGGAATGGCTTCCCACAGAGGACGGGGTTAGGTGGGATATTGTGAAGGAATTGTTTCCTCTGAGGGTGGGGAGGCCCTGGCACAGGGTGCCCAGAGCAGCTGTGGCTGCCCCTGGATCCCTGGCAGTGCCCAAGGCCAGGCTGGACGGGGCTTGGAGCAGCCTGGGACAGTGGAAGGTGTCCCTGCCCATGGCAGGGGGGGCACTGGATGGGCTTTAAGATCCCTTCCAACCCAAACCATTCTGGGATTCTCTGATTCCTGCAGGATCTGTTTTAAGGATTTGCTGTGTCCGTGTCACACAGTCATGGGGTTTAGAGCAGGGCACTGGGTGGATTCAGGGCTAAAACCTTCTGCAGAACAGAAGAAGAGAAGAGAGTTATTTTTAAGTCAGATCCATTTCGAACGCAGACCCAAAAACAGCTGTTTTGGCATAACCGTGGGGTCACAAATGTGGGAGATTCATGTTCTGTGCCAGATTTGCTGCCAAACCCAAAGCATCTGAAAAACGCAGCCCCAGCAGCCCTGCCGTGTTCCTCTCTGGCTGTGGGGAGCAGTGCCAAGGTCGGAGCTCCACCACAGCCAAGGCACATATGAGGTTTTCCTTGCAGATTTTTTCATGGGTTGAAGTGAAAACCATGAGCAAGTTCAGGATTTACCATAAGCCAAGGCCATGTGTGAAAGCCCCAAGTTCCTGGCATTCCCTGGGCTTCCCCCGTGTTCGTTATCCAAAGTGTTTGCTGACATGTTTGGGTCCTTACCCAACCTGCCCTTGCAGTCCAAGCTGGGACATCATTTTCCTTTTCCCTCCTGTTGGAATGTTTGGTCTCCTCAAGCTGCTCCGGCTGCTGGGATTTCCATCAACTTCCAGGTAACTGGACTTGTGCTGTCTGAAGCTCAAGCTGCTGATCCACGTGGAAGATGGGAAGGCAGGACTCGGTCTTCCCTTTTGTTCTCTGGGTGAGAAGTATTTTTATGTAAGGAGTGTTTCTGTGGCCCGTTCTGGCATGGGAGCAGCAGGAATCACAGGAGAGGCTGAGATGGGTTTGCACTGGCAGGGCATGGCCTTGGCACTCTGGTTTGCAAGAACAGAGCAGGTTGAGGAGGTGACTTGCTGCAAAGTCCCCTCAGAGGAGGGAATGATCCACCGGACCAGGAGACCACGTGATGGAGGCACTGGTGTGGGCAGAGTTGGTGTGTGACTGTAAGCAAAACCCCTCTTTGTCACTTCTCCCCTGCCTTTGGTCTCCAGGGACATTTCTGGAGACAGGGAATGTATTTTACTGTGTGGCTGCAGATTTAAAAGGAGTTGCTGTGCTTTGTAAGTAAAGCTGACACTTGATACCTCAAGGCAAGCTCAGCACAGGACTTGTGGTGCAGCTGTGGGTTGGTCCCACTCCTTTTCTCTCTGGAAGGTGGAAGGAGCACTGAACACACACCAAATTTGGTAGTGTTATGGTAAGCTTATGCTTCCTTTATCCTTCCTTCTCCTCACTGTCCGGGAAGGAAATTGGTTCCCATTTTTTTGCTTGCAATGCAATGATAACCTGACTGACACCTTGACTTTTTCCTATTGTCTTCTTCCTCTTCTTCTTCTTCCTCTTCTTCTTCTTCTCCCTATTATTATTATTATTGTTTTCCTCTCCTACATGGTCAGCACTGCCCAGTTCCTAATGAGAAAGGCCAGGGAAGGCAGCTGAGGTCACCTCCCACTTATTTTAATAAAAAGGTGCTGTTGGAGCAGGGTTTGCGGAGCAAGTTTCTTCATTAGCCTGATCCACACTCCCTCCTGGTTCCATACCACTGAGAATTAAACAGATGAACATTCCCAGGCTGTTAATCTGGCAACAATAATTCAGGGAAGCTGCTGTAGTTTACGGAGGGCACAGCACAGCCACAGCTGGACAGATGTCTGGTGGCAGGAGACACCTTATTTAAACACCAGTCTTGGCACCAGCCTCATGTTTCCCATTCTGGTGAACACAGCAAGCCCTAAAAATTACACGGGGCAGCTGATCACTCTATTGCTGACACATCACGGTGGGAGGGTTGCCAGCCACCTGGAATAATAGTGGTGTGGGTTTAGGGCGTTTCTGAGAGCATCTGCAAGTGACCTTGTGCCTGCATTAAAGGGAACTGGTTTCTTCATTAAGTAAATGTGCACACTGTGGAGACCCGTTACAGTGGTGCAAATGAATCCATAGTCGTGGGGGATGTGAGCTGGAAAAGAAAGAAGAGGGAAGCCAGGCTCAGCTCCTGAGTTTTCCCCTCTGATCTGCCCTGTGACTGCAGCAGTTTAACACTCTGTGCCTCAGTTTCCCTGCTGTGAAGTGCAGTGATCCTCTCCTGCAGACCCAGCATGACGTGAAGAGGAGCCCATGCAGGTTAAGGTGCTCCTCACCACTGTGCTACCGGCCACATAAAGAGATTTTCTCCTCCTTTCCCTGAGGGGTGCTCCTTGCTATCCCCCAGAAAAGGACACGGTATTCACTAACATCCCCCTCAAAGACCCAGCTCTCCGTACTGCTCTCTGCCCTGTTTGCCTAATGTTGGGGTGGGTCCCAGCCTGCGGCTGCAATTCAGATAATCCCAGACACCAGGAATGATTAATATTGATCAGCATCTGCAGCACTTTGCAAGACAGTAAAGCAGAGGCGGGTGGGAGCCCTGAGACATTTCTGCTCCTCATGGGTGACTGGGACTAATGGGTTTCTCCGAGTCATGCCAGGGCAGTAACTCAGAACTGGAAATTTCCTCATGTTTGGAAAGGCGTGGGGAGGAGGAGGCAGTTTCGGTGGAGCCCTGCTAAGCAAACTGAGTCAGGAGAAAAGGGGGAAATGTAAGTAAAGAACCTCCACAGGGTTTATTTTTATATAACTTTCTCTCTGCCATGGATTCCCACAGCTCCTGGCTGGTTTCACCCTCCTCTCCCCATCCTCCACTCTGCCTGGGATCCAGCTTGGCTCCACTTTTCTGTCAGTGCATCTGAAGTGCAACCCCCTTCCCAAATCCAGGGGAAGGAGGGATGTTCCTGGACATGGATTCTCCATGGGTTACCCATGTCCACAGCCTCAGGCCACGCCAGGAGAGCCCTGGGCACCCCTCCCCCTAGTCCTGTCTCTCCGCTTGCTGCCATGCAGGACTCTGCAGGTTTCGGGTCAGCTCCTGTGTGCTGGTCATACCTGGACAGCTAAATAGCTTCATTAATTGTGCATACAACTAAAAGATTGATGGATGAGGAAGAACAAGTCTCCCCCCATCCCAATTAGTACTTCATCAAACACAGGACGTGCCCCTCAGGATACCACAGTGGGCTGGGGGTGTCTGCATACCTTTTGGACAGCGAGGTAATGGAGTGAGATTATCAGTCAATATTTAAATACAGACAAGATCTGAGCTCTTTCTGAATTGCCAGTTGGTCTATTGTAGCAGTGACGTTCTGTGCCCTGGATCCCTCATTTTTTATCATGCTACATTACCCACAGGGCTTTCGCATTCCCACACCACTTGACCTCTTGACTCTGTTATCTCCATCTTGGAACAAACAAGAAACATTTTATTCCCACCAGCAAACTGTCATTCACATCAGCAGCTTCTGCTGTGAGTCCTCGGCTCTTTTTTCTCCATCTTCTTGTCTGCCCCACTGGGAGCTCTGACTTCCTGAGGTGGAAAACACAGGCAGAATAAATCCAATCCCTAAATGCTTTTGGCCCACTTGCTCCTTCTTAAAGTGACAGGGCAGATTTACGGCTACTTTTTGTTCCCTCCATCCTGTGATTTATTCTTTCCTTTTCCTGGGTGTCTTTCAATCAGTCATAAAGAGAAATAGAAGCGTTTGGCTGAACAAATCACCTGGTAACAGTCAGATTGGTCAGAGGTAGTAATTGCAATTAAGATAATCCCCAAGTAACCTTCTGCTGCTCTAGTGCCTTTCTCCACAGCAGAGCTGTGGCTGGAGATACCAACCTTAACTTGAGCAACAGAGCGAGTTTTTTAGGACAAGTTCCTTTAATATCCAGTGTATTCTGTAATTTACTGGTTCCCCTTTGGTTTTAGTAAATAACTGGGCATCTTAAACATGTCAAACAATCCTAGAGGTAGATTAGATTTAAGTCTTGCAATGAGGGCTTTGGAGGGATGCCATATAACATACGTGGTGATGAAACAGCAGGGACTGAGCTTTGCAAGGGTACAAACAGCAGTGTTGTAGGGTGAGGTTGTAATGTTGTTGTGGAGGACCCACAAAGTTACCCCTGAAAACAGGTCAGTGGTGTCATTCCTGGAGTGGAGGCAGTTGTTAGGACAAAGCTCTGGACAGCAGCATCTAGCTGCTCTGGTCGAGATTTTGGCTTTTCCTGTCTTGGTACACGGAGTGTCCTTCCATTAGGGTTTTGCTGTCAGATGGGAGGCACCAGGAGCTTGGCACAGGCTGTGCAGGGAGGAATTCACTTCATTCTCAGTCAGCTGTAACAAAAACTCCAGTGCTGGAGGACCACAGCCCTCTGCCATCAGAGGGGACCTGACCAAGTGTCCTTACGGAGGAGCCTTTCAGGGATCTCGTCTATTTGGAGCTCTTCAACACTCACCCCATATGCTCTTACACGACCTGCTGGATCTCAAACCCATTGCCCACTCTTTGCTTAATTTGGGACGAAATTTGCCCAGGCCCTTGAGCCCCTTGGAGGAGACACAGAGCACCTGCCTGGTACCTGCATGTGCGGCTGTGATGTCCCTTGGACGCTCTGGCTGGAGAGACACAGAGCTGCCCAAGGCAGAGAGGGATGGCTGAGCAGAGCGGGTGGGGAGTGATGTGATGTCCCTCCCTCCACCTGTCACCGTGACCCACCTCTGCACTCGCCCACTTACTCCAGGGATGATGACACTCCGTGTTTGCCCCACCGGAGCATGAGCCCCTTTTCCAGGTGTCCGTGAGGAGCACAGCTGCCAAGGCAAAGGGAACTGCATCAATGCCTGCAGATAAATGACTACATCCATTGTAAGGACTCCGTAAAGCCCCCATTGAAATAAATGGCAAAACTCCCAGAGATTTCAAAGGGATCAGTCCTGAATGTTTGTAATTCTCTCCTAGACTTATCATATATCCTCAGCACTGTGTGCTATTTCCATAACAAGAGGTATGGCATTCCCTTACTTCCATGTTTGTTAAGTAACAAAGAGAGATTTCAACGCTTGTAGCCTTCCCAAATTTGTCAGGCACCGAGCAGTCTCCCCGTGGCTCCATGTGAGCTGTTCCCAAGCCCAGCGCCTCGTTAGCGTGGCCGGGATGTTGTTCTGATGTTATGAATATGCATCAGGGCTACGGTTGGGGTTTTGTTGGCATCAACAGTGACTTTGTCGGTTAATGGTCTCCAGGGCTGTTTCAATCAACATGCGCATTTCGCGTGTCAGCTTATTTCACTTCACTGGTTATTATTTTATTTACAAATATTCTGGCAATTTCTTGGATTTATTCCGTCCCACGCGCCTGTAACTTTTCTTGTCTGCTCCACACTGTTCTCAAGCCAGAGTCTGTGGTTTCCCTTGCTCTGTCATGGCGAGGGATCAAATTTACCCTTCACCAAGCTTTGCTTGCTTCATTCCCCATTGCAAAATGTTGATCAAATTGGGAGGGGGAATGAGGGAGGGGTATTTGCTCAAATGAGATTTACAGCAGCATGTGGAGCCTTAGGCCCGGGGTTCAGTGGTCCAGACAGATAGGCAGGAGTGCCAAGGCCACCGGGAATGTGCCTCAGCTTTCCAGCAGGAGCTCTGAGCCTATCTCAGAGCTCCAGGATTTATTGTATCTGGTCAGGGAGGACAGGAACTAGCGCGGTGCTGCTCCAACGAGATGTGCTGAAGGAGCTCCCGGGGAGATGCTTCCGAGGCCCTGGGAGAGAATGGCTGCTGAGAAAGCCCAAAGGAGAAAGGATTGATGAGATGTAGGTCAGGAGAGGTGGACAGTGGAGAAGCTGGGAGCTCAGCTGCCGAGGGAGGATCCAGCCAAGAGGGCAAGAGTGCCTCTGCCTGTGGGAGGAAGAGGAATTTTGCATGGATAATTTGGACAGGCTACAGTGGAGAATGGGGAGAAGAGTCTACAATGCTTCAAATACACACTCATCCCTCTGCATAAACACCCCCGTCACGTCCAGCACTCCACTGCAGGCTTTGGGGGTGGGAGCAGAGATCTTTTCCGGTCTTAGAGGGAGAGCTTTTCCTCCAACCACTCGCTAGAGTTGGTGTTTTAGAGTAGAGGAAAGGTGCCTGCCAGGAATTCAAAAATAAGTATTCAGACCCTGCTCATGTGCCTTGGCATGTTTCCCATCACAACTGCCAAGATGTCCAAACCTGAAATGAGCATCTTTAATAACTCACTGACGGATGCTTTTATAAAATGTGTGGTTTATATTCATGCCAGCGCTGACCCTCCCTCCCCTCTTCCCCATGGCTCCTTCCTCTCCTTTTCTTGCAGGTGGTCTATTTAATTTCAATTTCAAGCTGTTGCCTCCTGCTTTAGTTCAGCAAAATGATGTGTCTTGACCTATTCATTTCATGTTTCCAAAATCTTTTACATTTCCTGCCTCCTTCACTCCCCCCTTCCCTGCTTGAAAAGAAAAAACGAAAAAACCAATTCCAACTCACAAAATGAAGAATTTCCCCTCATCTGTAGAAAATCTGGCCTCACTTATACCTGTAAAAACACTTGTTTCCCTCATAGGAAATGGATTGCTCAGCACCTGAATTTTGGTTTGGTTTGGTTTTTAGCCTGGTGAGATTTTGATAAATCTCTGCCTGATTTTGGGAAAAAAATGGGCAAACTCCATGAAGGCTAAATTGGCTGTTTAGCCTCCCAGAGCAGAGGATTCTACTGTTCCCTGTCAGAACCTCAGGTCTTCCCACTGACTCCAGCTGAGACAAGGGATTTTTGGTGGGCAAAAAACCGAGAGGAGGCAGTCCCTGTCCCCAGGATGTTGCAGGAAAGCAGACGAGCCCAACATGAAGTGAGAGCACGGTGTGTTATCATCCTAGACACAAAGCTGGAGGAAAAACTAGGATTCAGCCTCTTGCCTTCCAATTTCAGTCCCCTGGAATCCAGTCAAGGATCTTTCTCCCCAAAGTTTGGATGGCTGTGTGTCAGCCATAGGTGATTTTAGACAACTTGCACCTCAGTTTTTATTGAGGAGGGTTGAGTAGGGGGCTGAATGCAGAATCCCATCCCAAAGGGGAAAACCAAGATTTCCCTGCCTGCTGGGCATGGCGTGGATGGCAAGGAGACGACAGTGAGGAGCAGCACTTGCTGCCCTTCGGAAACACAAAGGTCTCTCCTTGGAGGAAAAACATTTGGGAGCACTGGTCAGTGCTCAGGTGAGCAGACATGGCCTGGCTCCACGTACCTGAGCACAGGAGGGGTTTGTCCCCTCGGCAAGGATCTCCTGAAGACAAATATAGTGACGGGTCCTTGTATGGTGGAGAGATGATGTCAAATTCTCAGTAACCGTAACTGACTCTGTTGTAAACAGGGCTGTATGTGTGGACTGAATTCACGGGATGAACTGGTTTCCCTTCCTGCTTTTGGCAGCATCAGCTTCTACTTTGAATTCCTCCAGTTTGAAGATGTTGCCCTTCATGTTTTCTATCGATTCATCCACGTGGGTGTTTGTGTGTCCACCAGAATACACAGATTTGAGTTCACCTTTTTTAACACTAACCAGAATTATTTGATATGAAAAAAAATAGAGCAAATCACCCCCCCAGGTACTGTTTGCCATCTGCCACCTCACCTGCAAGCCCAGCCCCACAACACTCAGACCCTTTGGCTCCAGACCACACAGCTCTGGCAAACTGTGCTCTGGGGAGGAGCAGGAGCTGGTGAAGCCTTGTCTAAAAGCAGGGATAAAGTTGCTGCAGCCTCTCTGGGGTGTGTGGTGGCTGAGTTAGTGGTGGCTCCAGGGGTTCGGGGCAAAGGAGAGCGGGTGGGAGCTGTTAGGGAGCTTAACTTTTCATTTCCTGTGTGGTTTCACATTAGGCTTGGTCTGCATGATCGGGTTTAATTGATACACACAGCAACACTTTATGTACGTGCTGGGCTTCCAGAAATAACTGGTGGTAAGATGGGCACATCAGCAATGGCTTTCTGGGGTCTCCAGAGAACCTGGCTGGCAGACTGGAGATGTTTTAATATGTGTTTGGTTTCCCTGCTTTGGACCCCAAAGGACAAAACATGAAGATTAATAATTCGATTAAAAAACAAATCTTCCTATTCAGAACAGTCTTGTGCTCTGAAAGAATAAAATTTGCAAGGCTGAAAAAGCAAGGCAGATAGGTACTGTGGGTGCTGAGGCTTCTGGAGCGCCAGAAAGAGGCTCCTGGCTCCCTCCCTTCTCCCCATCCTCCCCCATGTTTATGAGGTGCTCAGCTCTGTGATGTTCATCTCCTGCCTCACTACATGACAGGGCTCTGAGAGCCTTTCTCCTGGTTGCCAAATTTTCTCCAGCTTTTTAGCCATGCTAATACACAGTGTGAGAAAAGCAGAGCAGGGCCAGCAAAATTATTTCCTTGAAAAGGAAGAGATATTTTGTTTTCAGACATGTTCCCTGCATGCTCAAAGGGGTTCTTGAGCCAGGATGCAAAATTGCCACTGAAAGGAGCAGAGAACGGGAGAAACAGAGTGAAACAGAGTGTGATTCCACTGAGGTCATCTCAGTTTGGGCAAGAGAAGGGTCAGAGATACGACAGCTTCTTGGTGCTAAAGACAGAGGAAAGAGGTCGTGCTCCTGGTCATGAGAGCTTCAACTGCACCTTGGAGCTGCAGCTGGGGTCCCCGTCCCTGGAGGAGTCCCAGGAATGACTGGATGTGGCATTCAGTGCTCTGGTCTTGTTGACAAAGTGGTGGTGGGACACAGGTTGGATCTCATGATCTTGGAGGTCTTTTCCAACCTCAGTGGTTCTGTGATTCCAGGCATGGAAAAGGACTCAGCTGAATTGTGCAGGTGGTTTTCCTGGGTAATGCATCTCCCAGGGGCAGGGATGATTTTTTAATGTAACTATATCACACTAAAGACATAGTTTTGAGCATCGGGAAAACAAACCCTAGCTGGTGCTTTATCCACTGAAACTCATTCTTTCTTCATGACTACCCAACAATGTGAAAGTCTCAGAAATCCCATTAAAATAAAAAGTATGGATTTTATTTCTGTAGTGTGACAAGTTGTATGACTCAACATACAACTCAGTATTTGAGTCATAATACTCAGTATTTCCCCTCAAGTCATCTCTCCTTCCCTCATTTCATCCCAAGAAATCGATCTTTTTATTCATTAGCCTTAAACAAGGCTGTGGCAGAACCAAGTGTGATAAGATCAAACACATCTGCGCCATGGGTACTTTTGCAGATAGCCTGATTTACAGCAGACAAAACATCTTAATTAAGGACCATTCTCACTGCATTTCCCTCCATCTGCTCGGCAGAAATTCCCACGAATCCTGCAGGATTTTCCTCTCTGTCAAGCAGAGGGTCCTGCCACAAAACAAGCTTTTGAGAAGTCCTTGCCCTGTATGACTCAGAGATTAAGGAAGCGTAGTCTAGACAAGACCCCAGGTTTGCAAGCCACAGCTCTGAGCGGGAGTGAGAGAAGCCAAGCGGTGTCAGCAAGAGAGACGGACTGTGCCGGGTGTCTGTGGGCCTTGGACTGGCATTTCCTTCAGGCATTTCCTTCAGGAGGAAAACTCTGCTGGAAGGCAACACATCGTGGGAGGTGCTGGGTGACAAGAGGACGCAGGCTCCCGGTCTGTGCTCCCAGTCTGTGAGTTCACTGCCGCGGGTGGTGGTGGCGGGATTGGATCCGCTCGCTGTGGTACCTCAGCCCTTCACGCCATCCATCCCTGTCCTGCACATTCCCAGACACACTCCGGGCAGCGCCAGCACTGCCTCTGGATGAATGTTTGCTCTGGCACGACGGCAGAAGGCATCCTGAGCTTTCAGTTGTGCCCAGACGCCCATTCACAGGCACTGCAAGTGAAGTACAAGTGCGGTAATTCACTTGTAGAGAAAATGTCTTTTTAATAATCATTAAAAAAAAAAATCTAAACCTCTTCAGAGCCAATAAATTGAGTTTTACACCATCTCATCTTCTGGCTTCAGAGTAGGAGTCAATGAAGGAACGACTGTCAGTATTTGGATGGTGAAGGGTAAGAAAACTCAGCTGTAATTAATTTATGGAATTGCTGGCTCATAGTAGAGAGGCCATGGCTGCATCTACCCAAAGAAGTGATTAACAAAGGAAACAGCTGAACTGGGACAGAAAATAGCTTAGAATTTGCTAAACAATGCCTGCCTGGCAAAAACCCCAAGGCAAGGCTGCCTTGGGACTAGTTACACCATTCTTCTTTCAGCAGCATGCATTTGTTGGTGTTCAGACATGATTAAATATCAGATAAAAGGATCATGAAGTTGAGTCTGTGTTGATAATTCAGGTTTGGACTAAATTTTCAGCACCTTTTGAATTGCAGATAGTTTTTCAGATGAGTCTGGACAGCGGGAGATCCTTCTAGTGTGCACAGTGCAAAAAAAAAAAAGAAATAAAAAAATCAAAGCTTTGAAATCCCAGCTGGTGTTTCCTGCTTCTAAACTGCCCAGTTTTGGTAGAGGAATGGATTTCTTTCATAAACTCCCAATTGTAGTCAACCGAATGGAATTCTGAGATTTTATTTGGCTGAGTTTCCAAGCCAAGTCAACCGCTTTGTTCTGAAGAACTGGAAAACTACTTGGTGGAGCTCAGAATTGCCTCCTAGGTGTTGTCTCACTGCAGAGAAACCTTTTCCCTTCTGTGTAGGAACAGACAGATTTATTTCTGAGTTAGCAAAAAATCATTTGAAACTTATGCATAGCAAAAAAAGAGTCTGTAAAGCAGTGATATCTCCTGAGCCGAGTAGGTCTTTGCTGCCAAATGATGCTGTCTGGAAAATCTTTGAACTTTTCAGGAAGAGATCCACCAGGATATCTTTCAATAGGAATGATTTTGTGGTATAGAACTACTGTAAAGGAGTACATGGTGTGGAGAAGTAATTACACATTTCTTCAAATAAATCCCTAACTATTTCAGGGTTAAAGAGTCCACTGTGGTCGTCTAATTTGATTCAGATTTATATTCTTGTGAAATTCCTCTGGCTCCAATTTTTTTGCATATTACTCTTAAAAAGGGAATATGTTGTCCTTCCATTCCTCCCCCATCCATCAATCTAATCTAATTTAATCTAATCCAGCCTAAACTAAAATAATGAAGACAGACAACCTTTCAGAGCCAAACACAATTAATTCATCCACAGTTAAAATGAAATTTCTTTTTTCATTTGGAATTTCCTTTAGTTGGATGAGCCCTAAATTATTGCCATAACTTTAGTAGAAGCAGGTTATCATCTAATCCAACATACAGCACAAATAGCTGTAAATAGAAAACATGGTGCTACTTTTTCCAAGTTAATTAATGAAAATTCAAAATAATGGAAAATTTAACGCCAGTGTGTACCTTCCTTCAGGCATTCACTACTAGTGTGAGATGTCCTAACAGGGAACTCTGAAAAGACAACTTGGATTCAATCTTTTCATCCTGCTGCTTGGTATTATTACAGAGAATCTCTTGTATATTGGAAAAATACCTTTTCCTGTGCAGTTTTGCTTCCAGGGGCTCATTTGGTGCCCTCAGGGCTGCGGGCACAAAGTGCTGCTACAGAGGGAGGAACGTGCAGGTCTCAGGGCTTGTCTCTCTTGGGAAGAAGAGGTTTAATATTCTGTGTAGAAGCTGTTTCTTTCCCCTCAGAAAATAATTTTCAGGTTATCTCATGTCATTTTGGAAAAGGTTTAAACCAAAAGTTTAAGTGAAAGGTTTAAGCTGAAGTACACAGCACATGCCCCCAGCCCCCGGGCTGTGGGGTTGGCTCACGTAAGCAGGTGTCGATCTGCTGGTGTAATGCGAAAACCCGAGCTGGAAAGGCAATCAGAGACTGACTTCTCTGAGAACTGGCAATCCTCAAGTGGAAGAGAAGAAAGAAAAAGTTAACTGACCTCACCAGGGCCTGAACAGGTAGGAATCCTCAGAAGTCCCATCGAGGTGGACAACAATGTCTGGAGGATCCCTCTCTTGAGCAGAAAAGGAACTGGAGTGGCTGCTGGGCTGACCCAGGTGTCCCAGTGCCATAACTGAGGTGGGATTAGGGCTAAACCGTGTTCACACAGCAACACCGGTCACACTCATCTCCCACCTCAGTCAGGAGTGGAATCAAGATGCAACAAAGGCACTGGGGAGGCCGGCACGGGTGGGAGTTTGTTGCTCATTTTCCAGCCATTGGAGGAAGGAAGTCTTGCTTTAAATTGAGCCTGTATGTGTAGAATATTATGGGATGCTCTTTATATGTGTATGTTACAGGGTTTCCCTGGGTATCTGCTCTCTCCAGGCTGTGGCAATTTCCTGTCCCATGTATGGTTATCCCACATGTGTGTTTATCCCACACTTGTGGTTATCCCACGTGTTCAGGCAGTGCTGCCGTGCGAGGGGAGCAGGAAAGCCCCCTGCACTGAGGCTCAGGTGAGAAAACACACTGGGCTTGATTGATTTGGGTAAATATACTGAATTTACCAGAGTTATCCCTGATTTTTATGATTAGAGAGGGCTTTGCAGTCCCTTTCTGTGTATTTAATGGATCTCCCTGTGGAAGGGGAGAGACAGGAGATAGGAGAAATCCCCACGGGTTTAGGTCTGTGAGGAAAAGCTTGTGAGCTCTCCCTGCATTGTGAACCCTGTGAACTCCAAAATCAAAGTGTTCCATGAACCCTCGAACTCCACCAGGCTTTGCCTTGCCCAGTGGAAAGGCCTCAGTTTCTTGTCATCCCCTTTTTGTTACTTTGGCTCCATTTTACGAGCAGAGAAGCACAGCTGTACAATCTCCCCCATCTCAGTGTAATTGCATCAGACACTTGGAGGCCGTCAGATTGCCAGTCAAGCTGGTATATAATGAATTTACTTGACATGCAGAGGTCCTTATGTCACAAAAGGTTTCCTCATTATATCTGAGCTTTTACTTGTTTATCAAGAGTCTCCAAGCCCTCACCCTCTCCCCACTCGCAGTGAGAGAAGTGCTGCAGGAAGCTGCCTTTTAGCTCAATATTCATCAGAAAAGGCCCACCTGGCTGTAAGCTTTCAGTTTTATTTGCAGCTTGCAGGAGAAGATCTGGCTGCAAATACCTGCTGTGAAGAATCAGCACTGAGGAATGACACGGACAAGGGTGATTCTTTATAACCGGTAGTGTAATGTTCTCGCTGAGGTGTGTTGGGACACCTGGGGGGTTTATCTCCCCTTCCCAGTAAGATTAGGCAGTGTTAAATGGTGGGTGCACCTTTGTCCTCACTGAAGGTAGCAATTAGATCTGGTCTTGATAAATCCCATAACGCACTTAGGCGCATGCAGTGGCATCATTCCTGGATCCTGGATTTGTCTGGTTCAGCACAGGGCACAGCTTGCAAAGACCTCCTCAGAGTGCAGGAAACAGAGCCTTGAGCTTTCTCCTTTGGCGAGGTGGGAACAGGGATTTGATATCATGGCAGGAGGCAAAGCTATACAAAACCCCACAGGAGAGCCAGGAAGGATGTGACTGTGCAATTGCCCTGCACACTGGGGAACTGGGCCTGTTTGGGAATGTTTGTACCCTCTGGAGGCTGCATTAGTGCTCAGGGGGGAACCGGGACCTCCAGTAAGACTTTCCCTGCTCTCAAAGAGCCTTCGGTGTGTGGGGCTGTCACTGAGAGGGCAACTGCAGGCCCAGCATCTGGACAAGGGTCCCTGCAATGCAAAGCCCAAAGCCTCCTCTCTGCAGAAGGGCTCAGGGAGGGCGTCACAGCCTGGCTTTAGCAGCCCTGTGGCAGCAGGTCCGTGTGCCCAGGCACGCAGGAGAGCCCCGGTGCCCCTGATTAGCCCGGATCCACAGCTTGGCAGGGCCATTGCAGCACCTTGCTGACCATTCCTGCCCATTGTCCGGGGCTCTCTGGGATGTGATGTTGCTGCTGCTCCGCAGTGCTGGGGGCTCAGCCGGCTCCTCTCTCCAGCAAGGGCCGGGGTGGGAGCAATGTCTCACATGAATGAGATAAGAGAAGACAAAGCAAATGGGGAAGAAAGGAAGCTTGTAGCTTTTCAAGTTCAATGAGGCTTACCAGGCTTTCGGGGGCCTCTTCAAACCAGAGGCTGAGTTAAAAGAACATGCAGAATTCAAAGCCTGTCCTTTTCCAGGCCCTCTGCAGTCTTTGAAAATCCTCCCAACTCATGTTTACTCTTGTTTCTCTCCCTCCTCCCCCTCTGCCCTACCTTCCCCATACAGACACGCACTCAACCCCTCTCCCCATGGACAACTGTCCCCCCAAAAGCAGCTCCCGGCAGAGTGATGCCTAGCCCCAGGAGCAGGTGGGGTGGCTGTTTCCATGCCCTCAGATCCTGAATGTGGGATGTATGCAAATGGCAGCAATGGTGGGCAACATCAGCAAAAGATACAATGAACCCCCTAATCCCCTGTTGCCCGGAGATGTCTCTCACCCCAGAGAAACCAGCACTAGAATAAACAGTTCCTTCGCAGTGCAAGCATTAAAGTGTTTCTTTTGCTGGCAGACACACACTTTGGAAAGTGGCTGCGATGAGGAGCACAAAGGCTGGGTGCTTTCATTCCAGGAATTACAGTATGGGACACCAGTTCCTGGAAGGAATCAAGGGCTGCAAGTGGGAGGACCTGGAAGGACAGGAAGGGATGAAACCTCCATTTTTGCTGCTGACACTGTGACTTGACTTGCAGAAGGAGGTCAACGCACCTGGGACACTTCCACAAGTAAGGGTTCTGCACTAAGGGGTGTTTCTAAGACTGGCTCAGGTGGGATCCATGTCTGGCTGTTCAGAGGAGAACCATGCCTGGGAGAGTCAGCCCCACATCCAGCTCACCCTCATTTCCTGGGCAGACACAAGGGTTAATTGTCAGTTAATTAATTACAGGTCTTTGTAAGATTGGGGCCTCAAAGGCAGGCAGGTAAGTGCAGAGGACTTTTCCCCATCTGCTGCTCCACTCCCTCTGCTGCAGGCGCAACTTCTGCTTCTGCCCCACTCGTATTTCTCTTGTCCACCCCAGCTGGGAGCTCTGACCATGAATTTCTGACAAAAGGCAGGTAAGACCTGTGAGAAGGGAGATTGTCCACGTACACGATGAGAAGGTTATCTCGGGTGCATGGCTTCAGCTACTGCACATGGAGGTTGAACCCTGACCTGTCTTGCCCCTCCCACACCCCTGACACTGGGCTTGGGAAGGGTCCTCTCCCAGCCACTCCTTCAAGTGTTTCACCAATAATGAACCAAGCAAGCGAGCCCAGTCCCTGCTTCACCATGGCTTTGCCCCAGCTCTAAGGCCAATAAAACCTGCAGCTGGGGCAAATCTAAAGCCTTCCTCTCACCCTGTGCTGCTCCAGAAAACTTCATCAGCCCCTTTCTTTTTCTGGAAATGTGTTGTTCTGTCCTAGGAAAGAACCAGTGTCAAAGGCAGGGAATGAACTGCTGTTAACACCTTTATTTTCTTGCACAGGAGCTCAGTGCATGTCTAAGACAGCTGAGCTGTGAACTGTTGTTTGTACCTCTGGCTTCCCACTATTCCCACGATCCTGGGCATAGATCTGTAATTACCACCTCTTCTCACTGACCAGCTGCATAAGAAGGAAAAAATGGCAAAACTCACCTCTGACAGTCTGCCTGCTGTCACCCAGCTGCGTGTGAAACACTGGGAAATACCCCTGCAGGTTTTCCATCCCCTCCTGTGTCCAGGTGGCAGCGGGGAGGTCCCATTTGACACAAACCTCAGCACTGAAAGAAGCATCAAACTCCAGGACCAATGCCCTGCTGGTCAGCAGGGACTTCAGAAGGATATTTGATTCTTGCTGCACACCTGGCAGGGACCCCAAACAGAAAAGAGCTGCCACTTACTCTTTAGAGGGGTTTTTTTGCAACGGGGCTGTGCAAATGTCTGTCGAGCACTGCCCCTCCAAAGCCTTTGCTGAACGACAGGAGATTTGCCTGCCAGCTCCCGACACTTTTTAGGGCATTGTCCACAGTCAGCAGCTGCTGAGTTTCTCTCCCTTCCCAGCCATGCAAATGATCCGAAGGGGCTGGTGAAGACTCAGGGCTGGGGGCAGAGGGATGTGACAATCATGGAGTCACCAGAGGGAGGGAGCAGCCCCGTGCTGGAACGCAGCAGAGCTCACTCCGTAGCCCATTGAGCATGGGGAGGGCTCTGCAGCTCGGTGACACAGAGGTGGATTGTGCCTCGTGGTCGCAGTTGTCAGATAGCAGCAGGGAGATGACAGATCAGGACCAGCTCCTCAGCTGACATGAGTTGCTGAAGTCTTGCTGACCCTCTGTGGCCCTTTGTCACCATTGTCTCAGCTCCACTGAAAAGAAACCCTTGGTCTTGTTCTTCTCCTCCAGGCTGGCAGAGTGATTATTGTTATGTCCTGGCCTTAGGCTGATGGAAATATGTGCAGCTTTTGTCCCACATTTCTCTGTCCCAAGTGCATTTTCCCCCTTTTTGCTACTCACACTTTGTGTGAAGCTGGTGTTCATTAATCTGGCAGGGTTGGGGAGGTGCAGGCAGGGAGCCAGGTACACTTCAGCCCTGCTGCAGCCGTGATCCCCACAGGGCCCAGCCAATGCACCCCACACCTGACCCACAGCACCCCACACCTGACCCAGGGATCCCCCCGACATGAGCCAGCTCCTACGCCAGCCCTCCCTGCACCTCCACAGCCTCTCCAGAGCTGCCTCCTGCTGCCAGGACAAATGCTGGGACAGGGGGGCTTAAGGGGAAACAAACATCAGGAAGAGATGAGGAAACTCCTCCAACCCATTTCCGTAAGATGCTGAAACCCTGGCTGAGATTTGAGCTGTTGCTCCAAGGTGACTGTGCTGCTGTGTTTAGGTCTGGGTATGTTCAACAGCCTTGCAAAATGGTTAGTGAGGCTCCTGCTCTCCCAAGTGTCCCTGAGCCACAGAGCAGAGAGGGGATGTTCCAGTAAACTAGAAACATTTCATTTCTAGTCCTTTTTCTGTTTGAGTATATAAGAGGATTTTTTAAAATCATGATTTCAGAAGAGGTGATACCATGAAGGAGGCAATGAAATGGCTTTACACACATTAAGGAAGGAAGGGCTACACTACCATGGGTGTGATGGATTCAGCTGGAACAGTGTAAATTGGGCTGTGGATGGATTGCCGTTTAATTGCCTGTTTGAGCTGCAGTTCAGCCAGAGCTGTCTGCTTAACACTCATGCTGAACAAAATGTTCGTGTAAACTTTAAGGGCCACAAGCCTCCCTGTAAAAAGGCAGTTTTTCTAAGGGGACTGGTGTGCAAAATGCTCTTGATCATGTCTGCGTTGAATTGAATTAGTGGGAGCCACAGGCAGGCTGTCAGGCAGGCAAAGAGAGCCCCTCCCTAAGAAGATGGAGTTTGTGTCCTGGACTTTAAAAGCTACATGATGCCAGTGGAGGATGAGAGGTGACGCAGGAAGCATCGGGATCCTGCTGAGGCGAGGGTGGACATGCAGCTGGAGCAATTCTCAACACTGCCAGCAGATAATGGCCATTTGATGTCACCCAGTTCTTTTGGGCTCTAAGGCCAATGGCCTGAATCAAACTATGGTAACAGCATTGGTTTTAGAAGACTTAAATAAAGAGATGTGTTCGGCTCTGCAGTTGTCGTTGTCCCTTCATGTAATAAAGCAAGATGAAGTCCCTGATCTGGCAGCCAGTCCTGGGGACAGGAGAGGTGTGTAAGGTTAGGGATGTGTATCCTTAGGGAGGAGCGGGTAAGAGGGAAGCAGCCCAACAAAGCAGTCTCACAGCAGCAGCAGGTTTCAAACAATCCATTTTCAGCAGAGGGTTTGGCAGTGCTCAGCACAGCTCAGGACAGCGAGGCAGACAAGCTGGAAGCACACGATGAAAACCACGGAGCTGTGGTTGGATGAATCCCTGGAAGCCGACATTGCCCAAACCAGAGCCATGGACTCTGCTCTGTGTCTCTGACCCATCGCTGTGCCCTGAGCTGCCAGGGAGGCTGTCGTGGCTCTGCCTGCTCATCCCCCTGGTCCCACCAGCCAGTTCCACCCACATGTAACCAAGGGTCCACAGTTTCAGAGAGGGCGGCGCACAGCACGGATACAGGGACCTGAGCAGTGGGACAGACTCCCGGGAGGCTGCAGGGTGAGCCCAGCCCTCAGGAGACACAGATGAGCACATTCCACGTTGTGGTGCTGTAAGTGAGGAGCAATTGCCGTGCTGGAAGCTACTTATTGCTAGGACTGAAGCCAGTGCTCAAAATAAATCTCTGTGGTTGTAACAGTTCTGCTAATGCTTGTGGAAGAAATAGACTTTAGTGCAATTACTCCTGATTTATGCAAAGTGGGAGAAGGATTAGATGAAAACCTGAAAAGCAAGAGTCAGTGTCCTTCAAGACACTTTTAAATGGGGTCAGGAAAAGCAATTTAGGGGGAAGCAAAGGTCTAAATATGAATCCTGTGGAGAAAATCCTCCTGTGAGATGTTCAGTGTGAGGCACTGGATCAGCTGTACCAACACAGCTGTCGGGACGGAAAAGGCTTGAACCATTGCCTACTTCATGTGACAGTCTTAGTCTTGAACAACTAGACTACAAATAAAAATAAAAGCAAAATTAAGCCAAATGTCATTTATAAAACTATTCTCAGATCCTGGCAGTGAGTTGGCAGATATAAAATAAATACAGTTTCGTAAGAGAGAGATCTTGTGAGTGAGGTGGCCCAAAGCCTGGCTCACCTTCCTGCTGGGCTGCCATCACGGCTTTGGCTGTGGTGCATTGCCAAAGTGCATTTACCTGGGAGAGATTCCAGATTTCCCCTTCACCAGGGCAGGGATTAGGCAGCCACGGGCTGCAGCTTTTTCTGGTGGTCACTTTTTTGGAGGCTGTGAATGCAGCTGTCTGGTAGCAGATATATTCGATCTGTAGCTCATGTGTGCTCATCCAGAGGTTAAAGACAAGATCAACTCTTCTGAGAGCGAGGACTGAAATGTGCCCTTCTCATCCCAAAATTCTTCTGCGTTGCTCTGGTGGTTGTTGTTATCATCAACGGCAGTCAAGCCATGCTCAGGAGACTTGGCTGTACCAGAGACCACCCTCTTCTGTTTCCTTGGAGGGTAGTAAAAAGGAACGGGGAGATTTCAGGTAAATCTGAGAACAGAACTTGTCCTCAAATAGGGGCAGGAGGTGGAAGGAAGTCAGTGCCCCACCCTTGGAAGGGGACAACTCAGCACTTCTCTAAAGCTGCAAAGGTAAAACCACCAGCAAAGATGGAATCAACCTGTGGCTGCAGCTCTGAATTTATGCAAAATTTCAAATTTCTCGTGGTTTGGAGACAGATTTTACTCCATTGCCACAGTGCAAATCTGACCATAACCTTAGGGAAGTTCAGAGAGGGTTGTTAAGTGTGAATGACTTTTGAAAGATGGTTTGAACTTGTTTGGGTATCTTGTGTCACGGAATTTGGATCAAAACTGTTTCTTTCTGAGCTGTCAGAGCTCCTGCTTTCTGTCAGAGCCTGGGAACAGCATTACCCATGGGATTTCCCCCCTTCCACATCCTTCTGCCCTCCCTCCACAGGTGGGGGGTTGAAGCAAAGGCCAAAATTCACTGCACACAATACTGAGCACATTATTCCAGTTCACTGCCAGTGGCGAGGCTGTGCAGTGAGTCTTGGGATGGATCCTGCTGGAAAACGATCCTGCTTTCCCGGTTCCCACATTTTCCACGGGCTTTTTCAGCAGCCTTATCAGCAAGGCCAGTGAATAAACAGCCAGTCTGAGCTGGATTCTTCCTTTGCCCCAGGAAAGAGCTCTACAAATGAGGTGAAAGCCAAGGGATGCCCTGGGAGGAGCTGGCATTTGGCTGCCTGTAGTGCTCTGGCTCTGTGAATAATAGGGATCATTTCCTTTCCAGGACTGGTGGTCTTCTCACTTAACATGCCATTTTTTCCAAGGGCTGTAATGATGAGGAGAGCCAGAGATGCTGAGGAACTGGCAGGTCATTCCCTGCAAGCGCCAGATGATCTACAACACACGATTATCAGGGCAATACACTTCTTCCATACACCGAGCAAGGTTTCTTATGTAGCCCATGGGTTTGATCTCCACCAGGCCAGCTCTTTTTATCATGTTTGTCAGTTCCAGTGAAGCAGAAGTATTTCTGCTTCCTTGTCTGTAATAAATTCCGATTGGTCTTGTGCTGGCTGTAAGGCTGAAACAGAAAGATGCTCCTCCCATGACATTGAAAGCAGCTGAAAAAAAGGACAGGAGCAGATTGCCAGGCATTCAAATAGCCCTGAGGTAACCTGTTCTGGGGGATTTGCTTTGGTGTCTTGCTGGTGCCTGTCTCCCTTTTCCTCTCCCAGCATCAGTACTTTCTGCCAGATGGCTGTTATTTTTTACAGGACTACAGACAATTATAGCTGTCAAGGGCACGCCAGAGTAGTTAGCATTTATGGTGTTAGGGAGATTACCTTCTAAATGTTAATAGCAGGCACAGATGTGGTAACTTTCCCACTCCAGATCCGTGTTGGAGCAGAGCTTTGGGTGCTCTGAGAGTCTCAGACATACAACAGGAGCACTCTCAGTTTGGGGAACACGTCTGTAGCCTCCACACGCGCCTGCTGCTCACACACCTGGTCACCCTCTGTGAGGACAACGGGGTCTCCCACCATTCACGTGCAACAAAGTTGTGCAGCCATCAAGCCCAGAGAGGTTTGATTTCACCAGGTTCTCTGAGCTGGAGCACATCTGCAGCTATCCAGGAGCTGCTGTGTGTTTCCTGGGCATTCCCGTTGCCATGAGAGCTCAAATCAGTGAGAGCACACACTAAGTTTCAGCCTCTGCAGCTGCTTGCCTGTGTTTTCAAAGGCCACAGGGTTTGATCAGCTGTCAGAAGCTTGGCAAGGGTTGCTCCATGTGGGTGGACATGGACATGGAATGGTGTAAGATATGTTTTATGCCCCCAGGGCTGCTGGTGAGTCACAGAATCCTCTCAAGCCGGGATCTGCTCAGCTCAGATCACACAAATCAAAGAAGAGCCAGCTCTTCCTGTTTGTTTGATGGCACCTGGTGCAACAGGGCTCAACCAACACCTCCAGCAGAGCTGCAAGGAGGAAAATCCAAAATAGCTGCTGCCTGAAATGGCTCAGAGACATAAATTTGGACCAGAACCCCCAGTCTGCCCTAGATCCATTGGAAAACATTCCTAACTTGCAAACCAGAACAATTTTCTGACATAACACTGGTGTTCACGCAAGAGACCTCACCACCTGGTACCTCTCGGGCCCAGGTCTCACTGCTGCCAGGTTGTAAAGTGAAATTCTCATCCTGGTTGTAAGAAGATGATCCCTTGTCCTGGCTGACTGGGGGATGGTCCCACCACTCAGTACCAGCACCTTGCTCAGTGTGCTTTACACAGACTGTGCTTTGCATTTGGGCAGATGGAAGGAAGCCCATTTCTTGTCTTGTTGGGTTTGGGGGTCATGGAAAAGTGAAGGCTAAGGCTGAATAATGAATTCTCATGGCCCCTTGCTGGGAGTGCAGATCTAAAAGACACCCATGTTCGGCCTCAAGGAGATGGCCTTTTCCCATGGTCCCAGGAAAGCTGAAAAAAATTCTCATAACAAAATCCCTTGGCTTTTCCTGCTGGTCTGCAGCCAGGCTGGTCAGAGGGTGTTTTAGCTTTAGGTTGTTTCTTCTGCCTGAAGGCTCTTGTGCAGACCCAGGTCAGGATTTGTGACTGTTAACTCCAGGGAACAGCAGTGGTTTAACAGCAGAGGCAGCCTGGCCTTTCCTGTTTATTCTTCCCAAGGGCATCTGTCCTCCCACGGCTAAAGGGGAAGGTAAAACAGCAACAAAGAGGAGGGTGTCCCACACACTGTCCTTGGGGGAAAGAAAGAAAAAGTCAGTGAAGAGGGGAGTAGTTAAAATGTTCTGCTCGTCAGGTCTCCTATTTCTGCCCTTGATGTATTAAACAAAGGCAGAGGTGAGTGGGTTAGCAAACCTTGGGAGGGGGCCCCCAAAACCCAATTTGTTTGACACTAATTTGATTAAAGAATAAGGAGATTCATTGCTGATGCTTACGTGTGGCTGCCTCCCGAAGCAGGAGAAATCCCACAGCAATGTCGTCGGCTGAGAGATGCCCTTGGCAGATCATGCCCTGCTCTCTCTGGGCCACATTCTGCTCTCAGTTACACCAACACTGCAGGCTGACTCAGCTGTGGGCAGTGTGATGGGGTGTGCAAGGACATTTTATGCCAGAAAAAGAGTCTGGCTTGGCAGGGTCTCGTTTTTCCAGCACTGTGCTGTGCTGTCTGCACTGGGATATCTCCCCCCACTTCATCCAGGAATCTGAGAGGATGGGTTCAGTCAACTGATGGGAATCAAGGCCTACTTTGAGCAAATGGGGGCAAAAATGCTTCAAATAAAGCAGAGATGTGGCTGCTTACAGGCAGTATCTGCATTTTAAATGGGAAAGATGCTTTGCAATATTCTCAGGATGATAATGGAGCAGGACTCTGACGGGGTGTGGGTTGGCACGTTCAGTTGCTGCACAGACAATCCAGCCGTGCTGGTTCACCAAAAGCCAGATCTGTGCACAGCTCTCCAGAGCACTTTCAGCCAGTGGGACGAGTTAATAACATCACACGCGTGTGAATAAGCATCTCAGGTGCTGCAGTGTCAGCGTGGCTGCAGCATCTTGATTATATCAGTGAAGGGAGTGTTTTGGGCCTGCCAGCTGAGTACCCTCCCAGAGGAGCAGGAAGGAGGGAAGACTCCAAGGACTGGTATTCTTGACACGGAAATGTAATTAGTCCAAGCCACAACTTTGTTAAAATGCATTAACTCAAACCAAGAAAAAAGAGGCTCCAAATCCAGGAACAGTGAAAGGAACGCAAAAAATGTTTGCACGGAGTCCATCTGCCTGTTCATCGGTTTGACTGTAGATGTTGCAGGATCACCCCACTCCGGAAGAACTTTTCCCACCTGACAACATTCCAGCAAGTGCAATGGCTTTTCAGGAACACCATAAACTCTGCCAGTTTTCCAGGAATAAACAGAGATACACGAAAGGTCTCAGACTGGTAGCAAATGTGCCATTTGCAGAGCACAACAGGATTTGTTTCAGAAGTAGAACAAATTTCACAACAAAGCTGAAAGGCCTTGGAGGTGCCCCCTGCTTTCCTGAAATCTGAGGATAACTAAATTCACTGAAAATGAGGGAAGTGGCAACATTTCCACTGGTTTGGCAGGTTCTGGATGGTTTGATATTTCAGTTGATACTCCCATTTTAATGGAGACTTGGGGACTGGCAGAAGCAGAATTCAGTTCTTATTTCTTCAACCAGGACATTTGATTTGTCACCTTGGGATGTTCAGGATTTAAACTGGGATTCTAATGATAAAAATCTATGTCCAGAAAAATCAAGAAAAGTTTCTTATCGCAGTCATTTTTTGTGCTGAATAAGAACAGTCCCAGTAGCTGTTAGCCACCCTCTGCATCTTTTCTAGAAGGAATGTTACTGTTCTTTCTATTTTAAGAGTTGGTTGAAGGTATCTCACATATTTTACACCCCATCAGAGTTTTGAAAGCCCAAATTTTGATGGTAAATATTACACCTCTCCTCCACTGCCTGTAAGACTGATCCTTTATTATTTTCTTCTGATTTTATCATTTTTAGCTTCAAAATATAGAATGATTGAGCAAAAAAAACACTAAGGAGGCATTTCTAAAATCTGTTTATCCTTCCTCCACCCTCCCTGTTTTGCAAGACCATTCAGGTGAGAGAGGCAGCATCCTTTCTCCTTTGAATATCAAATTCTTGCTTTGCAGAAAGTGCCTATAGAGACACACTGTAACCACCATTTTTAAAGAACTGAATCAAGGAGAAAAAAGCCCCTTTGAAGAGCAGAAGCATCTTCCTCGCTTTGCTGTTGATGCAAGGCTGTGCAGATAGGAAAACACTTGGAATGCTGGCAGCAAAAGGGAAGCACTGCCAGACCTGTGCTCAGACAGCTTTTACTTGAAAGACCTTGGTGTCCATCTTTAATTCCTCTCAGGCTGAAAAGACTCTGCAAAACCTCAGCTGGAAAAGCAAAATCTCAGCTAAAAAAGCAAAATCTCAGCTAGGCAAGCAAACTGTCTATCCCTGCCTGCAGCTCCTGCTCACTGAGGATTTTCCATGACAAAGCTCAGCCCGGGTACTCCAGTCTGCTCCTTTATTGTTAATGAAGCAACAGAACTTCCTACAGCCCAAAGCATCCAGCCCGGGAGAGCTGCAACTTCCCAAGGCAGATGTCTCTCTCTCTCTTCGTGCTTGTTCGCACAGTTTGATTCCCTGGATACAACTCACGGGAAAAAGACCTTTTGGTTTCGAAGGGAGGCAGTGACACCTTATCTACAATAGTGCAAACAGCTGCTGGTTCATTCCCTGCAGTCATTAATGTGTCAGTGAAATGCAGTCAGCTGCACAGTTTGAGGGAGGTATTACACTATTTTTTGATCGCATTTTTCCTGGTTTGCAGAGCTTGACCTGGAAATGAAAACCCTCCAACCCATGGGTATGAACCACTAAAGGTTTGTGTGCTCTTTGCTAACTCTGAGTCGTGCCGAGTTCCCATCCATTCCAGGTGCTGCATCCCCTGCAAAAAGAAGCAGTACCTGCATCAGTCTGCTCAATATGGAATCACGGAATCACAGAATGGTTTGGCTTGGAAGGGAAACTGAAGAACATTTCTTTCTGTCCCCTGTCATGGGCAGGGACACCCTCCACCAGACCAGAATTTGCAGAGCCCCATTCAACCTGGCCTTGGACACTTCCAGGGATGGGGCAGCCACAGCTTCTCTGGGCAGCCTGTGCCTGGGCCTCAGCACCCTCACAGGGAAGAATTTCTCCCGAACATCTATTTCTGTCAGTGTGAAGCCATTCCCCCTTTTCCTGTCACTCCAGGCTCTCGTCAAAAGTCCCTCTCTGGCTTCGTTTTAGGCCCCTTCAGATACTGGGAGGCTGCTCTGAGGTCTCCACATAACCTCTCTTCTCCAAATTATTTTCTGTATTATTTAGGGTGTCTCCAGTTTGACGCACTTCATTTCAAAAATAAGGTATGGAGCAAGAATTATAGCTCAAAGCAACAAGTAAATGCAATTAGAAGCCCAGAAATCCTCACCTGCAAGAAGGGTCTGCAGTTTTTAATCCTGGACAAGAAAGAACAGTGTTAAAATAAAGGCCACCTGAAAAGATGCAGCAAGTCCTCAATACTCTCTGTCCACGGAAAGGAAAAGCCCTGTCCTTGAATTTCAGCAAAGATCAAGGTTAGAGTGCCAGGATAAGCAGGAAGGGAGCAGAGCACCGACCAGGCAGGGAAGGCAGAGTGCTCATCCTGGGTGGTCTCACACATCGATGAAGCCTCACCCCACTTCTGAAGCCCACACCTGCTGTGTCCCAGCCCGGTTTTCCTGCACAGAGAGCTCTCACTAAGTGCCCTGGTCCAAATTGATCAGTGTCACAGCACGGGGAGGGAGCTTTCCATTGCTCTAAAGAGCATTTTCATTGAAGGGCACCTAATGCATTAGGAGAAGGAGAGGTGCCACCATTCACTCCACTTGTCACTTTACATCTGGTCAGTGGTGCCAGGAGTGAAATCCAGCAGTCCAGGAGAACAGGATTAATTTGTTAATGAATGACAAGCAAAGGGCCCTGCTGCAGAGGGGTGCTGGAGGGAGCAGTGTGCAGAAGTGGTCGTTAAGGAAAGAGCTGTTCCATTGATGCATGAGAGAAATGTAGAGAGAGATGGATACTGCTCAGAGTCAAATGGTAAAGTATAACTTACAGACATAAGGTGCCTCCTAAAGAATCACCGTGATGTATTCGGACTTGGATTTTCAAAGTCACCTAAATGTAATTTCTTCAGGGTTTTTAATATAATATATTGGTTTGCTTGAAAAAAAAAACCAACCCATCCATTTTAAACAAACAAGAGAAGACAAACAGTCAGCTGTAACTTAAAAGCAATGAGGGCTACATATCTGTTTTGAAGGGGAGAGTCATTTTTCAGAGCTGAATGCGATGAAGCACTTGGCTTCTGTCATACTTTGGGGGAATGTCAGCACCTAATTCCCTTTAGTTAAAATGGAAACATGATGAATTTTGTGTCAAACCATTCCTCTGCACAGAACAACATGTAAAAAGGTTTCCAGAGGGTGTTTAGAGGATAACACAGGGCTATAATATGAAATACATGGCAATTTAACATACAACTACAGTTGTATTACGTAGCCGTTATCGACAGCAGGACTGACACAATGTCCAATTACCCAGGGAAACGACATCTCTTGCAGCTTAACAGCTGCACTGTCAAATACGGTCAGTCTGTGCCTTGGGAGAGTTATTAAAATGGCAGAAATTAGCGTTAAAGTAATTGATTGGTATTTCTTTAAGATGCAATAATATTCCCATAAATCTTTAGATAAGAGGAATGTTCCTGAGACATTAAAGGACTTTGGGTATATGTGTAGTGTGGGTGACTCTCAAGGAATAATAAATGGCTCTAGGTGACTTGTTGTTATGGCTCGGATACTGCATGATATTAACTTTAAGGGCTGCCTTCAGAACTCGGAAACTTTATGGACTCCTGTGTTTTATGATCTTGTAACCTCAAGTCCTTCATCCTGGAGAGCGCAGGATTCTGTTCCATCTCGTGATTACCAGGTAGCTGCTGGCACCGGGCCCCTCCCAGCACCTTTCTCTCCGGATCAGCTTCCCTAATGAATGTTAGTTTTACTGGATTGGAATTGAACCACTTTAGACCATATTTCCTCAGCCATAAAAAGTTATCTGGGGTTTTACTGATCCTAAGTAATGTATTCACATTAGCTAATTAATTAATCTTGTTGAGTAACATATTAATTTCTTTTAATTTCCTATCCCTACTTGAAAGGCAGCATTTTCCTGAAACCAGCGTGGTGGTGTAGGAAAGGATTTGTAGATTTGGGCTTTCACAGTCAGTTTGGAGGCTTGACTCTGTGTTACGCAGCAAAACACACACGAGTGTGTGTGTGGCCAGAGACAGAGAGAGTCCTACCTTCACAAGCATCACTTCTGTCAACAAAAACAAGCATTATGGCCCAAAAAGGCCTTTTATTGTAAGCAAGTGGCCCAGGAGCTTCCCTCCTATTTCCAAAGATGCTTAAAGCCATCTGCAAAGGAGGATTGAGGTGCCTCAGAGGAACTTCCATCCATCCAGGTCTTTGACACCTAAATCCATCCCAGGTCTTTGACATCAAGCAGGACCCGAGTGAAGCATAATCTTCACCACACTGTGTCTTCTCACAAGGGTGATCCCAGATGTGCCCCAAATCAATCCTCACCTACTGCTTTCATTCCCCTACCGTGGTCTGACAGGTCTTTATGGGTAAGGCACTATGATTTTTGCATGAAATGTTCTACCTTGGTGCTGTTCTGGCTCTTCCTCCCCAACGAGCCCTTGCTACTTCCCAAGACCTAATTATGTCCCTTCATCCTTCTCATTTGTCCAGTGCTGAAAGGAGTGACAGGGCTGATATTCCTTCACCCAGCTTCTCAGGAACTTGATATTTTTTTCCTTGTCTTCTTTTAAAGATTTCTCAGCAGTTCTCATCAGCTGTTTATATTTAAAGGCTGTCAAACTTATTTAAGTTAGCAAGAGCATTCCCCTCTCGGAGGAGGCTGGAGGAGGGCAATGCTCACTCATCTTCACTCTGATGCCTTTTAATTGTCCTCAGTTTAAAAATGCTGATTGAAAAAAAGGTGAAGAAAACAAAGACACAAGCAAGAAGTGCAGGTATTTTTCTAAATAAATAACACAAATTCAGATCTTTCTTGATTCTGGGCTGGGCTTGATTCTGGTTGGTGGCATTCCTGCGTGGTGGGTGAGACTCCTCTATTCTATATCTCTGATGCGGATTGAGACTGCCGGAGTCAATGAAATGGTGCACTCATCCTACATAAAGTAACAGGTTCGGGGGTTTTGTTCAGTTTCATAGGAAAAAAAAGTAGTTCAGGGCATTCAAAATGTTCCATTTTATTTAGGACAACTGGGTGAATGGAGTGAGTTCTTCTTGAGAATCTGTTTAGCTGAACTGAAGTAGGTTTGGAAATCAGATTCCTTTCAGAACTGAAAATTTGCATCATGTCACACTGAAAGTACACCTGAAAATCACTGTATTGCTGGAGAGCACAGAAAACATCTGCAGGGATAGAGAAAGGGGTCTTGAACCCATGTATTCTCGTGTAATTCCTTCAACATGAACTTCGAAAACAATTTAGCTGCACAGAGTTTGCTTTTTATGAGGCAGGTGCAAAAGAACCCCACCACCTTATTAACGCCGCGAGTCCGGTGTGAAATCCCTTCTCCCGTGGCCGCTGAGGCAGGACACAACGGGTACTGCTCAAGCTCAGATCCCAGACCTGCAGCACAGCAGTGACCACATTTTCACACTCCAAACCACCCCAGTCCCTGGTGGGACCAGACATAAGCCACCTCTGCAACTGCTGCGCTCCAGGGGCGCTGGCCATGCACTTACTGTGGAACTTAGGGACAAACTCTTTTTTTACCACTCCCTCCCCCACCGTTTTCCCCACCACAATTTGCTTTTTTGACATGAAAGGACTTCTCCCCACAATGGCATAAACCTGTTTGATAACTGGATGATGTGGGCACTCAGGGAGAGGTAGAAAACTGGGCTGGTGTAAACCTGAAAAAATCAAAAGTTTGTTCAAAGTTCTTTTTCTAATTGCTTTTTCCTTCCTCCAGACATTTTTGTTAGTGAATGGGAGAGAGACGTGTGCATTACACTACAAAAGCAACATCTTTCCTACTGAGAATGTGAATTACACACGCACACACAACTCTATGTACAGAGAGGAGGGGGGAACACAAATCAAACCCAAACACTGAGTTTTTTGCAGGGAGCTGTCTGGGTTGTCAGTTAGGGAAATTAGCCCATCTATCACAGGCTTCTAATTTCCCATCACTTCCCCTGAAATGTGTGGGCTTTTAAAGAAACTCTTAATTTTTCCCTCATTATTGTTTCTTTTTTACTTCCTCCAGTTCTTAAGTAGAAAAATCCCAGACAATTTAAATGTCCAAACAAGAAACTTCGGAGCTCTTCTGTTTCTTGCATGAGCTCACACAGAAGTGCCAGGGAACAGACAGTGAGGGATGAGCCCATGCTTGGGGAGGGAAGGAACAACGGCTGCGTCCAGCCTGGCGTTGATGCCCTCACCGTGTTAGGGGTGTTTGGGAATGTATTACAGGGTGTTCAACACCCTCTGTATGTGTTTGTCTGGGGGATCTGATGGTCCCAGCTCCTACAGACACCTTTGTGTCTCCTGGTGCTCCGGGGGGCTGTGTTTGTGTAGGGCTCTGTGTAGGGCTGTGCGGGTGCTGTCCCCCGCACTCACTGTCCCCAGCCAACCCCCCACGGGTGCAGGTCCCTTACCCTCCCCTTGTGTTTGCCCGCATGCCTCCATTCCCTTCTTTATTTGATGTTGTGGCTCCCCTGCAAATCCTTTAAGTTCCTAAATGTATGAAAATGGCAGTGGAAAAGAAAGCTGGAACAGCTGGGGATGCCTTGGGGACGGCGCTTCCTGGCCCCAAAGATTGCCGTGCTATCGCGTTGCACTAAATTGTTCCAGTGTTTAGCAAATTGCATTAATTAAAGTGGCACATCTGGCCTCTTTATCAGGGCCTGGGCAGTCCTGGTTTTGATCCTGCAGTGACAGACTCTGACGGTATCAGCACCCTCGGGTAAACACTCGTTACATGAGGGGAAGGCTCCCTTTATTCTGGAAAACCGGGTCCAGTGGGAGCACAGAAGCCTCATTGAGGAGCCTCCAACAACCTCTGGAAAGGAAAAACCAGTCATTAGTAAAGTTCAGTCACCACGGCTCTACTGATAGCAGCAGCTACCCTGCCCCTTTCTGGGCTTTCCCCTCTTCCAAATTAAACAGATCCCGCTCATGTTAAGTTTGTGTTCAAAAAGTAACTTAATCAAAACGAAGCTCAGCTCACCTGGGACGCCCCTTCCTTTTCCCCTGGGAGCACCCCACAGCCTCTACTGCAGCCCCCTTCTTGAACAGAGAAGCTCTCAAGCAAATACTTTGCTTAATTTTAGCTAACTCTGCCAAGCCTCCTAGAGCCAAGGAAGGGAGCTGAAACTCCAATAAAGGATTAATGCACTACAAAAGATACAAATTTCAGCTTTGAAACTGCCCAGTTCCTTGGGGAGAAAAAAAGGGAAACTTTCAGCATGGGACTTGATCCCTGCACTCCCAAACCACTGAATACTCACTCCATTGTTTCATCCCAGCTATTTTTAAGAATACATCACCTGAGTAGCACAGGTAAAGAATACTTTGCCCCTACATCAGGAGCTATTCTTAAAATAAAGGAGCATGAATGAGGCGAATTACCTGATGGAACAAATTATCTTAACAGGTAATGATATTTAGGTAGTTTTCCTCTAACCAGGAAGTTTATCTGTTTTTTATTTTAGTGACATTTATATCCCAGTGCATCAGGCACAGCATTAAAGGCCTCATCAGTCAAGCTTTGAGGGAGAGGTAGGGGACAAGAGAAAAATGAAATAGCAGCACTCATCTCAACACACAATGTCAAAACAGACTCTTGTGTTCACATTTTAGGCTAATAAAGGACCGAAGGAGTGGACAAACTCACATAATACAAACATGTCTGGGTGACAATTAGATTAACATTTTTAACTTCCTAGTTAGAGTTGAGTGTATTTAGGGGCCCTTCAGAAGACAGCTTCTGAAAGCCTGCAATTTGTTTGCTAATAGAGTCAGCCTCTCTCTGAGCTCTGCTCTTCGCTGAGCCCCCTCCGTCCCATGCTCCACAATAATAGGGGACAACTGACCCCAAGTGCTATTTGTGATGGCCTGGAAATTGTAGATAATGACATGGTGCTTAAAACGATTGCTCCACCCTTCTAATCCCACACTGCCAAGGCAGTTCTTCCTTTGGGATGGCTGCCTGTGTGCTCCATGGGGTCTTTTTTTGGGGAGGATGCTGCCAGCAGCCAGACTGGGCTCTGTTTGGCCTGACATGCTGGGAATCAGAGCCCTGAGCCATGGCAGACACAGAGGCTGTTGCAATGGGTGCTTGCTCAGGAGTGCACCACCTTAACAGTGCAAGTGATGCTTTGCACCTCACATCAGAAACTATTTTTAAAATAACTGTAAATTGGGTTGTAGATGGAGCCAGAACACCTCCTGAGCTGCAAACAAAGCAAAGTTGCTTGCTGAGATCCTCCAGATGTAACTGAAATGTCAGCACAGACTTCAGCCCTCCAAGAAACCCTTGGCCTGAGCCCAGCTTGTAGGTCTGGATGCTGGCCGACACCTCAGCATCCTCCCAGATCTGTGTGACGTTTGCTGAGGGGCCCCGAAGTGATGGGTGCAGCAAAGGCTGTTCCCTCACTACATTAACCCAGCATTTGGCACTGCCCTTTCAAGAGCTTAATCCCGGGTCAGAGCAGACTCAGCACAGGAGAGGAGAGGAGATGATCCCCATCCCGTGAACAGCATCCCAGATCTCACTCCCCCATGAACATGAGCAGTTTATTTCCCAAACACCTGGAATGGACAGATGCTCAGCTCCCAGTGTGACGGGTCCTCACTGCCTCCAGCAGAATTAGACGATTCACACAACCAGGAAAGCCTTTGCTAAATAAGTGAGGGACGAGGGAGGAGGGAAGGGTAAACTTAAACACAGGAGCCTAAGAAAGCCTCCACTTGTACATTCAGCCGCAGCCAAGCCCCCATCGGAGGCACAGGCAGAGGGGTACAGTTGCACAAGGCTGGAGCAGATTTGCAGTTGTATGGGCTAAGTGTTTGCTTCCCTCGCTGTACAATTACTGTTACTGATATCATTACGCTGCTCCACTTGGCACATCCGTTCCCTTGGCAGCTCTGGCTGAGGCGCTGGGCTTTCCAGCTTTTAGAAAGCTGTGCAGCTCTTCTCCTCGAGCACACGCTCTGCAGCTAAACGAGTCATTATCTGGGAGCTTTAATCAGCCCTCATTTGAGCTGAATTTGCCACTATATTTGTAGCAAACCTTGGAGCCCCTCTGAAGCATCAATGCACGCTGGCATTTCATGTGGGGAAAGCCTTCAGCTGCCTCGTTGGTCTGAACAGAAACTTTCTGTCTCCTACAACTGCTCTCGCCTTGCAATGTTTAAATGAATGGGGGCTTGGGAGCCGCTAGAGGAGCCCCAGCAGAGCTGTGTCAGGAACAGCTCAACATCTGCCCTGGTGTGGAACGTGTTATTTATGTTCCCCTTGGCAAAAAAAAAAAAAAAAAAGGATCTGCAATCAGGAGGTGGTAAAAAAAGGTGTTTCCTAACAAAATCAGCCATGGAGTTTGGCTGGGCTGCCTGCAGTCTTTACAAACAAATTCCTTTTTGTGCTTCCATCATCCTGCAGTGCCCTTGGCTGCTGTCACAGCCGGTGCTGGAGGGCAGGTTTTACCTGCAGACAGGCAGCTTTGCCAGGAGGACCCTGGCGCACCTCCATGGTGAGGGCAGAGAGAGCTCAGACTTTGCAGCTGGTGTGCTCAAACCTCAGGCAGCTGCTGGTCCAGGGGGAGGAAGGGGCTGAGGACAGATTTGGTGGTCTCCCAAGCCTCGTTCATCCATCTATTCAACACAATTCCAAAACAGAAGTTACAGAACTCAACATTTTTGCTATCTCACCAAGCAGGTAAATGTAACATCAGGAACTGTCATTTTGTTCACATAGAATCACAGTAATTTAGGTTGAAAGAGCCCCCTAAGTTTGAGTCCAAGCCTTAACCCAGCACTGCCATGTTCAGCACTAACCCATGTCCCCAAGTGCCACATCTACATGGCTTTTAAATACCTCCAAGCTGTGGTGACTCCACGACTGCCCTGAGCAGCCTGTGTCAGTGCTTGACAACCTTTTTAGTGAAGAAATTTTCCTGTTTAGATTTTCAATTTAAACTTCCCTACACACAACTTGAGGCTATTCCCTCTTGTCCTGCCACTTGGGACAAAAGACCGAGCCCCCCTGGTCACAGCCTCAGGAAGTTGAGGAGAGCGAAAGGTCTCCATGAGTAGCTCCTTCTGAAAAGGCTGGCTTACGTCCCTCGCTTAAGTCTTAATTTCGTTTTCCTCTCTCTTGTCAGAATGAATTGATTTCCTAGCCGGAACAACACGGGTAGCTGAGAACCTCCTATCCTGATACCGCCCTCTCCTTGTCCAACACCTGCAGAGAGAAAGAAGGGAGGAGCAGCAGAAACTGGGTCCATTTTATCCAGCCCCAAGTCCAAACTGTGAATTTCCAAACCAGAGTCTCTTCTATGCTGTTGCTCAGTTTCCAATATATGCTGATGATAGAAGGATTCGCAGCCTGGGTCACCAGTCCATGTTCAAAACTGCAGAGCTCACATCCAGAGAGCTTTATCAGCTCGTAAGACTCTGGTAGAACAAGGGTCATAAATATAAAATTATTTCAGCTTTTAACCTAGTAATATGTAGCTTACAGAATTAGGAAGATTTTGTTTGCACACAACAGAATCTATCAGGTCACTCGATCACTTGTTCCAATAGTTCATTTTCCTCATCTTTAAACATTTATGCCTTATTTCTCTTTTGAGTAGCTCTAATTTTAATTAGAAAGCAAATGCTCTTGTTAGTAAATTAAACAGTCCTCTTGTCTTTGATGTGGTACATATTGCACCACATTTCCTCTGCTAAACTAAAGATTTTCAAATCTCTCACAATAAAGTATCTGAGGTTTCCAATGATTTCTGTATCCACTGTCAATACGTCGATCAGTAGACCACCAATAGGAAGTGCAGCACATGGAGTTACAGCTGGATCCGTAAATGGAGAGAGATGGATCCAAAAGCAGAAAGACAAAGGGAGCAATAGATAAATCGATACATTGCAACTCTCCAGGCTGCAATGAGTCCTTCACATTAGTGAACACCTTTTCTTACCTGAAAACCGTGAGCTGGTTCACATAATCCATCACTCTGGTGATGAAGACATTTGCCTCCTTAATTTCCCTTGGAAATCACCTTCTCTCACTGATCACACGGGAAGCTGCTTCCCTTTTCACTCCTCAGATCCCTGACACCATTATTATTATATTTAACAGTCACGTCCTCTCGTCCTTCACCAAAAGCGCTCCATATCCAACACATCCAATTTCACATTCCCAACTTGCCAACTGGCAACTGGCAGGAGCAAAAACAACTTTTTTTTTTTTTTTTTTGGTCTTTAGTCGCCTCTGGCCCCTGGCCAGTGGTGTCTTCATTTATTGTAATGAATTTGTGTCATTAATATGTTGGATTTGCACAGCAATTGCAAAGTAGTACATTAGTACAAAAGCTATTGCTCTGGATGCCAGCGTTTTATTGCCACAGCTGATTTACAGGCTGATAAGCAACTTTGCAGTGTCCTTGAGGCCGGGAGAAGGACAGGTAGTGTGGCAGTGGTGAGGCAGGCACAGCACTGTGGCTGTCCGGGGACAGTGTGAGGTTTCCCAGGCCTCGCACAGTTGGGGGGGGGTTTGACGAGTTCATCTTTTCTCTGTAAAATGTCTTTGCCTTGGTGTGAGTGCTCAGCGATCCCAGAGAAACGCCGAGCACAAAGCCTGTGTGAAAATCTCAGGCACTTGGAAAGGAGATTAAATGCCACTACAATACTGTAGGTTTGGGAGCTTCTATGTGAGTAGCTCATAATAGAGCTGTGTCATCACTTTATTGCAAAGATACGATAAAGACAGGCATTATATGGTGTTAACATTTAACAGCCATAACTTAGCTTTCAAAAGACTTTGCAGGCCAAGTCACAGTGAATTGTTTCTTTCTGTGTGTTTAATCCTTGGCTCACAGGCTAGAGAGCAAGGGTGTTTGCAGAAAAAATAGAGTGCTAAGCAGACAGACGGACAGACCTGTCTGTCTGTCAGCTCCGGAGGGTAATCCCTTGAAATGCCACCTTAACAATAGTATGTAAAAGGAAAGCATGAAACAGGACCAGCACAGACAACATATTTGACTGTCAAAAAGAAGCATGGAGCATCCCCCTCCTGGGATTGATCCTGTGCCCAGAGGAGTCAGTCGTGAGCCCCTGGACACGATGCTCTGGGCAGTTGTAGTGAGGCAGAATCAGGCAGGAGGGTGAGAAACACAAGAGACATGGGCAAGGGCAGGGCATCAGTTCAGATCCGCCTTTGGCACCAGCAAACTCTGCCTGTGGACAGGAAGGGATCTGGCCAACATGTTCCATACCCTGGTGTAACTCTCCAGAGCTCATCCCAGCACAGAGAGGATCAAGAGTCCGAATTTGAAGAGTGAACTCTTAGTCAAACAGTTTCCCAGGAAATATTTCTTCTGTGGTGCTCACTGCTATAAGGCAGGACCAAAGCACTGTGAAACAAATCATATGGTCCTTCAGAGGAGTAACTGGAGCAGCCAGAGTTAAAGAGGGATGATTCAACAACCCCTTTGGTGCTGGATGCTCTTGCTTTGGGCCATGAATCAAAGTTTAACCCACAGGGAGGAAGGAGGAAAATTCCCTGCAGATGGAGCAGGGGAAGGAGGATGTTATTGCTGTAACCACCCAGGCCTGCCTCTCCTGACTCTGCTTCCCTGGAGCAGCTGCTGCAGGGCATGGCTGGGATGAGCTATTGATCCGGGGGAGCCCTGTCCTCTCCCATCTGGCCACCTGGAAGGCAGGAGGGATGATCTCTCCATATTTCACAAACCCTGAGAAAATTGAGTGGGCAGTCCAGGGACCTCCAGACTGTCAGTCCCCATTCTAATTAGGACTGTCAACTTGCCTTGCATTTTAGGGAGTTAGTTATGCTGCTGCATAGCTGCATTTCTGGTTAACACCAGCTCCTGCTGATGGCCTGGGGTGTGGGTTTCCCCAGCTCCCTGCCACCTCTGTTTGTTTGTACCTGCAGTCAAGACTTACACAGGAAGGGTCCAGTGAGTGCTCAGGAGAATATTCAACAGCGTTATCTGAGTTCCTTATCAAAAAGATTTGGGCCAGAAATGGACTCAGCTGCTGAAAACCTATTAGCAGCATCTCAGATTTCTGTGTACCAGCAAGTTATGGGGCAAGCACTTTAACACTGCCCACAGCTTGTGGTTAATTACTGTTTGTAGAGTTACTGCCTGCAGTTCTGCTTGACAAAGTGCCCATAAAGACAAAAATGAAATGCTTGCCCATTTTGGATGGATGCCACCTGGTCTCACTGCCCTTCCTCCCCCACTGAGTGACAAAAAACTTCCCGAGATAAAGCGAATTTGTTGCAGGGTAGGACTTTGTGCCGAGGGGAAGCGGCCATGCTGAGCAGGACTCCGATCCCACCGTGACCCACAACCCCACACGGCACCGCCCGTGTCCCTGCCTGCACTCCGGGATTGCTGATGGGATGGACGGTGACACAGCACACCTGGATCTACCTGCTGAGAGAAATTTGGAGTCAATGCAGCAGGAAACAAACAGGTCTCTTCTAGCCCTGAATATTTTCCCCTCTTAAGGTCTGCGGTGCATCATCCACCTGGGAATGGTACCTGTGGCTGGGAAGCACACACCAATGTAGGAAACAAGCAGGGCGTGAGCTGGTGGGGACTGGACGTGTGAGATGGGCTGTGCAGGGAGCTGGGGGTTCTTCAGCCCATGACTGGAGGGGGAATACGAGCAGTGCATGAAGTTCAATAGCTGTTTGCTGATTCCTCTGGGGAACATCAAATAACTTGCTCCAGGGCTGGGTTCAGAGCAGAAGAAAAAGCAACAGGGAAGAAGGAAAGTGGTAGGAAAAGCAGGAGAAAGAAAGAGGCTAGTGGCAGATATCTGTTGTCTCTCTGTGTTTATATGAATTCCCATTTTTTCTGGGACATTGCAGGGTGGCCATGAGAGCGGGAGGCATGATTTTGGTGAAGGTGGACAGACCAATTTCTGTGTGCCCATCCCTCAGACTCTGCTCAGATCTGCGCTGGCAGACTCCCAGGATCCCAGTCATGACAGGGAAAGTCTAAAAGGCTCCAGCAGAGTAATGTGCAAGGAAAAGCTGGAAATGGGTGTAAAGGGGGCAGCCAGCCCCAGTACTTGCTCCCAGCCCACCGCTGCAGCCCTGACAAATGGGACAGGTAATGGGTATGGGGCCATGACCTGGGCTGGGTATCCACTGCTGACCTCTCCCAGGGGTGGTGACCTGAAGGCTGAGAGTGACTAATGCAGAGATTTATGTCTTGTTAATAACAAAATTGAGCAATCAGTGTAATGAAATCCATGCTCTGCTTTAATGAGGGGTTGAGGCAGCAGGGGCTGAGCCTTCCCTTCTCCCAGGATGGGCAAAAGGGGTGAAATCTAGATGAATTTGTCATTCACTCCAGAAAATGGGGCTATACCCAGGCCAGGTGCCCAGTGGCCACCTGACTTTTGGGTTTGTTATACCCCGTAAATTCCTAGTTTCTTTTCTTTAAACATCAGGGTGAAGCATGAAGGGTGTGGAGTTATGCCTACAGCTTCCCTGGTAGGCATCAGTTGTGTGGAGACCTCGGAGCACCTTCCAGTATTTGAAGGGACCCACAAGGAAGTTGGAAAATGACTGTAGTGACAGGAGTAATGGATTCACACTGAGAGAGGGAAATTTAGGTTAGATATTAGGAAGAAATTGTTCCCTGTGAGGGTGGGGAGGCCCTGGCACAGGGTGCCCAGAGCAGCTGTGGCTGCCCCTGGATCCCTGGCAGTGTCCAAGGCCAGGCTGGACAGGGCTTGGAGCAGCCTGGGACAGCAGAAGGTGTCCCTGCCATGGCAGGGGGTGGAATGGGATGGGCTTTAAGGTCCCTCCAAACCCAAACCACCCTATGATTCCATGATTCTCTGCTATTGAGAAAGGTCTTTGCATGAAAAAAATGTGCAGGAGAAAGATGCTAAAGTGACTCAAAGTTTTCCTGATCTCCGCCTCTGTAACCAATTTTAAATTCTGGCATTGTGACTCAGACACAGCTAAAATTAGACCATGGCTCTGCAAGTCACTTGATTTTTGCTTCAGGAGGATTCTATGACTTAGGCAAAGCTCTCATGCTACAGCACAAAGATGCATCTCTAGTCCCAGCTGTGCAGCCCCATCTCTTGCTGGAATATGGCCTTACTATGATAATATCCCCTTCCTAAGGATGCCAGCTCCATTCCGTGTTGCCCAGCAGCACTCTTGGCTTGGGGAGTGGAATTTAAAATGCAAGAACATGTGCACATGTTTGGAAAAAATCAAATTTAAAAATTATTTCTCTATTTCTTAAAAAGAGGGTCTATTTTAGATTATTGGGGAAAGTAATTAACTAGCAGAATTGGCTAAACTGCCAGGCACTGCTGAGATTCTGTCATCAATTATTTAGAAACATCTTCCAGAAGAAAAGTGGCGGTGCTTTAACTTTTTTGGGAAAAGAAATTTTGAGAAAGCAGCCGAGATGCTCCTGGGAGCTTTGTCAGCATCTGCCCCATCCTTTGGGGTTGTCACCCACCTGAACAGAGCATTTGTCCCTTTACCTCTGTCCAGTCTGCTGCCCAGCAGGGAAACTGGAGGAAAAGGGTGCTGGGAGCTTTGTGTCCAAAGCTCTGCAGTGGAGCAGCTAAGAACCCTGGGTGTGAAGTTTTTTGCTGCAGGGTTTTCCCCGACAGCAGCAGGAGGTGCAGGATGAGCATCCACAGGGTGACAGGCAGCTGCCAGCCTGTCTGTCACAGGGAATGAAGATCTCCAGCAGCCTGCAGAAGCCCCCCGTAACACATCCTTGGTGAACTCGTGCCAGGGCATTCGGCTGATTTTCTTCTGTTGCCATTGCAGATGAAGAAGTCAAAGCCCAGGGGAGGCCTTGGGAAGGGGAGTGAGCTCTGAAGCCTGCACAGCCCTCACTGCTGAGACAGGAAACATCCCATCAGCATTTCAGTATTTATTTCTCTTTAACCTCCCAGCCCTGCTCACCTCCCTGCGCTGGAGGGGCAATTAAGCTGGATTCCCACAGGAGCAGGGGGAGAGGGGAAGGAGAGGGACACTGGAAGCAGAAAGCCTCCCCTCCCTGTGTCATTAGTATAAATTGTGTTTGTGCAAGTTATATTTTACAGCAGGCGTGTCAATTAGTGTGTGAAATTTAATAACCCAATTGAGCTCAAAGCTAAATTGAAATCTGTTGCCTGTTTGGGAGAGGAAAGGGACTGTCATGGATGGGAGGCTGAGCTGGTGGGCCAGGCAAGGGCGTTTTTCTGTAGGTTAAAAAAAAGGGAACGGTTTTGTTGTACTTCGCCAGGAGATAAATACCAGCTTTGCTTGGAGAGGGAACCTGATTGGATTTTTAAATTTCTTTTTTAAAGGTGATGACTTTTTGGTAAGAAAATGCTTGGAAGAGAGAAAGAGAATAATACTTATTTGATTACATTTGGTTCTGCTTCTAGTGGGGGATAGATTTTGCCTCTAATGATTGCAACACTGAGGGTAGCTTTGGAGCAATCCCAGTTCCCAGCACCTGGATCCTTGCCATGAGGAGAAGGAGGATAAGTCCACCTCACCAGCACTCCATCCCATGGCAAGGCAAGGGGTGTGATGGGTATCCGCCCGAATCCCACCAGAGCACAAGCACCAAATCCGAAACTCACAGAGTTTAGGGCAGTAGGACCAATAGTGAGAGCACGAAGTGATCAGGCTCTGCCTATAAAAGAGGCTATAAAAACTCCTAAACAGGGAGCTCGAGCAAGAATGTAACTTACCGGCTGGTTTAACTTGCTTCAGGCTTAGGATGGATTGTGGTAACAGCTGGCTTTAGCACGGATGGTGGGATCAGCCGGCCCTACCCTGAACGTGCTCTTTGTCTCCACCATCGTGATAAGAACATATTCAATACAACCACGAAAATCAGTGCTTTCACCTAAAGGCAAGACTCCAGGAGCTGAAGGCTGGGGGAAAACATGAAAATTACTGCACTTGCATGAGCTCATCTCAGACTTTTATCCTCATTCTAGTAATATTGTGTGTTTTTTTCAAAAACCCCTGTCCCAGAGTCACAGTGTTAATCCCTTACCATCAAGGGATGGCCCAAGAATCACAGCTTCATTTTGAGGAGCTCCCTCCTCTCCCCACACCTCCACATTACTCCTGCCCAACAGTAATGTGGGAGTTGCTGCACTTCCCCTGTCCATATCCCAAAGGACAACATCTGCCTGTGAAATGATCCTTTCTGAGATCTTTTCCCCCCTCACTGGCAGACGCTCTCCAGCCAGGCTGCACTCCCAGCCTCTCCTGGGTTGCTGGTCTCAAAGCTCTCCAAAGAGACCCATTATCCAGGGCACAGATGTCCAGGACTGCTTGGCTTTCCTGGAGGAAAGAAACATCAAGGTTCATTCCACCAAAGATCTTTCCACCAAGCCCTGCTGCAAGTAGGCAGAAAGCTGGAATCAGCAAAGGAATGTTTATAAAATTGCTTTCATGGACACTGCACATGGGGTGATATGTTTGTAAATCAGGTCATGCCATTCTCTGAAATCTATGGGCAATGTTCAGGATATTTAATGAAATAAAGATGTAATTAGCTTCAGCTTTTTAATGCTTTGGGAAACAGCATTACCCTGGTTTGAAGGGGACTCTTAAATAAGATTGAGTTACTGCACTGAGTAACCCACTGTGAAGATACAATCTGAGGAGGGAACCTGACCCTGCCAGGATTTCCTCTGTAGTGTGTTTGCATTGTATCAGCATCTAATCTGGAGCATATATCTACATTTCCCTGTGTCCCCAGAAAAGCAACCTGAGTATTCATTGAATGCTAAAAGAGAAGAAATTTGCTCCAGGAAGGAAATGTTAAGGCTACAATCTGCAGGGTCCAGTGCGTGTTTTTAAAGCATCAGAAATATTAGAGGTCTCTCATGTCTTCCAAAAACCTTGAGAAGAAGGACAAAACACTGCACAGCAAAGGCCTTTAGGAGGGATTGCAGCGGGAAAAGAGATTAAACATAAGATTTCGGATGTCGATGACCTGTACACATTTTTCAGTGAACACAAAATACCATGAAAGGCTTCAGTGGCCTCCACGCAGTCAGCAACCAGCGGATCCCGAGACGCCGAATCCACTGGGTTCTTTTAACTACCCAGCTACTTACTCTGGTTCCTTATCTTTTGACCAGCAAGGCTCAATTTCCAGAGGAAGGGGATTAACTATTCCAGCAGGATACTGTGGAGGCTGGTGAGAATTTAGTGGGAGATTCAGAAGAGATCCCACAGCCTGAGGTCACGTCCCCAGCTGGGTGCTGGCTATAAACTACACAAATTTAAGACACCCAAAATCAGCAAAAATATTATGCAGCACAGCAATTAGATGCAATAACTCATTGCATTGTCCACTTCTCAGACCTTCCACCCTTCCACAAATAAAGCCTAAAATTAAAGAGCTGAAAAACATGAATTTGAAACATAATGAAAGGCAGTTTGTGTTTTGTAGGCACAGGGAGGACAGATCTTTAAGCCTTTCACTGGACAGCCCCAAGTTTGACCCTACTCCAAGACACTCCTAGATACTCACCATTACCTGGTGATCCAAACAGGCATGAGGACGCAGAGGACTTGGAGACCTCCCAGCCAGGCAGGACTCATCTCTGTTGAGGAGTCACAATTTTTTTAGAGAACCTTCAGGCTCCGGGCTGCAGAAATACAGTCTAGCACTGCAGGACCAGAGCAGTCTACTATGCAGAGAAATATGTTGGCAAATAATACTGCTCTTGAAAGAAATGTTCAGTTCTTTTTCAAGAGAGAAGGAAACGTGAAATTTTTTCAGAAAAAAAAAAAAAAAATAAAGCATCATAATTTTGTAGTATCTGAGAAGAACTCCCAGGAGTCAAGGAAAATCACAATAAAAATGAGAAACATTGACAATAGAAAGAAGTGGGGAAGGCTGCACAAGACTCTCAGGGCCTGGGTCCAAGAGAAGGAGAGGTTGATGCACAGCCTTGAGAGAGGCTGCAGTTACTTGCCGGAAAATGAGGGCACTTGTGAATTTTTAGGGTGTTTCATGGAAAGTTCTCTGGTTTGGAGAAGCACTGAGCTTCCCCTGAACCCCTCGCCCGAGGTGAAAGCAGCTCTCTTGCACATGCAAAGCACAGGTGAAGCACAGGTGCTTCCCGAGAAGCACCATCTCCTTCTCTCCTTCTCCTCCCCATCCACTGAATGTCTGTGTTCTCACAGTGCCTGACATGCTGTTTGTGGCAGTGCCTTGGCACTGACACCTGAAATTCACTTAAGGTTCATCACATTACTAATGACCAGATCAATAAAACTGGAGCCGCAAGAAGAGCTCTTCCCATTCATCCTCCTCCTACCCGCCCCTTCCCCAGACACGCTTTCCATACTCCATCTCTTTCCAAGGGTATTCCCCGCAGCCCTGGAAGGAGACTCGCCCGCTGCTGGGACAATTCATTTCATCCCCGACAGCCCCTGACATATTTCTCCCAAGCCTTGAAAGCTGAGTGATAAAGCTCGGGAGCGGAATCACCCACAGCCTCCCTCTAATCAGCCGTGGCCTTGCTGAACTCTCCCACTGCAACGAGGTGATCACGCTGCCAGACAAGGCTGATTCACATCGTTTTCCCATCAGCAAACGAAATCTATCACCCCTACGACAGATCTGTTATTGCCGCAAGCCACTTCAACCTACCCAGTTAAAAACCCCTTGTAAAAGCTAAAAAGGGACGTGGACATATTTTATGGCAAATTAACTTTTAACATATTCTTTCCCTCCTTGCATTAAGATCACACGCACAGCTGACACGTCCAATAATGTCCCTGCTCCTCACCAGCTGCAAGGACAGTGGTGGATGAGGGCTGGCAGCTCCTCCATGGCATTAGAAGGGATTTTGGGTAATATGAAGAGATTAAATGCCCTCTCCTTTTGCTCATCTGCCTTGATTGACTCCAGAGGAAGCCCAGGAAAGCTCATATTAGTTCCATGAGATGAACCCTACCCCAAGGACAAGTCTCTGCCCCACAGAAGACAAAGGCACCCAAACTCACACTGAATTTCTCTCTGGTCTGTTGATCACAGGATCCCAGAATGGTCTGGGTTGGAGGGACCCTAAAGTTCCACCCCCCTGCCATGGGCAGGGACACCTTCCACCATCCCAGATTGCTCCAAGCCCCATCCAACCTGGCCCTGGACACTTCCAGGGATCCACGGGCAGCCACAGCTTCTCCGGGCACCCTGTGTATCAGGGAGTTGGTGCTGAAATCCTTTAGCTCCTGCTAGACCCCTAACACAAGTCACTGAAGACACTCATCAATTCAAACAAACTTCGGATCAGGCCTACAGGGCACCTTGGAAATAAACCCAGCCCTACCCAGTGCAGGCTCTCAGTCAGAGATGAGGGATTCACGGTGACCTCCAGACTGCAGCAAGTTCTCATCTGCTGCCGTCCAACAGACCTTGAAGTTCCATCCTCTATTCTGGTTTTATTTCTATTCTGAAAATATTGTCTGGTCCTGCAGACATTTGGTCACTGATGGTTGAAAGGACACAGAGCTGGTTTAAAGTACATGGAGCATTTGAGTGGCTCCACGGACCTCAGCACTGAGTCTCAACCAGGACTCATTTGAAGGCAGACGAGGCTCCTCCTCAGCAAAGCATCTCAGTTGTTTTTCCTGAAGGAAATGTCTCACAAACACAAGGCGATGGGAAACTGTATCTTTGTCATGCAGGGCCATGCATATTTTTATGGAATTTTTTCAACTCTGCTTTTTTTAAAAAAAAACATTTCTTCTAGACCTGTACCTTAACAAAGCTGGAACCTGGGGCGTCAAAGTGCAGCCAAGTCATTCCAGAAAAATACCTTCACTACAGAACGTGAGCATCCCATTATAGAGGCTGTGTGTGTGCGCACTGATTGATCCCCAGACTGGCATTTCAATTTGTTTCCCGCTGGAGGACTCATTCCTTATGGAGAAATAAGACCATTAAATGGTCTTAAATGACCATGATAAAGCACAGGCATCAATAGATGAGGCGGGTGGTTACTTTACTGTACCTATCTAAACAATAACTGGTAAATAAATCTATTTGTGATCACACAGGACCTTTTAAGAGGAATAAGGAAGCAGTAATTATTAAGCAGATATATAAAAAAAAGAATTGCTTGCCAGTGTTACCACCCTGTGCACACACATATTTTGCTGTTGCAGCTGTGACTGCAGGGCAGAGGTGGGTCAGATGCTCAGATTGCAAACAAGCTGCCTCCAAACCTGCTCAGAGCCCCCGTGGCCTCTCCCAGGTGTGTGCAGGTATGTGTGTGCACATGGGAGCAAGGTCTTATCTCCAGCAGCAGGGAAAGGTGCCCAGAGGAGACCACGCATTATGATTTTTCTCTACTCTTTTTTTCCTTTTACTGATTTTCCACCCAACCAGCCTCTGGGATGACGCAGGATGATCATGCTCTATAAAGGTTTCCTTTCTTTAATATATATATTTTTCCCCACCTGCAGTGGATGAAGAAAAAGCAACAAAATGCCTGAGCATGTCCATAGTAGTGAAAGGATCCCTAAATCGTGTCTTTCTCACTTGGTCAGTGACACTTTGGCCTCTCCTCACCTTCTCCAGCCAATTTCTCTTCACTGTGACGTCCTGCAGGATCTCTTCTGGCCTGCAGGGAGCCTTTGGCCTCCCCTCCCACTGTTTTTTATTGCTTCACCTTCTCACTTTCAAGTGGTGCTGGAGGCCACTTACGCTGGCTTTGGCTCACCCTCATGCCCCCATCTTGTACCTGTGTACAAACATCTGCCCTGCCTGGTTTTACCCTTCACCCACACTCACCCAAAGATGTAACAACTTGGAATAAAACCAGCAGCTGTGGTTGGGTTGGGTGCTGGCTGAGGAGGGATGAGGGTGGAGCAGCTGGATGGGAGCACAAGCAGCGTCCTCAGCCCCTGCTGGTATGGATTGCCTGCTTTTCCATCTGTTTTGGTGAGTAAAAGCTTGGCATCAAGGAAACATATCCCACATCTGATATAAAGTTACTGCTCCCATTCATTTGTTTGGGTTTCTTCAAAGTTTGAGAACATTAAACAAAAGCCTGAACACAACCCCAGGTTCTGGAGATAAAGAGCTTCCTGAGATTTTCATGGAAGTCGTGGATTTCAGATGAAACCTCTACCACTGAAATAGCTAAAAAGTTATTGTCCACATGTGACCACACTTCCTTTTACTGACCAGATCTAATTTTACCTTGCTGGACAATCCAGTTATTAGTGCTCATCATTGCATGACACTGGAGAACCTGGGAAAACCCATCGTACTTGGGGTGCTTAGCAGGGCAGTGTCTGCTTCAGCAGGGACAGAGGAAAGGCAGCAATGGCAGAGACAGGCCAGAAAATGAGAAAGGAAGAGGAAGTGAAAGAGGAAGAAATGAACATTTCAAAAACCAAGAGATACAAATAAAGGCTCTGAGATGGGACATAAGAAACACCAGTGGCCAAAGCTTTCTTTGAAACTGTTTTACAAATCAAACAAGTCTGGTCTTTTCTGTACCCATTTCCAAGAACATTGAACAATTCCACAACTGATGGAATAATCCCATAAAAAAGTATGGTCAGAATTTTTGTTTTTTTTCTTTTAAATAAAAAACAGTGTTCAAAAAACCCCCTCCAAAATCCCAACCAACAAACACCCAGACGAAATAGGCAGCTCAATTCCCCTTTGGCCATGTTGTTAGACTTCCAAGAAACCAATGTCAGACTAAATAGATGTGACACAACTCAGCTGATTACCCTGAGCTCTAATTGAATTATAAGACATGACTTTACAGCTGCTTGTTCCAAATCCCACATATTCCCTGCCTGGCAGAGGGTGATTTACTGGTGCAGCAGGACACAGTGACCTCATGAGGGTGTGGGTGGGCAGGGTGGGCTCCGGACCTTCCAGGGACTGTTCCACGCTGTGGTGGCCAAGTGACATCTCAGATGTGCAGGTTGGTGCTGCTGGCACCTGAGGACAAATTGCAGAGCCACAACCAAGTGCCCTTAGGCGCTGAATTGAGTGAAACAGAGGGGGGAACTCGTGACACACGAATGGCCACGTTTGTCTCCATCCTCAGATAAATCAGTTCGCTGCTTTTCCTCACTGCAGGCAGAGGCAGTTTGTGCAGCAGCTGCCTGAAAGGAAATTTACTGGACAATTAAAAGTGCTGACTTTCAAGCAGCGCTCTTGAGGTGGAGTTGAAAATTATTGGGTGTGAAATGCAAATAGATTTAACAGTTTTACTGCTATTTATATGACGTTCACCCATTCCCAGCTATTTTCCTCTCTCTTTTTTTGCTCTGATTTTAAACGGTCCCAACTCTCAGAGGTTTTAACAATCTCAGACACAGGCAGTATAACCCGGAGCACCCTGCAAAGCTCGACAAACGCAGATCAGTGGTGTGTGCTGTGAGGGAGGGTGGGGGAGAGTAAAGTCTATCCCACTCCCTAAAAAAATATTAATTTAAAATTAAGCTGGTAATTACATTCAGCTTTGGGTCTGTCCCACAATCCTCTGAGGCGGTTCTTATTCAATCAGCTTTTGGCCAGTACCCAACAAACTCCTACTTCAATAATCACAAATTGACCAAACTAGCTGATCTCCAGTTCTAGGAAAGCCTTCCCTGAGGAGGGATGTGGGAAACCCACAGCGTGGCAGTGGTTCAGGTTCCAGAGAAATTTTGTTCCCATGGGCATTCCCATGGAGCACCCGTTTTCCCTGATGTTCCCCTGAGGTTCAGTGTGATCTATCAGAGCTAGGATGGAGTTTTTATGAGGTTTAATTCCCTGCCTGATACATTAAATTAATGACCAAAACAGTCCATGGCTTAATTAAAGATCAACTGTTAAGATCAGTAAAGCAAGATAGTCTCAGGTTGGCCAGGCACGGCCCCGGAAGAAATGTAAAGGAATGGAAAACACTGGGAGAAGCAAAGTGAAGCAACCTCTCCGGAGCCTCCAGCACTGAGAATCAGGAGTTTCATGACTTTTGGCTCACGTGAGTTCTTAATCAAGGGCAAGTATCTATTATTCCCGTCTAACTCCTCCTGGGTCTCACTTAATAAAAGGTGCCACTGAAATGTTTTCTACAGAGGGGGATTTTCTGTGCTACTTGTAATGGGCTTCTTATATCCATAATATCTGGTGCTGCAAGATTTACCACTGCTGGGGAGAGGTATTTGTATCTTAGACATTTCAGGTCATTGTGTGAGGTCTGTTGTACCAAAACAACTCTATCTCGACCTGATTTGGAGCCAAATGTACACATTTGTTGTTTATGCTACTGTTTCTGTGCTTGTGACCTTCATTATCTTCTGCAAAGGGGACCAAGAACCTCCCCTACCAGACTCTTTATCCCTGTCTCATCTGGGAAATAATACTGTTGCTGAAAAATTCCCACAACTGAATTCCACTCTCACATTTGTGGGTGCGGTCTGTGTCAGCAGCATGTTCAGGAAGGCACCAATATCCATCCAGCCAGCCGTCTGTCATGTCACCACTGTGGCCTCGGTTCTGCACCATGAGCTCTAACAAATAGATTTACTTACATCAGAGTCTGTACAAAACTCACCCATTTGCCTCCCTCTTCATGGAGAACTGTACTCATTTTGCTGGATTTCTTTCCCATCTCTCATTGAATGTAGCCCTGGTGAGAAAGATTTGGCAGACAAGTGTTTAATTAGAACCATAAATTTGATTTGTCTTGATTTAGTCTCACCAAAGGTCTCCCATACCACCATACCTCCTCTGCCCTAAATGTCCCCCAGCCATGAGGACATGAAATACTTTCACAGGTATTACAACATACCTGAACCAAAAGCAAGGTGCAAGAAACACTCTGTCTTTTTCTCTTTGCAATTATGTTGAGGTGCCTCTCTCCTCCTCCTCCTCCTCGCATCCTTCCCCCAGTGATCTGAACCAAAACTCTGTGTTTACAGCTGCGATTTCAAAGATCTATTCAGGTGTTTCCTCTATTTCTCCTTCAGAAATTAAATCTGATGTAGGCAAAGCAGAGCAGTGTCTTGAATGTAAATGCCTTTCCCTCCACCTCCCATTACAGAGCTAATGCTCCTGTAACTCACCCATCAAGAAATCCTTCCCTGCAATCCAATAAATAATAATAGCCATTCTATCAACTCATATTTCTGCAAGCTGGCACTGATTTATTTTTTTGACTCTTGCATTTGAAATAACTGAAAATATTCAAAGGGGTAATGAAAAAATCTCACTTTTAATTTTGAACTGAAGTTTGTCAACCTGGAAAGTCTTTAATAATGATTTTCTGATGAACATATACTCACTGGGTCTCCCCTTGGCAGCTACATTTTGATTAAATCTCTTTATATCTGTATATCATATATGCAAATGTAATTATAAGCACTTGGGGGGGTGAACAGTACAAATTTGGGGACTCACTCATATACCTTTGACTTAAAAGAAGTTGCACTCCTGTTACAAATACACAGGACAGGTCAGTGAAAACTGTGGCCAGGCCAAGGGGATTTTGCTCCTGGTGCAGGACAGAGAAGGGCTGCTCACAAGCACTTTTATCATAATGTTATCTGGGATTCGCCAGCTGGAAATGTCTGTGCTTGCACCGTGCAGCTCGCAGGCAGAGTCCGACTGCTCCAAGCAGCAGCACAACCACTGCTCCACCTCCGTATGGATGGGGTGTGCATCCAGCTCTGGGGTTCAGCACAGGAGAGATGTGGAGATGTTGGAGGGAGCCCAGAGGAGGCACCAAGATGATCAGAGGGGTGGAGCAGCTCTGCTGTGAGGAAAGCCTGGGAGAATTTTAGGATTGTTCAGCCTGGAAAAGAGAAGCTTTGGGGTGACCTCATTGAGGCATTTCAGTACCGAAAGAAGCCTGCAAGAAACATGGAGAGAGCCTGTTTACAAGGGCCTGGAGTGACACGAAAAGGGGGAAAGGCTTCACACTGACAGAGAGTAGGTTTAGATGAGATATTTGGAAGAAATTTTTCCCTGTGAGGGTGGGGAGGCCCTGGCACAGGGTGCCCAGAGAAGCTGTGGCTGCCCCTGCACCCTTGGAAGTGTCCAGGGCCAGGCTGGATGGGGCTTGGAGCAGCCTGGGATAGTGGAAGGTCCCTGCCTGTGGCAGGGGGCTGGAATGAAATGGGTTTTAAGGTTCTATCCAACCGCAGCCATTCTGGGATTCTCTGGGTGCTCATGCTGTGTGGCTCTTTTGCTCAGGAGCTGTCAACCTCAAAAGCCAGTGCTCTGAAGGTCTGATGTTCCCAGACAGAGAGAAAAAGCCTGCTCAGGAAACATGGCTGAAGGCAGTGGCCTCTCCATCAAGAAATAGGGATTAAATTAAGTGCTTTCTGCATGCAGCGGAATACTTGGGTACACTGTCTCCTGCCATATGTTGTGTGCTGTCAGGTGCAGTTCCCAAAACGCGGGGCTCCCTGAGACTGGTGCAAGCCCTGCATTCCCAGCCCTGCTTCAGAGATCCCTGGGCAGGATGACCACAGCTCCGTGCAGACCCAGGAGCGCTGTGCCTGCCCCTCATACTCCGTAGGAAAGACTCTGTACGTCTGTCGTCGAGTGCCAGACAGGATACAATGGACAGTCAAGGGGTCAGTCCAGCTAAGTTGGGATTTGGTGAAAATAAAGTCAACAGGAACTAAGAGAGCAATGCTCTGGTTCTCAAGTGCTCTCTTAGCTGCTACTTGTGTAGGGACAATGGGGGCTCTTTGCTCTAATGTGGGAATGTGATAACCCCAAATCTAATGTGGTACATCCCAAAGAGGGCTGCAGTTCCCAAATCCCTAAATAAATGGAAGGAAACCTGACGAATGGTTGAAATTACAGGATGGGCAGCATAAATAAATGCCAAGGGTTTCTCCTGTACACCGTGGTACCTCTGGATTCATTCCATGGACTCTTGTGGTAGAACAAAGCCATTGCCAATTAAAAGAGAGTGGGGCTCTTCATAAATACACATAAACATATGTATATAAATATGTCAATAACTGTATGTTATTATTTTGCTGTGAAACAGTGGTCTTTAATTCCTTGCCTGTGTTCCCTAGCCTCCCATCCAGCGCGACTAGATTGTAACAGATCCCATATTGGCTTCTTGGTGGAATTAAAAAAAAAATAAAGGTCTTTATCGTTTCCTGTTTTGCTTTTCCCAGAAAGAACCATTCGAAAATAACATCATGTTTGGATTGTATGCAATTTTGTATTAACCAGAACAAATTAATACAAACTTCGGGTCCTGGTCCAAATAGGGCAGAAAGTAAAAGAAAGGAAAGACAGAGCAGAGCTAAAGGGTTGCCTGGGGCATGGGATTTCACAGCTGCTAAAATTCCAAAGTAGGAATCTGTACCATAGGGTGGGGGCAGACACTGGATGGGCTTGTAGGGGATTTCTAGATGGGATTTCATGGTGAGTGGAGGATACGGCTGCACCAACAGACAAGAAGTATTTTAACCAAGAAAATACAAACAGTTTTTGAGAAGAAATTGAAGACACAGGGTGAGGAAAGAAAGCAAATCATGTCTAAGGTTGTGTTTGACTTTTTTGGATCAGCATAGGAAGAAGTTCAGGCACCACCTGCTCTCCTACCTGAGGTATGAGCCAGCTGTGTTTCAATAGAGACAAGCCACGGAAAATCAGGCACCTTGGACCTATTTGTTTAGGAAGTTTAGATCATGGAATTCCAGAATGGCTGGGGTTGGAAGGGACCTTAAAGTTCATCCCATTCCCCCCCGTGCCACGGACAGGGACACCTTCCACTGTCCCAGAGTGCTCCAAGCCCTGTCCAGCCTGGCCTTGGGCACTGCCAGGGATCCAGGGGCAGCCACAGCTGCTCTGGGCACCCTGTGCCAGGGCCTGCCCACCCTCACAGGGAAGATCAAGTGAGATCAAATTCAAACAAGAGCAACACAAAGAAAGAGACTTAAATATGGTCAGCTGACCTTCTTATCAAATGTGGCCATGGACAAAAAAAAGCCTGGCCACCACATCTGGAATGAGACAGCTGGCAGGAGTGGGAGGAGGAACAGGAGGGGTAAAACCGCTTCCATAAGCGGTTTTTTATTTATTTTTTTCCATTTTATTTCAACAGACGAGATTTTCAAAGATTTTGTTTCAAATGTCATGTTGATTCATTTCATTTTTACTTTTATATTAAAACACTAATTGTATTACATATAAATGTTGACATTCTATTAATATATTAATACATTAATATTGTGGAATAATGTAACAGTCAATGCAAAATGAATGCAAATAGAGCACATACCAGATGTGTGAGTCTGAAAGAAACTGAAACTTCTCCTAGCCTCAGACATTTTCACAATTTCTTTCTGCCTCTTATTTCATCTGTTCCTCCCACATTGGATCAGTTTAAACTACCTCAGAGCGAGCTGTAAGGAATAAAAATCTTGCAGGTTGTACTGGTTCCCACACGTCCTCCCATACCAGGATTCGTGACAGAACTTGGCTGTAGTGAAGTACCCGCTAACACTTACTTTTTATGGATATCTAGAGCTGGTTTGAAAGAGGGTCCCTTCCATGACATGGAAAATATGTTCACATTTTTCCTAATTTTTAAACAGAAATAAAAAGAAAAAAAATCTTTTGGCCTCTTGGTTTTTCAAAAACAAAACCCTTTTTCGTTCAGATCCTTGAAATCTGTTGCCAAAACCCCAAAACTTTTGGATTTTTTTGTTCAGAAAATAATACAGTTGAGTTTTGAGGTATTCTTTTAGCACAAAAGCAACAGTTTGAGGTGAGCAGATGCTTTCTGTTGAAAAATGTCATCTTGTCAAAAGCACAATCTCCCTTCTTAAAGGACCTTCATGCCAGGAAATATTCCATCAGCTCTGTTAGCATCCTTCATCCCTCTCTGGGAAAGCGACACAGTGACTGCTTTTCAACAAGATGAGCTTTCCAAGAATAATTATTGAGGAATCAGAAATTTCTGATCATATCAGAGCTTGGTACACAGGATTACAAAAGGAGCCAGTCTCATATTCCAAACCATGGGATCCACCTCTAATATGGCTCACTCTTAATAAAGTGATTCCACACTCCAATGCAGTTCCTTTGTTGTATAAATATATATTTCCTTGGTGGGACATTGTGGTTGCTTTAAGAAGCTGGAAGACATCAGAGCATCACATTCCAAGCTTGGCATTGAGCAAGAAGCCACCAAAATTAAATCAAAGTGCTTCTTTCTGGCAGGCAAAGCAAGTGTAATGAAAATTCCAGCCTTGATCCTCTGCCAGGGGTAGGCAGCAAATTGAGTGCATGCCTACCACTCCCAAAGCCCAGTCCCTCTGTCTTGCCCGGATGCCAACTAGCAGAAGTACAAAAGATGAAAACAGCCTGCCAGACACAGCAAACCAAAGTGCTCCCTTCATTAAGAGGAGTTTATTACTCTCTTCCAGCTCCACCCATGAGCAAATCCATCCTGCTCCATCATGTTGGGACTAATGAAGGGAGGTTGACTGCTCATGGTGAGCTTGGCATTCCAGGAAAGCTTTGGAGATGTCTCCCCTACCCAGGACCTGACTGGATTACTCCCCCAAATGATGCACATTCTTTCCAACTGCAAGGTACAAGGTCTCCACAGTTCTAAAGCCAAAACCCAGTGGGGCTGGATGGAGAACTGAGAAGAATCATCACCAGGAGATGACCGAGTTTGGAGAGGAGGCAGGTTCACAAGGCTGCCTTATGTTCTCTCAGTCACAAAGGTCTGAGTAAAATCAGTTATCAAGAGGAAGTGAAGCTGCCTTTCTCCAAAGAAAAACAGTTTCAGTGTGGCATTTCCAGCTAAGCTGGAGCTGTGGGACTGTGTCAAACTATGTGCTGTGCCCACCCAGGCAGCTCCCACTGTGAGAGAGGCAGGGCCCAGCTGCTTGGACAATATGGAGCCTCAAATGTCACCCAACCCCCAAGACAGAGGCATCACACAGCCACAAACATTAAGTGGGGAATTGGTGTTGGAGAGCAATATTCAGATCAGCTGCCTTTTGATGTTGGCACTCTGAGAATTCCCATCCCACTGGTGAGTCTCCTTCATTCTGTTATCTTCCATCTACGTGAAAACCAAACCCTCACACACCTTCATAACAGTGCTTGTCCCTCCACCCTCTCCTGCCCTGGTCATCTGAGCCTGACCCAGGCCAGCTGATGGGACAGGGGTGAAAAATCTTTAGTTAGATGGAAAAATCACACTTTGCCCTCATACGCTTTGTGCCTCCAGAGCAACTCCTCTGAGGTTACGGAATTGCTCCAAATGAACAGAAATGAGGCTAAAAAGCCAGCCTTTTCTGCTTGCTTACCCCTGATGTAACTGCAGATAGAAGCTTGGGAATATTGCTACAGTGCTGGATTTGGTGGGGGAGAGGAGAGAGTTTTGAAATGGGTCAGCCCTATTTTCTTAGGGACTGTGGTGAGAACAAGGTTAGATCAGCACTGAGTGCTTTCGAAGGTACCATCCAGCACTGAACAAGAAAGTGAGGCTTTGAAAATTCTGAACAGAGAAAGGGAGCTTTGAGATTTTTATTTGAAATTTGGAGGAGCAGCATATCACGATTAGTGAACACCCCCTTTAGAAAACACCAGCAGCTGTCTTGATCTATACATTTAATACAGGAAATGTGGCCATTAAATAATTAATGTCTATAAGTGCCTAACTATGAAAATGCAAAATGAAATATTAAATAGAGTTGGTAGCAAATGGAAGGACTTCAGAAAGGGAACGAATGAGAGCCATGTCATTCACTATTCCCAGGAAACAGCCCCAAGGATCTGGAGCAGAATGAATCCGGGTGGACGAATATGAAGTGCTTGGGAGCAGAAGAGAAGGTGGGTCACTGATATTATTGTCAGCAGCCCTGACCTCTCACAAAGTGAGGAGATAAATCCCTCCCTGCAGTGACTGCCTTGCTCCCTGTGCCAAATTCAGCCCAAATTTCATCAAGGCACAGAAGAGCATCTTCTGAGCCACAAGATCTGCAGCTAAATATCAATACTGAAGAGTGCAACTCATGGAGATAGCAGCACAGACTGAGAAGTGTGTTCAGTCTCCCGTCCCTTCAGAAGATCCTGATCCACTTCTGATGGAGAGGATGCTTTGGAGTGACCTAAGAGTAACCAGCCTTAGGTCAGAACAAACCATTTGTCTTATCACTGCTGGCAAGAGCTGGGGTTATTAATTGTGTCAAGACTAAGGGAACCCAAGCAGGATGTTGATATGGCTATCAGGAGTATTCAGTGGAATAAGCAGTTTGGAAGTGAAGTTAAACCTCACACTCCAGAGTTCAAAATAACGGCTGTTAGAAACTAAGGTGAAATTACTGTGGGTTACAGATAACCACGTTCTGTCCTCTCCAGGTGTTTCACATCTTTGTCTGGCAGAAGCAGCAGTTTTGGGAAGATTAATTTTTTCAGGTTTTCCTGGACATTCCTCCTCTGAGATTCTTTTTGGGGGGATACACCTGTGTTTCTGGTTTTCCAGGTTTTCTGATCGGAGCAGATGTGCTGTGTTCCCAGCCAGGGTGATGACTAGCAAGACACAAATGCTGTGTCATGTGGTAGATCCAACACTTCGGGTAAATGCTGGCCTTACCACAAGTGCACATCAGCCTCCAGAAAGGCTGGACAGGAGCCCCACAGCTCACATCTCTCTGGGAAACCCTCAGCAAATGAGCAACAGCGCAGGGTCCTGGCAGTCAGAGGGAAAACACCAGGTTTGACACCTCTGTTCCCATGCCTAAACTCCTCTCTGTGGTCTCACAAAGTGCTGCTTCATGGTGCAGAAGCTCAGCCTGTCCTACCACATGGACTCTGGTTTCCATCTGTACATTGGGAGACTCCATGGCAAGACTGCCCTGCCATCCTCTGCCCCCAAGAACTGTCACCACCAGAAAATAACCCCAGAGAAAGGTGCTGTGTGTGAAAGGAGAGGAGCAAATGCAGAGATATAGGAGGAGAAGCTTGTAAAACATGGAGATTTTTGCTCTTATGTGGGACAGCTTTTTCCAGCGGGCAGCAGGAGCTGATCCACAGATTGGATTTTGAGGGAAAAGTAAAGACATTATGTTGACCACGAGCAGAAAGGATCAGCTCTGGGTCCAGGGCAGCTCTCTCTCATTTGCATTTTATAGTCCAATTCCACACATCAAAAAGCGCTTCCTTGAAAATCAGAAGAGACTGTGATCTGACTCACTTCATAACATGGGGCCGCGTTTACAGCTGGCTGAAATGTCCACAAGCCCAACCCAGCAAACTTACAACCAGCTCAAATATGTCCTGTGCAGCTTGAAAATGGGGATCTCCTTCGCATGATGCCCTCCAAATCCTCACTACATACACACAATAAGGAAAGCTGGAATGCTCTGAACCATCCTCAGCCAGCTGTATATTCAGTATTTTCTGTATTTATTTCCAACTCCAGGATTAAGCAAACAACTCCAGTCCTATGACGTCCATACAATTAAATGTATCATTTTCCCATCAACTGCCTGGCTGTGCCAAGCTGAGCAGCTTGGATCCCTTTGCCATATGGAATGAATCTGCCTGCACAAGGCTCGAACGTGACAATTAGAAATGGGATGGATTTCCCCCCAGCCTCCATAAGCAGCAAAGATGCCTGGAAGCCTTTAGTAGGGCTGGGAGGACTTTGCTGTATTAGCAGAACTAAAGGTAAACTGGAGCTCAACCAGGAGCTTTAACTGGTTGTCCTCATGGGTGGTGGTGTGAAGGACCCACGTGGAGGCTCTTGCCCAAGCCTTCCTGTCCTAAGCAGGACCAGTGGTCTTGTGAGCTCCAGGAGAGCCCCCTCCAGCCACATCCTGGTAGAAAGATTCAAAATTTGAAAAATTACGGAGTGGTCAGTCCCCAAGGCCATTCAGCTGGTGCTTTCTTAGATACCTATTAGAGATGAGGTGAATCCTGATCCTTTTGAAGCCATGAGAGCTCCAGTTCAAAGCTGTCTAATTCCCAAAAGACAGTGGAAGGTACCAACCTTTGCTCCCTGTCCCCTTTACTAAAGCAGGAAGTGCTCTCTAAAACACACCATGAAGGTTTAGCTGCAGAGGAAGTGCTTGGCATTCTGCAAAGAGCACAGAGACTTCCCTTTTCCCAGAGTTACTGCAGGCCCTGCTCGTCTCATGCCCGTCTTCCAGGTGATGATCTCTGGGGAAAATGGGACATTGCTCTGCAGGACAGGCTGTGCTGCCAGGGCTGAGCACGGCGGTTCCTTTCACAGCCGTGGATATTACAGAGGAACTAAACCTGAGCCCCTCTGCACTTGCTGAACCACATCTGACCTTCTCTTTTGCACCCTCCTGAGATTACCTTGATCTTCTTCATGTTCCCACTGCTCCCAAGGTTAGGTTACACCCTTAGTTCTGGACTGTTTTAAGTCTCCCATGAATACCAGTGTCAGATCTGCACGCAGCTATCTCAGGAATGTGGCCAGGCTGATCTCCGTGCTTACTCAAGGTGACATTGATTCATTCTCCCTCTCACTGCCCCGATTACATTTTGACAATGTGCTTCATAACAACCTTGCTCATCCACCACAACCACCCAGTTCCCATCTCCGCCTTTGTCAGCCCCCTGCTCTGGGATTTAGGATTTTCTCATCAATAGAACATGCAGCCAGAGGCATTTGGGGTTTGTGAATAGGCAGAGAAGTTGCATTTAGAGACGTATCCGAAGTCAGGTTTTGAACTGAGGTTCTGTCCCTACACTCCACTCATTTCCTGCTCACACACCAAGCAGTGACCGGGCATAGCTCCAGGGAAGGCAAAAGAGCTGGAATGGGAGGACCGTCCCCAGATTCAAAGCCCAAGAACCATCCAAAGGGGAACATTTGCATCTGAAGTGATTCGCAAGAAGTTGCTTCCTATGCCAGTCCACTCGTATGGGACTACAGGCTGCTCATGGCCTGGACCCACAGCACTTGGTGAGTGTCTCTGCTCGAGGCAATGCTGAAAAGAGACACCTCTGCTTAACCACTGAGGTGATCTGTTTATACTGTGTGGCTGAAAGGTGTTTAGGCAAAAGATGAAGGTTTATGAAGCTTCCAGGTCTTTGTTTTTGCCAGGTTTCAGGGGAGGACTTAAATAAAGGATTCTGCTTTGGAAGTGACTAATAACAGCAAGGGAAAAAAATAGACAGATAGACATCTGGAGGGCTGAACAAAGCCCTCTCCTCAGGATGACCTAGTTACAGTGTTTGGGGAGAGCTTTGCAATCCTGTTCAGCAGGAGGAACAAGCAGCTGAGGGCTGAATTCAACCTCAGAGTAAACAAACAGAGCTCTCACCACAGCAGCCCTGCACTTTTCCATCAGGTCTCCATCTGATCATGGTCACCAAGAGCTGCAAACCCTCAGTCCAGCTTGGAGCAAGTGCCCCTGCCCAGTGATGCCAGGAGATCCCAGATAAATCATGGCTGATTTATATGGCATCTCCAGGGCTGACCGATGTGCTCGTGGCTCACAGAAGGCAGCTGTCCCCAGCACAGCCCGTGGCTCCTTCTGAGGCTCCTGTGCACCAGCAATAGTGAGGACAAAGACCCGGGCAGTGCCTCAGACAAGGGAATCAGCCAAAGCAGCCCTGCTTCCTCCTGCTCCACGTGTGGCCCTGGAGACACAAGTCCTCTGAAGGTGACACATCACACCACAGCTGCGGTCAAGTCAAAGAAATTACTTTTTACATAGGCAGATGGTGATAGGACAAGGGAGGGTAATTTTAAATGAAAAGAGAAGAGGTTTAGATTTACTCAGCGGGTGGTGAGGCCCTGGCCCAAGTTGCCCAGAGAAGCTGTGGCTGCCCCATCCCTGGAAGTATCCAAGGCCAGGCTGGACAGGGTTTGGAACAACCTGGGATAGTGGAAGATGTCCCTGCCCATGACAGGGGGGTGGAATGGGATGAGCTTTAAGGTCCCTTCAACCTAAACAATTCTGGGATTCTGTGATTCCATGAGATCAACTGAAACTCCAATCTGCTGCCTGTATTTTCCCAAAGGCTGACAAAAGGAACTCTTTTCACACCTTCAAGCAAAGAAACTGTTGGAGTGTTGGCAGGTTTTTTGCAAATCAAAACTATTTTTCAAGTTTAAAAAATAGGAACTAAAAGTGATGCCCACGGGGTTCTCTTTACAGGTTGAAGTCCATCCACAGGCTGCCCTGGGAGAGCTGGGACAAAGTGCAGGTTTGATTAGACACTGCCAAGCACAGCTGCAGGGATTTTTTCATACTCAACTTCATCTCTTTCAACTTGCTACTAATAACCTTCTACCAAAACTGATTTCAATTTAAAATCATGTTATTTACAGTAAAAGATGCTATTTATTAATGATTATTATTACAAGGTGTTATTCATGCTACTTTGAGTAAAAGCTTAAATGTTTCCTGAGATCTGGCTTTTGTTTACTTAAGAAAGGCTTCTGAAAGGCAACGTTTTGTAAAGCAAGTTGCTGGAGGTATTTTGGCACGGACTCTTCCAGTAGTGCAAAGGAGGGCAACACAGGCAAACACAGTAGGGAGATAAACAAAAAGGGTGTTTTGGAAACATGTGGTTCTAAATCAGTGCTTTGGCCGTCATGCTGATTCAGAGCTGAGTTGTGCAGTTCTTGCCTAACCCAGAACAACAGAAGAAAAATTATCTCTGATAAAACGGGGTCAGAGGCATGAATTTCTGAACTGAAAAAATGAAGTAAAAGAGAAGAATTCAGGGTGATGCTGCCGGACCCAGACGAAGGGTCAAAGAGGAGAAAGCCTGTTGGCCACAAACAAAACAAGGCCCAGCGTCCCTGTCAGGGAGACCTTGGAGAGATGCCGGGTACTGTAAACACCACAGGTCAGTGTCCTTCAATTCATGACCAGGACAATTTGTACTGTTAATTTTGCTGCAAGGGATGTGCACTCTGGACTGACAAGAAACCCAGTGTTTGCTGTAACAGCCTCCCCTTCGTGATAAGAGCTGCTCTTGGGACAGTCCCATCGATCTCCTCAACAGCCTGACCTCCTGTGAGTCCTCAGCAGCACCCCAAAACTAATTTATTTCCTATTAGGTCTTAAGACAGCTCACAGTACACCAGTAGACTCCAGCATCTTATGCCAGACCAAACCCATATTTCTGCTAATATCTTCAGCCCCTCCTTCCCTCAAAACCTGCTCAATTTTTCTTCATTATAAGCACAGAAAAGACTGACCTAATAAAAGTAAAGGCTGAGGAGGAAAGGCAGGAATTGTCTTCAGATCTGAAATATTTCATGCTCCTTCAGGGTTCTCAGAGCTCTCCAAATCTTGTCAAGATCTGGTGCTATTTGGGTCTTGCTTTGCAGCAGGTCCCCAGAATATTTCAATTTTAAACAAACAAAAAGAAAGAAAATCCCCAAAATCCCAGTTCCTCATTTCCCCAAACCAAAAATGTGTTCTTTCTCTTTTAACAAAACCCCACCACTGTACATGAAAAATGTAAGTTTGGGAAGAAAATGTGCGGCCTGCTGATAAGATTTGTTTGTTTTTTCTGTAACAAAACAAACAACAAGGCTGGATTGAAACTTTCCAGCCTACTTTGTATTTTCCTCTGCTGCTAAACTTCAAATTGCATCCACACAGTTTGGAATCCTCCATTTGAAAAGCCACAGATTGTTTGCTAAGGGTGGCCTAGAGCTGTGCCCAAGTCCCTCCCCCCATTATCCCTGTCACCTGTAACCCACAGATCTTAAAAAAGTCTATTTAGAGTCTGTGCCTAAATACGTAAATGTATTTTTAAAAAATTATAATAATTGATGTCTGAATACACAATAGACCTGATGATGAGGCTGACTTTGCATCCACGGGATCTGAGGTAGAGGTGCTCTCACCCATCTCAAGCCCAAGCACATGGAGATGAGAACAAGACAAGGGAGTAGCAGATGTCAAACTTTCCAACAATTTCTGTTGATGTTCAACCCCTTTCTTCTCCTGCCTGTGAGCGTGGTGTCCACCACCCAAACCCACCTGGAGACCTCACAGCACCTTCCAGTGTCTGAAGGGATTACAAGGAAGATGCAGCTGGGCTCCTCATCAGGAACTGGAGTGTCAGGACAAGGGGGAATGGCTCCAAACTGACAGATAGTAGGTTTAAATTAGATGTCAAGAAGAAATTCTTCCCTGTGAGGGTGGGGAGGCCCTGGCACAGGGTGTCCAGAGAAGCTGTGGCTGCCCCTGGATCCCTGGAAGTGTCCAAGGCCGGGTTGGACAGGGCTTGGAGCACCCTGGGATAGTGGAAGGTGTCCCTGCTGGACTCAGATGGACTTTAAACTCCCTTCCAACCCAAATCATTCCATGATTCTATTTTTCTGGGAACCCAGGGCAGCCCCAGGAAACGCCACCCATGAGGCAGCTGTCCCAGGGTAGAACCATGTCCCGGCTGTGCTCGGCTTTGAGGGTCACTGAGAAAGGAAGGTCCTTTTTGTGCTGGTGATGAACAGGCAGCTTGTCCTTGCTCAGCACAGGCCGTGCCTCCCGCTGCCCCAGCAGAGGTGGCCCAATGTGCCCAGAGCTGATAAAGACACACTGTGCAGTCCAAACAAAGGTAGCTCTGGGGGCAGCAGGTCACGAAAAGCTGTTTTTTTCCTTTGAGGTGAGCCTGTGTCAAAAAAATGAGCCAGGCTTGTTTCAGGCCAAGTGGGAACTTGTATAAAGATCCTTTCTCCATGCCCACTGGGATGCTAAAAGCTTATAGCAACTTCCCCAAACAAAGAGCAGCAATGAGAATGGAGTGTTCCGGGCAGTGGAGTACCCACTGCTAGGAAGTGAATCAGCACTGATCAAAGGGAAAGGGTCAGCCTCGAAGGCTGTAAAAGCCAGCCCCAGTTCCTCTCCAGTAGCCTGGACAGGTTGCACCAGGAGTCAGCAGTGAATTTTCTACTGGAATTGTTTTTTTCTGATAAAAAATTACATTTTTACAAAGTAAAACTATGTCATGAGAAACACTCTTTTTTATTTTTTTCCCCAAACAAATTGAATATTTCATTGCACAAATCCAAATGAAACATTTAGTTTTGGACAAGTTTAAGCCAAGAAGGAATATTTCATTTTGTTGGAGTTACCTGAAATATTCTGTTTTAAAATGGTGCTCTAAAAACTCCAGCTCAGTTTCCTATTACTTAATGGGAAATTCCTTCTCCCACACGCTCCTGTTTTCAACCCAGGACTGGTCCCTTTCAAAAACTACTTCTCCCATCAAAAATCTTCCCAGCAGTACCAGTACCATGGACTCAGGGAGCCATTTCACCCCACAGTGTTTGAACAAACATCCCCCAAACTCAGCACAACAAAGCAGAAAACATGACCCACACTTGCAATATCTCTCACCCCCTGAAGCAATCTCTTCAGCTATATCTAATGTTGCTTTAAAAAGTCTTTCAGCTCCATTAATAATCTAAACAGATACTGGGGGTCTAATTAGCGGGTTAATTGGAGAGCATGGTTAGGCATGTACTCAGGCAAGAATATTTTATCAGTGGAATGAGCAAAGAAGAATTGTGGTCGGCACCAGTGTTTTATTGCTGAATTCTGCGCAAGATCTCAGCCCCATGTACAGAGCCTTGGCCTAAAGCATTGTTTGGCCTCCACAAGAAATAGCCAGGCTGAGGAAAACCAAACCCTTCACCTTCACCAATGAGGATTTTCTACACACATGCATTAATTTCACATCCCACACACTATTTCAACTTTCCAAACAGCTTTCCAGTTTATATGACGTCGAGACGGGGGGTTAATTTTCTAAGAGTTTCCAGAAGTTTCAATTATGTCATATATGTGTCACACAAATGTATTGCACAGGAAATAGCTGAATTTCAACACCTAAAATTAAAAATTTTCCAGGGTAGCATTTCCCTTAGCAGCCTGAAGGAAAACATCCTCTCGTTTCAGTCCTGGAGGCTGGCATTAGATGAGAAATCCTACCAGAGACGTGAGGTCCTTACAGGGAGGATCTCTCACTATAATCTCATACCCATCCCCCTTATCTCTGCCTGCAAATAATTCCATTTAAACCCCAATTTCTCTCCCTGGGAGGTTGAAATTATGACTATTCTGTAAACGTGTTTGTGGCTTTACCGATACCCAAGTCTGCTCAAAAATAAGAATTTCTGTTTCACTGCCTGTTTTGGCCAGTTCAGCCCCGAATTGCACACAGACAGATAATGATGTTTCCTGCTCGTGTCCTCTGGGAACCAGGTGTCCTGCCCAGGCCATGGGCCAGCTGCTCTCACAGCAGCACAGCCCAGGCATGTCCTCAGGGACATATTTCAGGTCAGGAGGTGGCTCACAGGCAGTAAACATGAATTACTCTTGAACTGAAATTTTTCCATTCCATTTGAGAAACGAAACATTTCAGTAAACCCCGAGTGAAAGACACTGGCATGTTTTTCCTGGTAGGAATTTGTTTTTTAATCAGAGTTCTAGTTTTGTGGGAAGCATGTTTTCTCTACTGAAACCCCTTCAGCACTAAATCCTTGGCGAGCTTCGCTGCTGTTATATCAAGGCCACATCTGACTGATTTTAAAAGATGCCACAGCCTTGGGAACACTACACGGTATTCACAGCACCACCCATTCTCCAGCACTGTGGAAAGACTGACAAGAGCCTGAGAGCCTGGTGTGAAAATCTATCGTTTTATTAAATGTGTCTGCCAGCCCGTGTTCGCTCCTGCTCAGGGATGGCTCTGACTGGCAGTGGACATGCTCAGAGGCTCAAAGGATAAGAGACAGAAGCAGCACAACGCATCTTCATTGTGCAGTCGAGCATATGCCAGCAAATATATCTATTTTACAACGAAGACGTGATTTTTTGCACAAAAAGACTCTGTTGCAGACAGTCAAAGTGGTTGAAGGTTCACAACTACCCTGAACGGGTTTTGGCTTTGGGGCTGGGCAGTGTCAGTCTTCACTGAGGTGCAGAAACTGCTCCGTGTTTGGACAGCCCTTCCACTGCCTCCGTCCCAGCCACAGAGGTTTGGTGGCCGTTCCCGTGGGCAGCACCGGCACAGCTGGTCACTAACTCACCCAAGCTCACCATCAGTGCCAGACACTGACCTCTCCAACCAAGCAAAGACTCTGTCTCACATCAGACAGTAGATTTGAATTAAAAACACCCAGTTCCTGGAATCACAGAATATCCTGAGTTGAAAGGGCCCCAAAAGGATCACTGAGTCCAGCTCCTGGCACTGCACATGACACCACCAAGAATCTTACCATGATGCCTGAAAGTTAATGAACACTGTAACCTGTGATTTTTAATTAGCTCTGTAGTTAATGAGCAGTCTCTGAATTTCTCTTTGCATCACTTTGAGATAAGTTTAATCTATGTGCATGGTTTACACTACAGCTTCTATCAAGACCAAGCTTGGTGTAACAATTATTTGTCCTCTACTACCATTGAGGGTTTCCCATGCCAGGAGCTGGGTTTGGAGTGAATCCCCAGTGCGAAGAAGGCCCCAGTTTTATCTGTAACTCCTGGAACTGCCTCTAGTTCTTCTGATTTCCAATAAATATTAAATATGCAGCAGCTCCAGGGATCCTGTACATATGGTCCAAGAAGGAGAACTGTGCAATGGCACAAACACATTTCTCATCCACCTGTCAGCTGTTCAATGGCTTTTTTGAAGCCATTAGCTACCACACAGCCCTTCATTTCCCCCAAAGATATTCATCATTTGGAGCTGGGAGCAATGAGGTGAACCAGGAGGCAGCAATTCTGCACCAGCTGGAGGTGCACAGAGCTGACAGAGGAGGCCCATGTGGCTGCCTTGGCAGCAAAACCTCCCAGGACCAAGTTCTTCAAAGGGCTTGGAGTAATGGCCTTGTGCTCAAGTGTGATTTCTGTCTCAGGTTTACACCAGCTCTAATTTACTCTGAGCTGGAGGTTGCATTGGGCCATCAAGTTGCCACCAAGCGGAGGTTGCCAGTCCCCAGCAGAGAACAAGAATTTGGAGAGGCAAAGAGGCTTTTGAAAACACCAAGGCTGTTGCAGTCTCAGCTGCTTTCCTCATGCAGGAACTTCTGAAAATCCCACATAATGTTTAATTAGTGTGTGAGCTACATGCCAGTGCTCAGCAGGCAGGAAACCTCCCTCTGGTGTCTCCTGAGATCCCCAGGTAAAACCTCAGCCATCACAATGGGAGGTGATTTATCATTCTAATTCCAGGTTTCAAACTGCCAGTTTACCACTGGCAGCACAGACTATCCTTTACCTGAAAGATAAGCTCTGAATTTTGGCTTAAATCACGGGTGGGGAAATGAAGACAGCCTTGTACCCTGCCTGTGGCTATAGATGCCCCCATCGCTTTTTATCCCGGGTGGAAAAGCTGAAGAACAGCAAATCAACACAACTACACGTTGTCTGTATTTAGGGCTGCATTGTAGCATCCGAGCTGTCAACTCTGACAGCATAAAGAGAGAGGAAACCAGGAGCCTCTGGGCAGAGTGTGGTGCCTCTGGGCTCTGCTCAATCCAGCACCACAGTGTCTTGGTTTGAAAGACAAGTGTCTTCTAAGGAAGGCAGGAGCCTTCATTGGAATGGAAAATGCAACCCCCTTCCCTCCGAATTATTATAAATTTGAAATTGAGGGGCTTTCAGACAAAGATATGAGGAATAGGAATAACAGTTCTTTTACTAATATATATATATATAACAAAGCAATAATACAGAAAACACTGATTTAACCTGACAGAGACAGGGTACGACCTGACACCCCGCCGGGCAGGGTGGTGGTAGCAGTCCGGTTAGGTGATAGCTGCAGTTCTCTTTGAAGTGGTTCTGTTGAAGCAGTGATTTTGTAGGAAAAAAAAAGTCTGGTCCTCCTCAGAAAGTCCAGTGGTGCTTGTGTAGCTCTTGTCCTCTGGGAATCCAGTGGAAAAAGGCTGCTTGTGCTGTTCCAAGCCCCAGACTATATCCAGGTGGGAATGCTTGGCTCCTTCCCCCTGGGCGGAGCATCTCACAATGGGATGGTGAGCCACAGGGCAAGGCACTGATGGACCCATGAACAGGAGATAGTCCAGGAGCGACTTATCTGTGAGTCATGCAGCAAGGCATTGATGGGCCCATGAACAGGAGATAGTCCGGAGAGAGGAGGCAGGGAACATTGCTACACCTGGTTTCAACAGCTCATAAAGATGGTAATAGAATACACTGTAACCCAGGACACACAGCTCCAGGATGGATTCACAAAACAGACACCAGTTTGGGTCAGTTCAGCCCCAAACTTCCCTCATTTAACAGCTCCAGTGTCCAGCAGGTCACCTGAGGTCCCAGCTGGACCACAATGAACCCAGAAGGCGCTGACACCAAACACCATCACATCAGACAAACGTAATTCCCAGCACCCAGGTTACACTGGCAAACAGCTGATTTGCAACGGAAAAGGGAGAAATGAAGCCACCAAACTGCTGCCTCCTCTTGCAGCAGCAAATCCCACGGCTAGTGGATGACGGTCCAGCCGGGGCCATCCCGCGCAGTGAAGGGGGAAACACACGCACTGTTATTCTCAGTAATAAGATGCCTGTCAACATATAAACCAATTAGGTGCAGCTTTTGTGTTCATAATAAGGCTGGGCAAGATGCTTTCTATGAGCAAGTGCTTTCAAGTGAAAAATAGCTTCTGAAAGAATCTGACAGTTTGCACATGAGGTTTCGGTTTGCTCAGGGTTTGGTTGGGGTTTTTTTTTCCAAATGCAAGTAATGAAAATTCTCACATTGTTTCAAACCAAGAAACTGTGTCTCAGTTTTCAACAATCTTTCTCTCTCACACACTCACACACACACTAACACGCCGCTGCTTTTAGCTTTTTTCCTGTCTCTTTTTATTTTTTTAATCACAGTAGAAAGATGAAAAAGACGGAAGAAATGAAAATCCATCTTTGACAGAAACACACTGAAAACAATTATTTTCTTCATTTTAGTCATATGAACTTAATCCAAACCACTGTTTTTGTGTGCTTCCATGTATTACCAAGAAAGACCCACATTTTGGGATGGGAAGTACTTATCATTCTAGTTTCATTTTTCAAATTGCTGGTTAATGTCTGGCAGCACAGACTAGCCTTTACCTTAAAGACAAACCCTGTATTCTGAGTTAAATCAGGGACTGGGAAATGCAGGCACCCTTGTACTCTGCCTGCGGCTACAGATGCCCCCAAACACTTCTTATCCCAGGTAAAAAAGCTGAAGAACAGCAAATTAGTCCCGTATATAACTTCTCAGAGAACATAAATAACTCCCAGTTAGGGTAAATGGAAGCATCAACCAAGTTTTGGGTTTGGAATTCAAGCACAGAGTGAGGCTGTGTGATTTATATTAAGAAAAAACCGAAAGACGTTTCCCAAAATAAGGACCCAGCGGACCTGGCTGAGCTCCTCCTTCCGGGTATGGAAGGTCCTGGAGAGCGGCTGGAGCCTTGTTCCAGCCGTGCAGCTGCGAAGGTTAATTGTCACTTGTCAGAGAAAACATAACAATTACAGATATTGGGAGGCATTCCCATCTCCCTCTAGTGGTTCCCCAGCTCCTCGGAGCCAGGCACGGGATCTGCGCTGCAGACAGACAGCTGTGCCTGTGGAGCAGAATCGTCGTGGAAAGCAGGAGCCACAGGGGAAGCAGAGTTTGCACCAAGCTGCTTGTCCAGAGCCCAGTTTGCACAGCTTGGAGACTAAAAAAAGCATTTCCATTTGGCTGGCAAAGCACCGAAACTCTCCTCCTCCCCGGGATGCTGCAGGTGGCCCTAAACCATCACACAGCATCTCAAAATGACTACGGAGCGTAAATCACCGAGTACATCTAAGCCATCTGCTGCTATAGAGGAGTCAGCGGCATTGCTGGGGTGTAACCACAGCAGCAGCTCTGCCTCGGGCTTTTCCAGGCTGCGCAGATCCCTACGGCTGTTTGTGCTGTGCAGAACCAGCAGGAAGAGAAGACAAGGATGGGCTGGAAAATCACCTTCAGAAAAACGTGTGCTTTTTACACAGGGACCACGAGGGAGCTATTTTGTAACCAAAGGCAAATCACACCCCTGGCACCTGCAATCCCCTTCCAATAGATGTGTAAGTTGCATAGACACATTTGCTATGGCAATCTGGTTTGGTTTAGAGCTGAATCAGTTTAAGGAGGGAACTGGCAGGAATGCCTTGCACAAGTATCCAACCTCAGGAGTTCCCTGCAGAGCGATGCCAGCACCCGGCGGAGTCTGTGTGTTCCCTCTTGGGCCCACCTGCCACAGCTGAAGAGGTTTTGTTCCACCTTCCAGAAAGAAAAACTCGGGGGAGGGAGATATGAAACCTACCCAAATGCTTAAAGGAAAGGAAAACCCTCCCATTACAAGACATAGCAAAGCTCACCACATGCAAAAGTGATTTCCAGAAACAAGTGGAATCCAGTTTCCTCTTCATGAAACAACAGTGAGGAAAGAGATGGGATAGCAACAGCACAGGAAAGCAAGATGAGACAGCGTACTTGGGATCATGCTTGATGTTTGGAGACAGATATGTTTGCAGGTGGAAAGTACTCATAGCCCTGCAGCTTGTAGGACTATGAATAGTTTTGCAAAGCAGCCCCGTACCTGTAGCCTTTGCCTCCCGTCACGGGAGGAGCCTAACAAGCATCGTGCAGGCTGGAAATGCAGAGTATCCCTCTATGCAGGACCAGCAAAGCACAACCAGACACAGCAGCTCTTGCTCAGGCTCATCACAAGCTTTTTCACAAGCAAGATTTTTTCTGCTCGTGTGAAGAAAGAGGAGGTGGAAGAGGGGGGCCAAGGGGCTGAGAGCAATATGTACCTATGCATGTGAACAAATAGATTCCAGTTTAAAAAAAAGGATCAGTAAAGGTCTGTACAGTGTGAATGATCTGGGGAATTCCCAAGGGCTACTTTGAAATCCAAAGTGTTGTATTTTGAAATGGACACAGATCTTGGCGGGAAGTGGGGGAGCAGACAGTAATGGTTTAATAGACTGTGGAATGGCTATAAAAGAGAAAGGGTGGGGGGGGGAAGAAAAAGCAGATGGCAGCCCCTTTGCAGGAGCCATAAAATTTCATGGTGTATTTTCTATCCATGGCTTCACTGTAATTCAAGCCTTGGGGGCCAACTTTCTCTGGCGGTGGTTACTGAGGGGCCTTGGAGGGCAGAAGTAACAAAGGGTGGACACTGCTTGGACACACTGACCAAATGCTCCCTCTTGGGCTAGATCAGGCAATAGAAAACAAATGATTTCAGAGAAACACCTAGGAGACTTCCCAAATGCAGCCTCAAAGTTCCAGGTCAGGGACATAGAAAAGAAAACCCGAAAAGTTCCAGGAAAGAGAAAATGAAAAGGGGCTCTTTACATCTACAGATAGAAAATAAAGATCAAAAGGTGGTGAGGCCATGGCCCAGGCGGCCCAGAGAAGCTGTGGCTACCCCATCCCTGTAAGTGTCCGAGGCCAGGTTGGATGGGGCTTGGAGAAATCCGAGATAGTGGAAGGTGTCCCTGCCTATGGCAAGTGGGTGGAAGGAGATGAACTTTGAGGTCCCTTCCAACCAAAACCATTCTGTGATTCTGACACCTCCTCAGAGGTAACCTGGCCTGGTGTCACTCAGCCACCATTGCAGGTACAGGAGAACATCACCAACCCCAGAGCTGTAACACACCTGCTGCCATTTCATCCTCCAGGGCACGGTCATTTGGGATATGAATACAACAAGAGGGAGTAAATGTTAATCTCTCCATGATATATAAATAAAACAGAGTAATTACTATGCTGGAAGAAATAAGGAGAGGGATTATTTTAATTTGATCTATCTAGCAAATATGTTTTGACATTTTAGTTCAAAGATTAAGCATTCCACACACATTAGGGATAGAAAGCAATAATTAGAAATGAATGCAATGAAAACTCAATTTTCCTTCCACCTGTTTCCCACTGGAACAATTGCTGTATGGAGCATAAAGAGAGAAAGGAAGGGAAAAACATCAGCCTTGAGAAACTGCGGTTCAGTTGCACTGATTCTAATTATTCCAAGATCTGTCTCTAATAACTTTGCTAAACTATTTGTTTCCAAATTATATCAACACAAGTTGGAAGATGAGAAACATTTTCTCAAGGATTAAGGATTTTTTTTAAAAAGAAGCTTCATTTTAAAAATTCACTACTATGAACAGTTCTCTGTCAGGAGTATTTCAGTAACTTCACACAGGTGCTTGGACTCTGTGGTGAAATATGCGTATGTGGGGTTTAATTCTTTTTTTGGGGAGGGGGTAGAGAGCAGGAGTCCTCTGCCTGCATGAGAAATCAGAGCAGCTGGAGATGCAGTGAGTAAAGGAAACTTGTGCTCTCCGTTAGGAGTCCAGCATTTCAAGGCACTCAAGAGTCTAAAATTAGGCAGAAAAAAAAAAAAAAAAAGCTTTTCTTGTCATTTTGCTTTTGGCACAGGACAAAATGACCCATTTTCTCACTGAGGTGCAAAGGAGGAAGAACGGGGAGGAGCAAAATAGTTTTTCCCCTCCCTGTGCATCAGTGGGATCCCTTTATGGCTAAAGACCTGAACCCAGAGATGCCGTCATTCTGCAAATCACTCATTTGAGCTGTTTCTTTCAGAAGATCTCGCAGGTGCACACCATTGGCAGGGCACCAAAGGTCTATTTTTGCCATTCCTAAGCTATCAGCATCCATAAGAATGGGACAACTGGGATTCCTGCTGCTGGGAGCTGGTGCCATCACACCTGGAGATGGGTTTGGAGAATTCTCTGCCCGTGTGTACAAACCAGCAGCAACATTTCCCACTAATGAGCAATTCCTCAGGAAGTTTAAAGATAAGTCAAGGTTTTCATTAAGGGCTCTGGCCACTTAATTGGTCTATTCTGACAAATGCAATAATATTTGCGGGAAGGCCAGGCAGATAAAGGAAAAAGTAAACAAGGTCAGGAGTGTCCGGTATGAAGTAAATCCATGGGTATGTGACTGGAAAACCACACTGCTGTGCCAGGAAGGGGATGTTCACCTCATCCCACTGGCTGTAGTTTGCACTTGGGGGTAAGTCGATGCTTGCTGCTATTCAGGAATTTGCCTTAGGGATGAGCAGACTTTGTGGAATTAATGACACCTCTCCAGACACCTGGGGACACAGAATGGACAGGCACTGCTGGACCACACGCCGAAGATGGTGCCCCAGAGGTCCTTGACAGGTCCTTGGGCAGGAGTAGAAATTACCTAAGAAAATTTGTTTTTCCTCTGAACTTGGATTTGATAAAATAAAATGATCATAGAATCACAGAACAGTTAGAAGAAAGGATTTTAAAGCTCATCCAGTTCCACCTCCTGCTGCGGGCAGGGACACCTTCCACTAGGCCAGGCTGCTCCAAGCCCCATCCAACCTGGCCTTGGACACCTCCAGGGATGAGGCATCCTGATAAAAGGCACTGAAAGTATGTCCAGGAAAAGAAAGAAAACGAAGCCTCCAAAATTAATTCTTCTGCAGTTTTGTGCCCTCCTGCCCTGTTTCATTTCCCAGTTCACCTTCTTTAACAAAGTAAATTTTCCCCATAAAGGTCTGAGAAACTGTGTCTATTATTAGACATTATCAGTAAAATACAAGCAAATACAAAATCTGGCAACAGACCAGACGGCATCATCTTGTCTCCACCTTCCTCGATCCTTGCCCTGTTGTCACCAGCATTTTAGGTCTCTCTCAGCTCTTTCCAGGAGGCCCCTCCACAGTAACACCCCAAAAGAACCCTAAAGCCCCTGGGACCCTTCTCTGACACAGGACACCCGGGAAGATGAAACGCGAAATGTTCAAAACAGACCAAAGGAAGCATTTCTAATGTGAGTAATTATCCTGTGGCGCTTCCTGCCATGCGATACAAGAGAAGCAAATAATGCAGAATAATTCCTCAAAGACTCAGTTACTGAGTTGAATAACAGCATCAGCTGCAATTTCGCTGCCTAGGTCTCATATTATGAAGGCTCCTGGTCCCTGTGCTTCAAACTAATCCCCTGCTGGGATTAGAAAAGCAAACAATATCTCTGTTTCAGTGACAGTTACAGCTTCAGGTAATAAGGAGGGCTCAGGCATGGGCTGGGAAAGGAGATAAAGCACTAGTTTTGCACTCACTTCTCCACTTTAGTTTTCCCATGTAGTGCAGGAAGCCTGTCTCTAATGGGGATGCCTCACCTTTCCTTAAAGCCAACCGCTTAAAAGTCTAAAGCACCTTACAAGTGTAAGGAACTTGCACTTTCTGAACAAGTCACCACCTCTGGCTGCAGGGAGAGGCCAGTTCCCACTTATCATCTGCCGGCAACTCCCAGGCTTGGTCAGGTGGCTTCATATCACAGCTTTTTGGATGCTGAGCTCCTCTGTCCCAGCCCGTGCACAGAGCAGGTTTTTGAGAGCCAGACAGCCCTGCTGATGAAGAGGATGCCACGACTGTGCCCTGCCCGAGCTCAGAGGAGCTGCTGTTCGCATGCCCAGGTTGGCACATCCCTCCTCCCGAAGCAGGTGCTGGGGCTGCTGCTCTGCATTGTCATTAAGGAGCAGCTATTTCATGTCCTTACAGAGTAACCTCGATGCTGCTACATGAGTAAATGGGGAAGTTACACATTAGGTCGTAACATCTCAGGCCTTATTAGGAACAAAAGTGCCTTTGTGAACACGCGGGTTACTGAATAACCTCCTCCATACCCATAAAAAGCTGCTAGTGGGATTGAGCTTTTTTCTTCTTTTTTTAAAAAAAAATCTGGTTTATATGCAAGTCAGGATCTTGAGGCTCTGTTTTGTGTCTCCACAGCTTGCTTGCCTTGCTCTCAGCCTATCAGCTATCCTCAGAGCAGGGTTTTGGTAGGACTGAGCTCCAAAACAGCTTTTGGGTCCCAAGACAAATGGGGCTGAGATTGTGCTTTATAGGGCAGGAGCAAAAGTGCCCCTGAAACACCCAAGCCCACCCATCTTTGGGTCTGTTAAACCTGCTCCGTGCTACCCGGAAAATGGGAAAACAAGTCAGTGTTGGTTTTGGGTTTTCTCCAAAAAAAAGCAGAACCACCCTACAGAGAGGGAAGAGGAGAGGGAAGAAGAAAATAACAACCCATGTATACAAGTAGTCATGCTGCTGCTCATCTGCTGGCACGAGATATCCTAGTTACCAACCTTGAGGTCAGAGCTTGACCTTCTCCCACCCCACAGTGGTTGGATGAATTCAGTGATCCGAGTGATAATGGGGTACTGTGCGGTTGCTGACTGGGCCAGCAGCAGGGTGGGAAGGTGTACATAACCTCTCAGCCCGTCCCTGCCCTCTGCTATCCCCCAAGTACATTCCTGTTTAGGGACCTGACGTGCCTATTTATCGCAGGAACATTTCTCAATCACTGTGAACCCACCGGAGAGGACCCTGAACTGCTGTAAGCACCAGACTCTGGTCTCTGTTCAGCAGCCCCTCACTGGGCGCATCTGAGCACTCACAGGCTGCTCCTTCTCCTGCTGCTTTCCCGTCCGCTGCCTCCGGGCCACCTCCTGCCCGGTTCTCTTCCTCTCTGTAATAACCATGGTTTTTATGGATTAGATGTAGCAGAGACACTGATGTGCAGCAAGTGCTGGTGCTCTCCACCCCTTTATTGACTGCTGCTTGTTCTCTGCAGCACTTCCTCCCATAGACCCAGCCAGTGCCTTAAAACTGACTGAGATGGGGTGCCCTGGGACTGGCAGAAGTGACCTGAGCTTGAATTCTGTCTCCCTAAAAGTTGGTCAGGGGGACTGAAATGACACAGCTCCTGCTCTTGTGCTGAGCTGAACTGTTACCAGGTTCTCCAAACAAACCCTTGTTTTCACACAGAGCCAGATGGGTCCTCTCTCCCTTCTGCCAAGCTCTCCACTTTCCTTCTGGAAACCTCCCCTGCACAGAGCCCTGGGAACTCCAAAGCAACAGCTCTGTGCTTTTTGACCCTCGTTTCCTCTTCTGAGCCAAAGAGAGTGATTCTCTCATAACCAGACTTCTCAGACCTTTCCCTTGAAGGAACATTGACATTTCTGTGACTCTAATTATGTTACTGGCATTTCCCACTGTCTGCACTGGGGACTCTGCTGGGTAAGGCTAAGCTGCTCAGGCTGTGAGACCCAGGAAAGACCCACACGCACATCTGTCATCAAACAGTCACCCAAAATCACAGCAGAGGCAGGAGCAAAGTCAGCCCAAGAGCTCCCATCTCACGATTCCCAAAGCAGCACTCTCACCACTGGATAATGCACTTGAAAGCACATCTATAAATAAGCTTGGGCCTTGTGTAAACCCAATTAGAATACACTGGCAAGTTATTTAAGGAGGCTGGCAGACACATTCTTTACCTCAGGTGTCAGCCACAGCAGAGTGTTATGGAGCTTGCATTACAGGGAACACTTTGTGACTTTGAGTTATATTGCATTTAACCTGTAAGTGAAACAATAACAGCTTGGTCTATGGAGATAACACCCCAGATCAACTCCCTCCAATAAATTAGGGAAACATTCCGCTCCCCAGCCCTGCAGTCTCACACCTCTAAATATCAACACGAACTTCAAGGGTCTGATGGAAAAAATGGTGTTAAGTCTCATGGTGTTTGAGGAATTTCCCAATATGCACTAAATTAACTTTCTGAGTGCACTAACCATAGTGGTTGAAACCAGCCCCATCTGAGACAGACGCAGGGCAAGAGATGCAAGCAGCTGTTTTGCACATGAAATCAGATTGAGATTAACACTTACCCTTAGAGTTCTTGCTCTGGGGGTAAAATCTTCAGGGAGCCCTCTGTCTAAAAATACCTCGAGTTTCTTCAGTGGACTAGGATGCACAAGCTGTGAAAAGTAAAAAACAAAAATCTCCCTCCGAAAGAAAATCACTGGCATACATTCATCCTCTTTGATTCCTCTGGCTTGGCATTTTAAGGATTAGGCCTAAACCATGGAAATACAGTTCATCAGATTCAACTGAAGAAAACCACACACTGCTGCACTCCACTGCTGCAGGAGGACCAAGGCAGCACAAAACATGACAGAAGGACAAAAGTGCAGTTTTGTACAAGGAAGTCTCTTAGTGAGGAAAAGAAACGGGAGAAGGGGAATGTTTTCATGGATACAAGCTGGTGTAGACTTGTGCCCTGGGGACATCAACCATGCTTTTTTCCCATTTATTGGTATTTACATAAATTTAAAATTCTGAAGGAGAGAGGGAACAGTTCAGGTGCTGACCAGACTGGATAAAATGGATCAGAATTCCCTGGACACTGGTCTCTTTTACCCCTTCCCTGGTTAAAGGCGAGCCTGAACACTCCAGTAGCCAGCCAGTGCATCCCCCGTGGCCTGGCAGCATGTCCCAGAGGAATCAGCTCATTTAGGCCACTCGGCAGATAACATGAGTTTGTTTTCGGAAAGGCAAAGCAATCTGTCCATAAGGATTTCTCACGCTTCATGTGCCAGGCCTGGTCGGGGAAATACAACATTAACTACATCAAAAGATATTGTTGAATGAATAAATTATAAAAGCATCCAGGGTACGTATCTGGGGTATTATTTTACACGCTGGTGCCGAGTAGGTTAAAGGAGCATGTTTTGCTGTTATTGCGTTCCCAGCTCTGTTTGCAAGGACTCAGCATTGCTGTGAAAGTGAGACTATGGACACGAGCTCCCTGCCCACACAGCAGGACCAGCACAGAACTTGCCAGTGTCACCTCTCCTCTAAACATTACCCTCCAGACACAGACAGCATGCGCTGCTCCCGGGCAGGACAAGAGGAAGAAGAGCCCTCCAGACAAAGCTAAACACAAGTTCATTGAAACAAGTCCTCAAATTGCAATTTCACAGCCCCATACTGCCAGCGAAGCCCCGGCCTCCTCCTCCTCCTGCTCCTCCCTGCAGTCAGCTCAGTATGAACATCTTGCTTAGCAAGCATCCACCTCCCAGAGACACAGCTCTGGTTCAGGTACACCGGTGCAGGAGCACCCATGGACCAGTCCACATCTGAGGGTTTCTAGAAGCTTTGGAAACATTATACAGTTAAGCCTCACAAGTGTTGTTTGGATGGGCTGAGCATTATCCATCACAGTTTCTTAGCTGTGGAAAGAGAGGGAGAGTCCTTAAGGGCTTTATCTAATATCGTACAGAAATCCTACAAGAGAATCAGGATTATCACCCAGATCTCTGGATTATCAGCGTTTTTATATGCAGTTTATTCCTGATCAAAACCATACAGTCCATTTCAGGGTTTTGCACACAGGAAGATTTCTAACCAAGCAGAGTTTAAAAAGTTGCATTTTTTCTAAGAAGAAAGAAAAAGAAAAAGGAAAAAAAAAAGAAAAAAGAAAGAAAAAAGAAAGAATAAAGGAGGCAACTACCATTTCAACTGGCAATAAAACACAAAGCTTGTGTTTGTGCTAAGAACAGTTGTTGGGAAACTTACAAATCAAAGTTTCCTAAATAGTACAGGGAGGAGCACCCAAAAGTCTTACTGCTAATCCCAGAACTACCTCCTTTGCTGAGCCCAAGTTCCATTCATGGAGCAGTAGGGTGAACACCCGATCCCATAAAGCTACAGGATCACAGCCATTCCCATCAGTGGGGCAAGGGTCTCACTTGAGGTTGCTTAGTGGGCAAATGCTGTTGCCTTTGGCGTGATAGACCTCCCTGGGCCAACGTAAATTATTATAAAACTGTATTAATTTTGGCCTTTTACCCAGAGAAATAAAAGCCTATTTGGGACTAAAGCCTACCCACACATAGAAAGGCTACAAAATTCAGTGGTGGTGGGGGAAAAAGCAGCTCAGAGCCAGAGGCAAAAATGGGGATCTGCTGCTGCCTGACAGCAAATTCAGACTCCTCCTCACAAAAGATTTTAATTTGGCTCCTGCTGTACAAGCATAGCCCCTGTTAGGTCCATCTCCCCAGGCAAGGCAGTAAATTACGTGTGCCCACATCTGGCCCCTCTGGTCCCCTGTCCATATGTCAGCCCTCAGTGCTGGTTACCAGGGCTTGGGGAGCCCCAGCCCTGAATGTCCCCAGCTCCCCCTAGCCAGCTCTGGGGGTGATTTCAAGGCATAACATCCCAGCCACCTCCCAGAGGTGTTGTTTGCCATCTGGAGCTGGGCAAGCATTCCCAATGAATGTGTTATCCATCAAAAAGCACACTTTTCTGCAAACTCAAGTTGTTTATATTTGAAATACATCTTGCTTGGGAAAAAAAAAAATCCATAAAATAAAATTGTCGGTGTTTGCAAAGCAAAATACTTCAGTTTTCTTCTGAAATGGTGTCCTTGTTTTTGAACTGAGAACAACTTTTATTTATAGAAAGAAATTGAAAGAATTGAAAGCTTAAATCCAACAAAATATTTTCTGGGTTACTCGGGATAAGATGGTCAAATGAAAAAAAACCAAATCAAACTCATTGCAATGATTTCCCTCTTTCCATGCCCAAAAAAGTTCCGACCAATCCAATTCAGCTTTAGCAAGTCCCACTAAAACCAAAACCCAGATTAGGGGTCACAGACAGTGGTGCAATAGGAGAGATATAGTTGTCCCTCTTCCATTCTCCCTGGAACTATGTGGTCCACAACCTATTTGACCCTAAGGTTTTGGTTAACCCAGGACATCACTCTGAGCTAATTTACACAAAGACTGCACAAGGGGGTGACATTCATTCTATGAGCCTTTCTGGCCCATAAATGCTGGTGTTGATCTCCCTCTCCCTGCTTTTCCACCTCCCAAAACCAACACTGGAAGGACCTGCACGGGTGCCAACAGCTGGGCTTGCCTGAAAGCCACTGTGGGTCCTGCCAAAGCCCAGCCTGTTGAACCAGCACCCTGGGCCAACCTTTCCCAGTGCTCAGGGATCACTGCACAGAGGGTGCTCAAGGATGGGGAGTGAAAGTATCATAGCGCAGTCTAAAGCTTTTTTCTTCTTTAAATGTGTCTACAAAATGAAATCATTTTGGCTCCAGGCTGTTTACAGCTGTCACATCTGAAACAGATTTTGCCACTTTGGTGTCAGAAGGCTGGGTCTGCAAAAAGAGACATAACACAAAAACCTTCATGATAAGGAGCCAAATCATTTGTAAATTGAGCCATAGTGTCTCTGGTGGTGTGACATTAATTTAATTCTCTTACTGCCATGCTTAGGCAGAAACACTCCCTACCTAGCTAGTGATCACAGGAAAAAGAGTAATAACCACATAACAAGGATCCCCAGGAAAAAAAGCTGGGCTTTTGAAGGGACTGTGCTTCTGAGTATTTACATTTCAATGGGATGGAAAACATAGTTTCTCAGGCATGCCTTGTCAAACTCTCTGAAACACCCTTTTATTTCTGTTTGATTAATCATTTCAGGCTTCGACTCTTTTAAAATACTGCTACTTCTAGAGAGCAGATAAATGTGCATCCCCTCAGATAAATGACAAACCTTAAGGCTCTGCTTTGCTCTTTTCCTCTTTTAGCTACTTCAGCTCCTAAATCGGTAAATACACAGCACAGATTTTCTGGCTGTGTAAGAAGAGCTGGTGGATTTGAAAGACTAAAGCAATGTTGCAGGTTTCCCTGCTTCTAGTAGGGCTGAGAAATTACAAAAGCCAATCTAATAAAAAGACATTTCTTTCCAAGTGTTCAACATGATTAAAAACCAGCCAATTAAAGTTGTGATTCAATATAAAACCTGAATGTTTCCAAATGTATAAAACACTTGACACCAGCCTGACATCTGCCCTTTCCCTCCAGCATTCCATGTGGAAAAGAGATCTATCTGCCATCCCTGGGCTGCTCTGTAGCAAAGGAGTTTGGACTGAGCTAAACTAGATTTGCCAGCAGAGTCTTTGCCTTTAGCACAGGTCCTAAACACAGATTTGTTTCACTCCTCCACAACTCCTAAAGCTGCTTTATATCACATAAAAATGCTCTAGTGGTTCAAACTCTCTTGCCCTGGACAATCATTGGTCTGGCAGTGGCAGCAGGAGATGCTGTTTAGAGAAAGCCCATGAGCCTGACCACTCCCGCAGCTCCTTCCCGTTGTGCGACAGGCATCCCCGGCTGCTGAATGTGGGATTCCAACATCATATCCCTGCCCAGTCATTTTAGTGTCCATTTATTAAGCTGCTGTGCATGACTTCTCAAAACTCCCCTTTGAATCTGCTGATTTGCCACCTTCATCATCTTACAAATCTCTCCCATACTGCATTTCAGCATTCTCATCTCCAAACTGAGGTCACAGCCACAGGAAGAAGCTTTTCCATTCCGATTTTATTACAGCACCTTCTCCAGGTACACCATGGTCTTCACAGGATTAATTTTACTTCATTGTGGAACTAGTTTTAAAAGATGAGTGGTCAAAGTGCAATTTGGCCACGTGAGCTGCCAAGGCAACCACAAGGACTGTGCTGGCACAACCTCAGTGCTGAGTGAGGAGCTCAAGAGGACAAGTTCAGGTCTCAGATGCTGTAAAGTTTCCTAATCCCAATGTTGCTTTTTTCTGAGCCACTTTTCTCAGCACCATGAAGTCCTCCAGACACAGGATGATCCTCCTGCTACCAAGTTATTTCCAATCCCAGAGGCAGTTTGATCCTGCTCATCAGTCCCAGCTCCATGCTGGGTTGCACAATGTGGACATGCCCACCCACAAATGCTGGAGCATCCAGTTCTACTCCCTTCAAAGAGAGGAAAAGTGCTGTGTCACAAACGACTGGCAGCTTTAGAGCTGGTTGATGTGTTTTTGAATCCCAAGGGAAGTTGAAACAGCTCAAATTTCATTTTAAGTGATCACTCCTCCTTCTGAGGGCTCACATACATCAATGTCATAGGCAATGGTAATGTATCTGTATTCCGTGAGTGTCTACACGCTCAAGAAATACGAAATACTTTTTGTGTTCCACTTAATTATACACAAAACTAATAATCAGCAAAAGGGAAGGTTTCACAGAAAAAAACCCTAAAGCTTTATTAAATGTTGTGTGCAGAAGTAGTCTTGAAAACAAGGAAAAGAGAATTCAGGTTAAGAGAAGAAAGTGAATAAATACACCAAACTGCAAACCAAAACAAATGTTTTGTCCTGGGAGAAAGGATGGAACCCAAGCTGTATTTCTGGAGAGCTGAACCCTTCATTCCTGCTGGGTGTTGTTCCAATAACCCCCACACTTTGTGGAAAAGGCTCTTCTCCCTTTGCTGAGGTTTCTCAGGAATCCCTCTGGGATTTCAGGCTCTCAGCAGTGTGGAGAGCAGCCCATGAGCAGTGCCACCTCTGCCCGCAAGATACCAGGGAGCCACACCAAGGAAAAATTTCTGTAGGAAGAAGAGATCTTTTAAGAGAAACACCAGGAAGCAAAGTCCTGTTCCTGCCCATTTCCTCCTCCAGCAGGCACCCTGCAAGTCTCCACCAGGCTGGGAAGGTGAGACAAGAGGCAAAAATGCATCATTCTCTCGTGTAACACTGCTCTGCCATTGGCCAGGATCCTCCTATCCTTATATTAAGGGATTCTAGATCTATCTTGGCTGAGCAGAATTTCCTGGAGCTCTTGTACATCCAAGTATAAAGTGCAATTCTTTGACTTTTCTTAGTGCAATTGCAGATAGCAATGCCTCAAAGTCTCAAAGCCTCACAGGAGGAGGGGAACAAGAGAACACACTTGGCAGGCGTTCATCCTACGGCCTAAATCCTGCCCAGAAGGTGCTCAGACACGGAGATAGTTCGGCACTGAGAACCTCCCCAGGATGGGACCTTGCTGCCTCTCTGAGACGTGACTGTATTCCTCCACTCCATCCCCGTCCCGCAGCTCATCCCGTGGGAACATATTTATCTCTGACCTCCTCCTCTTTGGAGAAAGGAACAGGAGAAAAGTCCAACTTGATGCATTTTGTCTTGGATATCCAAGGATTTGGTACACAAAAGGCAGCACACACCTTCCTTGTTTTTAATGAGACCTTTGACTCAACTCCCAAAACAAAAGTGAAGATTTTCTTTTATTTTAAAAAGCATAACTCAAGCCAGAACCATTTCTCCCTTCAACTTTGCTGTTTGATCTCTGCTGAAATTATTATGAGAACAATGTCTGATGGAAACATTAAATCCCGACCCAAAGGGAAGCAGAATGGCTTTCCAAGGCTTTGACCACCCCATTTCAAAGCCGTCATATTCCTTGTCGGATGGCTGCTGGATCAGTCCTCACTGGCACATGAGCTGTTAGCTGCAAGGGAGGGAGATAACTGGAGCTGAAACTCCAAATAAAGCAGACCAGGCTCACAGACCAGGCAGGACTGTTATGGCTAAAGAACTGCTGCAATATGTTGTAATCACAACTCCATTGCAGCCCAGTATTATTTTCATCATAAGCCTGTTTTATTGTATTTTTCATCCAGGTAAGCGCTAAAGGGCTGTTTCTCACAGAGCAACTCTATCCCGCTCTCAGAGAAACCTCCTCTGTTTAACATCCACACTGCAGGTTAATAAATACCACAATGTCATTTCCTCCACTTGCTGGTTTTAGCAAATGTCAAAGGGCAACAACATTGTAGCAGAAACCAAGTGCCGAAAAGGGAAACAGCAGGGACCAATAATATTTGAAATGGTTTTACCTCCCTCATCCAAATTCTTCTAGGTTTACTTCATATTCATGGCTATTTTGAAGAAAAGCTCTGATTTAGTATCACTGTCCAATCCCATGAAGTACTGAACACCAGCAAGTGGCTGGTGGAAACATTTACAGAGAGATTTTTTAAAAATCTACTTTTTTGACACCCCAGACTATCTGACAGCTTCCCCCTTTTCTTGAGTTATATGAAAAAAGGAGCACAGAAGAGGATTTGATTTAAAGTTTGTTAGAGAGATTCACAGGTCCATCTGGTATTTCCTTTTAAAAACCAAAACAAGTAAAAAATCCCTACTAACAATGATAAAATCCCTCTAAACTAATACTTCAGTGGCATTTAAAAAAGACGGACTGAAACTCTTTGTTACTATAATTCTCGGGTTACCATGAGAATCATATTGGAAATACTTGAGCAATCCTTCCTCCTCTGTCCTGCATATCAGTCAAAATATTATTATCATTATTAATTATTATTACTAATTATAACACATAAAAGGCTTTAATGTGTCCAAGTAATTCACTGTGTTTACCATGAATGCTACCAAATAAGTGCACGGTGTGATAATTTTTTGGCAGTGAAAAGGTGATTGAGCAGAGATGTCATCAAAATTGTGTTTTTCGTTGATGTATTTTAGGATTAATGTATTTGAGTGAAAATCACTGCCCCAAACCAGGCCAATCCTCACACTGCAGGAGTGAGCAGGCACATCCCCAGCACCCAGCTCTCCCCATAGCTGACCCCACACAAGCCTCCACTCTTTTGTAGAAGGATTCCACATTTATGTTATGCAAGAAAGGCTCTTTTACTCACAGTTTGGAAGCAAAAATGCAAACAGGCAATTTGAGTCACTCAGCTCCACTCCCAAGATGAAGCCCTGGACTGGAGCCACTTCTGTCAAGGACCAAAACCCACCAGCATCAGCTGAAAGCTTTTAATGAGGACTTCAGCAGGAAACGAGCAGTGGGTGAATGGCAACTGATTAATCATCGGAGAAGGAAGGCTCCACAGTGACCTGCTGGCCCTGCAGCAGAAGGAATCATAAACGGCCTCGGTTGGAAGGGACCTTAAGCAGCATCTTGTTCTACGCCCTGCTGTGGGCAGGGACACCTTCCGCTAGACCAGCTCGCCCCAAGCCCCATCCAACTAGGCCTTGGACGCTGCCAGGGATCCAGGAGCAGCCACAGCTTCTCTGAGCAACCTGTTCCAGCACCTCACCACAATTACAGGGAATAATTTTTCATAATATCCAATCTAAACCTACTCTCTGTCAGTGTGAACCCATTCCCCCTCATCCTGTCACTACATGAGCCTGTAAAACCTAGGATAGCCCATGAGTTTGGTCTGTCCCAGCTATGGGAAAGCAAAGACAAATGGGTGGAACATGATCTTCCACAAGGAATAGTTTTCCATCCATTTGCCATCTCGTGACTGCTGTCACAGGCTGTGGGTGGACCACATTCTGAGGAGAGCCGAGGGATGGATGCTGCCCTGACCTAACAGGAGCAAGGCCTCCACGCAGGTTCCAATTAGCCAAAATTAGTCAGCTGTGGCCAGGGTTGGTCTTCCTTTAAACACAAAATAGTGTGAAAGCAATAGCCCTTTTCTCCACGTTGCCCACTCAACCCTTTGCGGCCTTACCCCCTTCCCCAGGGAGCCTCCTCCAGTTTTGTTTCTCCCCTTCCTGAGCCATGCCAATCCTTAAAGACTCTGAGCAGCTCCATTATCATCCTGAGCAATTCTTAACTCATTAGGCTTTAAAGTTGTTGGACTGCAGGAAAAAAAACCAAACCAAGCAAATGCTTAAGCACGATAAAAGGATGTTAATGTTTTACCCCACCGACAATGACTGAGTCTGTAGGACAATTATTATGGATATTTCCATGGGTTTAGTGTTACTCTTTTCCTGACTGAGGTCCTTTGCGCGGCATCTAATTAAAAATAGAGGAGTTTAATCTGCAGCCAACCTCAGAGGTTGATTTGAATTCTCCCACTGTGAACTTTCAAACATGGAAGCACGCCTGTTTGCACCGATGGGATCCAATATCCTGCCTTTGCAATGGACTTTTTACATTTTGGCAGGCTGCACGCCCAGGATTGTGCCAGACTGCAGCATTAATAATTCACTACCTGATCTGATCTTTCAGCAGGAAACACAAGTAAAGATGACGTTAAGTGCCGCTTGGCTTCCCCTCCTCTGCCGTTCTCCTGTTGTGTCTTCAGATTGTGCTTAATCTGATGGGAATTTAGTACTAAATTAACACAAAAAGTCACATTTTAGGAGGTCAAAACCACATCTGCAGCTGAAGAGAGAAACTGGATTTCCTGCTGAGTTTACTTTTAAAACAAACATTTTAATTTTTGTTTGGATCTCTGCATAAGAAAGAGATGAAATGTGTTTCGATTGGGATGCAGGAGAGGATAGCAGAAATTTTAGATTCTTAATGAGCAGCATATCAACACTTTTTTCCTGGTTGTGTGAAAAAACAGGTTACCTGTGGAGATGAGAGGACATTTTCCTTCCCAAGGGGAAGAACTCCATTTTCTAGCAAGATTTTCAAGTTTTTTCTCTGCATTGCAACAGAAGAAAAACCTCCTCTAGGAGTAAACTCCAAAACATGTTTATACGGTTGAAAACGGTCTGAGCCATTTCTCCAGAGCCGGGTAACAGCCAGCTGCACACACACCTGCACCTGCTCAGCTAGGGGGTTGTGGACCACCTACTCCCAAAAGCTTTCTTCAGTGACAAAGCTGCTGTCTCAGAGTCCTCAATACCCAAAGTGACCTAAAGGTTTTAGCAAGCTACAAGTGTTCCCCTTCTTAGAGGCTGGATTTTGCTTTAAACAAAAATAAAAAACAAAAACAACCAATCAACCAAACCCCCTAGAAAACTGAAGAAGATAACCTCGATTTTGACAAAACAGTTTCATTCAGAGTGTTTTGTAGAACGTGCAGTTTTTCACGTAGCCCTGTGTACTCTCTATTTGATGCCTTAATTATTGCATCTCAAAAGCTATTAGAAGGAAGGGAAAATACTTTGCTTTCTTTTCCAAAATAGACTGTGCTACTATTTAGCACTCATCCACTGTTCTGGTACTGTTATCACATTAACACTTAGAGATCCCAAGCAAGGTCAATGCCTTTGTCTGTCAGCCTTTGTACAGTCAAGAGACAGTCCTTGCCCCAAAGACCTTAAAATATAAATAGATAAGGCAGACAAAGGAAGAAAGAAAGGGAACATTTCTGTCATCGTCACAGATAGGAAACGAGAAGATAAGATGGTTTGCTGGAGGTCAGTGACACAGAGCTGGGGAAAGAACACTCTTAAGTCTCTGTCAAGTGTCTTTAACCATGAAGCTATCCAAAAAAAGCCTGTATTTCCTCCAGCATTTCATTTAGGTCCCTGCAGAGATGCCCAGAAAAGGAGGCTGTAAGGAGTTAGTGCAGACATTCAGAGAGGTTTAGTTTCCAAGAGGAACTTCTGAAAGGGATATGGCAGAAACAGCAGAAGTTTCACCAAAGCTAAGTCCAAAAGCAGAGACCAAAACTGGCAAGTCTGGACTCCACTGCTAGGAACACACAAGTCGAGAAAAGCAGCCCCAGAGCAGCTCCTCAGTGTCCATATTAACAGAAAAAAATGGTATGTGGTGGTTAAGAAGTCAGTCTTCAAGAAATAAGATCAAGAAAAATTTAGGGCAGGATGAGATGATGCAAGAGCTTAAATTGATCTGCCTTCATGTGCCAATGACAGCACAAGGATATGCCTGGTTTAGTTCCACATTCCCAATAAAGACTGATACATTAAAAAGACAGTGAGACCTATTTTGGGCAGAGGTAAAAGAACTTAAGGACTAAGTTCATGGCTACCCTTTACACTGCTATACAACGTCAGGAAAGAGAAAACAAAGGGGGAAAACCCCCACCAGACTTTATGGCGTAAGACATTCAGTAAAAGAATTTGCACTTCAGCTCCATTTAGTGACTGGTGTCTGCCTTGTCATGTGAGATTTCCCATCCTTTATTCATTTTTCTTCTTGTTTCATGAAGGATGCCAGAGAAAGAGCTCCCTCTTTCTCCCTCACAAGCTTTATGCCCCCATGCATCTGGGGGCAGCTGGCTCTGTGATTAACTGTGCACAGGGTGGTGGCTTTTACCCCCGGCTGTGACATGCCAAGCAGGTAATGTTAGAAGTCTTATGTTGAAACAGAGCTTAAGAGTCTGTTTAGTTAACCTAGGTTAAGTTCTGCAGTTTCTCTCTGCTTTCTCTGCCTTCCTTCAAACATAACTAATCAAGGGAATTTGCATTTTTTTGGGATTTTTTGAAGGCTTTGTCTTCACAGCGTTGTTAGTGTTAGACCACAGCAGGGACATCTATAGTGACACATAAACTAAGCAGCAGTGCAGGAAAAAACAAGTCACATCCATTTCACCAAAATCTTTCAGTATGGGGTTTGTACTCAGCCTTGTTGCAAGACTCTGCTTGGACAGGTAAAGGAGATTCATTTTGGCATTAGAGTGCAAGAGAGCATCCTGGTCCACACAGCCGCAGGAAGAGCTGGTCCCAGCTCGGCTCTGGATTTTTCCCTGGCCCCCAACAAGCAGTGCTAGGTTTTGTCTCAGCCTGGATGAGTGAAGGAGTAAAGCCAAGTCTGCATCAGGCTGTACCTGTTAGACCATGGTTGTCTTGGTTGCTCCATGGCTGTAACTCTGCCGGTTTATGCAGCCCCAGTGGGTTTGTGCTCAGCTTTCCAGGGACACTGCAGAGCCATGGGCATCCTCTGCTTTCTAGACACTTCCCGACAAGCACAGGACTGCACACAACCAAGTCTAAGAAATAAGAGAGTTTAGAGCAACAAGCACACCACCAAAATGAGAAACACTGCCTGCCTCACATTGCACACTATCAGTTTGTCCATTCTTAATGCAGCTCTTGGAATACTTTCTTGTCTTTTTTCCCCTTTCCTCACATCTATTACTCTCCCATCCACACTTCCCCCAAACAGTAATGTCTTCCAACCCCCTCCTCTAATTTTCCTCCCCGAACAGGCAGAGACTGCTGAGCAGGACGGGGAGCAGAGGCCCTTCCTAATTGGACTGGTCATGGAGATCGTTCATCTCTCAAGAGCAGCACCTGCAGGGATGTCCCAGTGCCCTGTCCTGCTTGCTGACCCGCACCTGTCCTTTGTCACAGCTGGGCTGCCCCGATCTGGAACCTAATCCCAGGAGGAGTGGGGAGAAAGGTTATTTTATCTATTTTCTCTTCAGAGAAAGGCAAACAGGACGGGCATCCATTGATTTTGACAAAGAAACCTTAGCCAAGTCAAACACACAGCGGGCTCTAGAGAAACAGGATGTCCATGATGTTATGCCTGGATTCACCTTCGTATCTCCTCTTATAAGGACAGACTTAGAGAGGAAATGAAGACCTGTAAGCACAGGACGAAGAAAATTTTCAAGAAGTGTTGACCAAGTGTGTTCTAATTCAATGCAGGCTCCCCACAACAGAAAGGGAGTTCAGACTTACTGCTGGCAACCATCACCACTAGCCCCAGGAACTTACCACCACCCATCCTGATGTCTACTCAGCCTGAGTCCCACCTTCACCAGTAGTGCCCGGACCAACTCATCCATTCACCAGAACACCCTTGAAGTGAGGTCCTCTTACCAGAGAACTGTGAAGAACAGAAATATAATTAAAAAACATTGGGGAGGACCTAATGGAAATGGGTGATGGCTCAGCTTGAGCTGAAAGTCAAAGTTTTGTTTGATCTCATTTACGAGTTAGTAAATTATCTCGTTCAGAGAACTGACTACTGGCATGGACCTCAAAAGTTTATTTCCTCGCCAGTATTCTGGGGCTTGTATTACCTTCTGTAACAATAACACTGTAAAATTAGACCTGCATTAATGCTGAATTGGAGAGATTTCATGAAAGAGAGCAAACAGACCTAATCTGACCATCTAGGCACTGATTAAAATGAACACCCCTGAGATCAGTGTGATAAAGGTTTGACACTTGCAGGCTTGCCATGAGAGACCTGCGTTTGTGTACCAATTTTCCTCATTAAGCCCAGCACCGCGGACCTGCCACCGCCCATCAGACCCTTCCTGACACTCCAGCAAGCGGGAAGCAACACACATACCGTGGAGGCTTCCCTTGACCCAGTCCACCTCCTGTTTCTGGTTAAGATCTTTTAGCAACTACTTTTAATGCCAAAACACAATGTTTTTCAGCTGATAGGAGATGTGCACATTTCCAGTGGGAAATGAGAATTTGTTTTAGAGTGCTTTTGGTGGAAGAATACATTCAGTAAGTGGGGGGTCTTCCCATTTCCCACTTTTTCTGAAGAAGCAGCTCATATTTCCTTTGGAAGTTTTCATTCTCCCAGTAAAACATAGTTTGTTTTTAAGCTGGAAGCTTTAGCTGTTTTGGCTGAAGTTGTTACCTCTGGGGTTTTAACAGTTTAATTTTACTGTTTTGAAAAAACATTAGAGAGAAACTTACCTAAATAGGAGCTTTTATCACAAAAGGCCATTAAAAGTTTTGGAAAACTTTTGCCTGAGTAAAAATTGCTCTTAAATAACGTTGTAGTCCTGCTCAGATTTAACTTCTCCCTGTTTATTTTATTTAGTTTCTGCACCATGGTCTCTGGCAGGAAATTGGAGGCAATCCCAACCTCTGGTTTATTAACACGCCTTTCTTGAACACGCTAGTGAGATTTATGATTGTCAGCTTTGACTTAGCAAGCAGTTGAATGACAAACCTTTCAAACTGAAGAGTTTTCAAAAATCTCTGTCCAGGATCAGCAGCTTGTAAATTTGCCTGTCACAACTGATTCTGTTTGTACTGTTCAAATTTATTCCGATGTTCAAGTTTGTACTGAAAATGGAAAATGTATCTATGCAATTATTGAGAAATATTATTTAAAAACAATGGAAAAAAAGTAAAGCAGGTTCATGGGGGCATTTCTGATTTTTTAATTTAAATAAAATAAGCCAAATTTGGAGGTTTACAGAAGATAAAAAATTTACACAAAAGATTCTCACCACAGATCAGCTCATGGTGATTTTCCGTTTCCAACCCCCTTTCTTTTCCTGGTGGCCCTCTGTCCTGCCCTGCAGATGAGTGATCTGTTTACACCCTCTATTTTCCTCATTTGCCTCTAAAAGAAGGGAGATGGGAAGAGAAAATCAGAAAAAAAAAGTTAAAATAAAATTTGAGAGAATATTTGGGCCAGTTTCTTTTCCTTGGTATTATTCTTGCAGAAAATATTCAAAGCTTGGGTTTTATCATTATTTTTTCTCTTTCCAAATTAATCTTCAGCCTGCCTGACTTGTCATACATGTAAGGAAAGAACTAAGGCCATGGTTGGTCAAAAAAAAGGAAACGTTTTCAAATTTTTAAAAATCTCCATCGAATACTCATTTACAAAACCAAACATCGCCCTCCTCACAAATAAGGGGTGCTTTGCAATCTCTTCCCTCTGCTACATCTCTATGAGTTTTTTATTAATTGCATTTATTTTTCTGTTTGCCTGTCTAAGGATTGTCCCTTTTTGGGCTCTGGCAGGGGCGGAGTGGATGTCAAACACACAAACTCCAGCCCACAGCCATCCTGCTGACCACAGCCGGGATCCTGTGGATAAGAAGAAACCTGGTATTCAGGAGAGCTGCAAATATTTCCCTGAGCAGCTCAACTCACCCGCTCCAAGCCAGAGGAACTGTTGGATTTTTCTTGTTTTATTCTGCTAGAAGAAATAGTGTAAGAGATGGGGCAGGGGAGGATGCAGGAATTGGTGTTTTCATCCCAGGATGCTGCAGAAGAGGCTGGAGAGCTCCTGGGATGCCCATGGAACACCGGCCCTCAAGTGCTGCCGGTGCTCTAATCCAGGGGTATTTGAAATTTCAATTATTTATGTGTTCATGCTGTGGGTTAATGCTGACTGACACTAAAACACTGCCTAGATTTAGCTTCATAAAATTTTTATCCCCACTATGAACTGCAAGTCTTTCTCCAATTTCATTTAAAGGAAACAGAGTATTGAAAAGCCTACTGAGGAATTCATGAGCAACTAGCTACAACCTCACTTTTCCTCCTAGCCAAATCCTGGGACTTCATTACCATGGCAACATATCATAGTTTTAATTCCCTTCCTGATTGCCACTGCAGAGAAACCAATACATCTGCTTGCTTTCCTTGCAGCCTGCCATGCACTTTGTAGTGGGTGTAAAGGTTCATGGCATTTGCTTCCCAGGGTTCGTGATCCAGAAAAGGATTCTGTATCCTTTTTTGGGGTTAAACATCCAGGAAAGATTGATAAAATTCAGCAAACCTGACTCAGGCAATTCAGGCAATACCTGTGGTGTTCTGACCTCTGGGCATCTCAGACAGCCAGGCACAGCCCAGGGCAGTGGAAGTCCCTGGAAAGAACACGCTTCCTATACGTCATGGGGTTTTCAGTATTATATAAGAAGGAAGAGCAGCTTATACCATGGAGAGAACTTGAAAAGGGATGAGAGGTCTTTACAAGGACACAGGGTCTCCAGCAACCATCAGTCCCTGGTTTGAGGTTTCACTTATTTTGGGAATTATCACACTCCAAAGCATTTACAGGATTATAATCTCTCTGCTGGAATCTGAAACGAGGCCTGAAACAGCAACAGACTGATGATAATCTTAATTATTTATCTAGTTCACATAAAATCACTTGTTTGAGGCTGAAAAGCCTCATTCAGACTCAGAGCCCAACAGGGAGCCCTGGCAGGGGGTCACAGATATTTGGTGCTGCCCCACGTGTAGAACATCGGTCAGTGAGCCCTACAAGCAATCAGACAAGATGAGCCAGGGGTGGAGAAAGTTGCTCCACTGCTTGAGCATGATCCATTAATGCTCCATTAACCAACAGAGGTGATTTGCTGCAGCACCCCATCCCCTTCTTAATCCCACTTCTCCTGGGCTGAGCTCCAATGTTCCCCTCTCAGTGCAGCCCAGCAAGGATGGACACAGTGGGTGTCTCTGCAATAGGCATTCCTGTGGGAATTAGACCTCCCATTGGCAGGAAATTCGGGGGTTTATTCCCCTCAGAACCCCCACAGCAGCAGCTCTGTGCACCAGTAATTCGCACGTGACGGAGCAGCCGGAAGCACAGGCAGCCCATAGGTAAGCTTTTTCTAATGCCCATCACACAGAGGTGAAGGTAGAAAGGATCTTCTGGAGTTCAGACCTGCCCTCTAAACTCGCTTGAACTGCATTATACATGTATATTTATCATGTCTGTGCATATATCTAGTATTTATTATATATCTGTATTTATATTGCCCAATTTTGTTACAGACATCTGGAGAGTCACAACTCATTTAAGCACAGAAAAGGCATGGGAGATTCACCTTTCTTTAAGGGCAGGAATGAAGAAAAGAGCAGACTGAAATAGTGGAATATATTTAGCATCAAGCCAGCTTTTCCCCTCACCTCTAAAAATCCAGCCTTTCTTCTTGCTGAAGGGTTAAAATTTCTGAACAGAAACCACAGTGTTTTCCTTCTTTTTTTCTGAGCTTTTTTATTTAGTTACTCTTTCATTATTGTTTTTCTTCATCTAAAAAGTAATCTAAGTAATTATAACCATAAAATGGATGTGAGCAAAATGGGTACTGCGGGGTTTATAAAACACAAATTTCCCTTTTCTGGGAAATTTGGTCTCTCCTTCACTTAAGCCTTTCAAATTCTGCCCAGACTCCTAAGGTGGCACGAACCCCACAAGGCCTGTAAGGCCTGAAGAGGAAATCACTCCAATATCCAGCTCTCCTCAACAGATGCAGGATTGCTAATGCAGCATTGAGCACTGCTGGGGGATGCTGCCCTCACTGGAGTGGGAAAGGATCCTCATTGAGCATAAATTAATAAATGTCTAATAAATGAGTTTGGTAACACTGGACATGCACAGAAACATCTCTGGTGGTGGAGAATCATGCAGCTGAGCGGGACTTGCTCAAACCTCACCAATTATCATGAGGTTGAGTATCCAACCATACATACACCCAGCAGGAATCAGCTCCTCAGCCAGCAAAGGACCACATTTGGTTTAGGCTTTTTAATTTTTTTTTTTTACTGTTTTCTGAAAATAACCCAAGAAAAACCTTCCTTGATGTTCACTAAGCTGTTATTGGCAAAATATCACTAATGTGAAAACAAGGAATCTTTCTTAAAGGTTGAATGTATCCAAACAGCTCCAGCCTTTTCTTTTTTGCTATTCCTTTGTTTATTTTTAAACTGATAACTATTCTCTGCAGTTTAATTCATGCAGAAAGGGGGAATTCCACTGTGATTTAGGAATGGAAAACACCAGCTCTTAGCCTGAGAGATCATGTAACCTGCATTAAAAACTAACTTTTATGTCCAAATTACTAGAAAACCCTCAGAGTGTATCAGGTCAGAATGCTGTGTCCCCTGGCTCCAGAGAAGCTTCTCACCTCCCTGTGCAGTGGCAGGTAAGAAGCTCAAGCCTGGCTTTATGTCAAAATATGACACGACTTCTTCCACAGTGTTTGTCACCTCAGCACTGTGGTACAGACTTCATGGGAGATGGCGGCGTTGGTAAATTAGGTATCCCAGGTCCTCTGGTGTCTGAAATGAGGTGCAGTACATCCCAAATAATTCACTTTATGGTTATTCGGGGGTATGTACCTAAATCTTCTCTACAGATCCTTCCAGAACTGTTACTCTGCCCAGATAACCAATGAGGATTTTTTTGAGAAGACTTTGCTTCATAGCTGCTTCCTGTTCACCAGAGGGTTGGAGCAGCTCTGCTGTGAGGAAAGGCTGAGAGAACTGGGATTGTTCAGCTTGGAGAAGGCTTTGGGGTGACCTCATTGTGGCCATCCAATATCTGAAGGGAACCAATAGGAAAGATAGAGAGAGACTGTTTACAAGGGCCTGAAGTGCCAGGACAAGGGGGAATGGCTTCACACTGACAGAGAGTAGGTTTAGATGGGATATTGGGAAGACATTTTTCTCTGTGAGGGTGGTGAGGCCCTGGCCCAGGTTGCCCAGAGAAGCTGTGGCTGCTCCATCCCTGGAAGTGCTCAAGGCCAGCTTGGACGGGGCTTGGAGCAACCTGGGATAGTGGAAGGTGTCCCTGCCCATGGCAGGGGGCAGAACTGGATGTGCTCTAAGGTACCTTTCAACCCAAACCATTCTGGGAATCTCTGATTCTCTGATCCTCACTAATGCTCAGGACGTGAAGATACAACCCTGAGCTGTCACACAGTCTCCCTATAGTCAGAGCAGAGAAACAGCCGGTGCCAGAGGATGGTACGGTTCACACTAAAGTAGGTACCCAAGGTGGAGAAATTTTCCTCCTCCTAATATACAGAAAGCAGTGATTTAGAATGTACATTTACACAAAACTTCCACCTGCAGCAGCAGGTGAGACAAGTCCCACCTTGACCTCATTCTATCCAAGTTCATCTGCTGGGAAAACCTTGCAGCGTCTCCAGCATAAGTTTCCTCTGTCCTGGCTCTAGGGGTGAGGATCAGCATAGTTGGATGCAGCACAAACAACCTCATCACAGGTGACAGCAGGACCCTCTCAGGAAAGTGTGGAGCTCTGTGGAGTACTAGGAAGAACGCAAGACGCGGAGAAGTGCTTGAGCTGATGACAGCCTGCTTGACCTCCACAGCAGGTTGATTGATCTTTGCTAAAGGCATCAATGATCTGATTTTCTCCTCAGGTTTTCTCCCCAAATCCATAGCCAAGTGCAGAACATAGAGTCGTTTAGACCTTGGTGAAACTCTGGGAAGGCAGAGGTACTACCAGCAGCCCTGTGGAACAACGTGCATTTTTACACCAAGTACAATTTTTTTGATGTGCTGATTTTTCGGCAACATGTTAAGCAGCAAAGTCAGTCAGACCTTTCATTTCTCTAACGAGCTTTAAGGGATTTGTAATATTATACTCAGTTATTGGAGAGCAGAAGGAAATCGTCTGATTACAAATCTGTTATTTATTGTGCATTAAGAACACAATCACCTAATGCAGGATATTTTATCCCAGTTTTAGGGAGGTGGGAGTGGAAATCAACAGTCCTGTTCTACCAAATGACATAAACCCACTCTGATCTCAGAAGTCACCTCCTGAATACTAAGGAGTTGGAACATAAAGGCTTTTAAAGAATATAGTTTCCAATTAGGTCATTGGTTTCAAACAGAGGGTGTACTAAATTAGTAACATTTGGTGGCAAATTTCTTTGAAGTTCTCATTAATCTTGGTCTTGGATTTGAACTTTTCTTGGCAATATTCCTTATAGAATTTGGATCCCAGTTATGTCAAAACAACTGATTAGCCCCACAGTTTGAAGGCAGGGGGGATTAGGTAGGGCGGGTGTTAGATTTCATGAAAGGCCTATTTACCTACTCGTTTAGCATGACCAAATGGGAGGGCAGCCAGCAGGGGAGACGTGTTGGAAAGATTCCAGTGCTCCTGTCTAATTAGGGATCTCCACAGCAAAGAGTAGCAATGGATTTGTGAGAGGAGCCACTGTTCATATGCAGCTGCCCACTGGGTCCGGGCAAGGGCTGAGGGCTTCCCTTGACCTGTGGTGGCTCTTCTGCATAATCAGATCGCCCACTTCCTCAGCTCTTGGGAAATTAGTGGGAAGGAAGAAATACTTTCAGGGAACATCTTTAGGTGGTGTCCTTTCCGCTTCGTGAATGGGCTAAAGCAAACTTCTCCCCAAAATCAATTGGACTCTATCCATCTGTTTCAACACATTCAACACTAGGCTTCTGAATAGCTCAGAACCACCAAAACCAAGAACTTCTAAGAAACTCAATGGGAAGTTCTCATGTAGCCTCTATCTAAGGAGCAATAAGTTTACTTAATTACTTAATGAACCATAACCCAGAGGAGAAAACACACTGAGTCATGGCAGTGGTGAAGCTTGAGAAGTTCTCAATAGGACCTGCTACAGTGAATCAAACCTGGAGCACACTCGTGTCCACCATGCACATCTCCTTCCTGAGGCTCCAATTAGCCAAAGAACAAAGACAGACACTGGGAAGCCTTTCCTGGAAATCACAACCCAGCAGCAGAGATCTGATACGGAAAAGGCTCAAAAGTTGCTTGAGAAAAAAGTGCTCTGTCTTACTGAAGCATGAAACGAGCGAGAGACAGGCTACTGGCACCCCTGGGGACATCTGATCCCAAGCCAAGACAGAGATCGAGCCTTGGAGAGTGCAAAGCCAGGGTTACTTACAGGTCAGCTGGTCGTCACCTCCTGCAGCTACTCCTCACTTCGGGGGTACCAGAATGGGCAGGAACAACATTTCTGGGTGGTAAAGCTGCATGGGGCATGAGCCAGCCTTCCCAGGGCTTGGGGGCTCCCTGGGAGCAGTGCTGCTCCTGCATGTGCTGGGAAACTGCCCTGGAGAGGAAGAAGCTCATGAGGAAACTGCAACTGGTGCAGCAGTGGCAACGCTTGGTAGGGAGGAATGAAGACACCAGTATAGTGCTCAGTCACAATAATATGGTACAAAAATGTTAAATTCATCTTTTCCTTGACAGGAAAAAACCAAACCCTTGGGATTCTGCTTTAATTTGAGGAAATTACTGGTTCAGGTCTTATTTTATGTAAAACTCTTGCTTCCGTCTCTAGACAACCAATCTTAAACATTTCAGCAGTGATCAGAAAGTCTTCTCTTAAAACAAAATACAGTGAATATCTGGCCACAGCTTTTGTTCTCACCATCCCTGACAACCTGACAAACATCCAGTTTTCAGCATGGATACAGCCTCACTGGCTTTAGCAGGAACTCTTAACATCAATAATGTCTGTACATATGCAGAGGTGTTTGCAGGATCGTGGCCACAATATTAGTATAGAACTAACTTTAATAAGCCTAATTAGGGTCATTCTGCAATAGTGTGAAAAGTAGCACTGATACTTATTGGCTGGGGAAGGAGAAATCACAAGTACTTTCCCACTAGTTGGTGACCTCAGGGTAGGACTTCAGAAATCTCTCCTGTAAAACTGGAGCCACAGAAAACCAAGTTTGCTGCATTTAGAGGAGCCATGGAAATACTTTTTTTTTTCCAGCAGAACATTTTGGCTCTGAACCATTTCTTCCACACTTTGGAGCTCAGTAATGTCCCTCACTTAATAACGTCAAAGCATGGAAAAAAATAACCAAGAGGAACAGAAAAAGTGTGTAAGAGCCATTTTTGAAGGATTCTGAAGAAGGGAAGATTTTTAGGGTGTTCAATAGAAGTCGCACAGGTAGAAAGAGAAGTGTCCTGTAGCACTTGTTGTCTTGTCTTCTTCAGAAATATAAGCTGCAGCTGGAGGATGGGTGTCACAAACCCAGTTCATTCACCTTCTGGCTTTGGGACCTTGTTTTGCCATCATTAATGAAGGTTTTATCAACAGAGAAGAGCCATTTCCTCTATTTTTCCTCATCCCTCTGGCACAGTGGACCTGCCACACAATCCCAGAAAAGTTTGAGTTTGAAGGGACCTACAAGAGCACCTTGTTCCAACTCCCTGCCATGGGTGCGGACACCTGCAACTAGACAAGGTTGCTCAATGTCCCTTCCAGGCTGTCCCCAAAACAAAGCAAGCAACCCAAACCCACGAGGTGCTGTGGGCTTTCCAGGACTGCTCTCCCTGACCCCAGCATATGTCCAAATTTTCTGCAAGTCCAAAGACCATGAGCTGTGTCTGAGCACTCCAAGGAGATGCCAGCAGCAATTTGAAAGCTGGATAGTATCTCTGTGTCCTTTCCTGGGGTGGACCAAAACCTTCCCTGACCCACAGGATGCTGTCAGCGCTTCCATCAGGTTGAGAGAAAAGCAGGCAGCACATACGTGCTCTGTAGGAGAGAGAAGGTGGGAGTTTTCCGGGGTAAAGCATTTCCTCTGGTTCATGTTCAATTAAAAATCATTCCATGGCCGACAACAGCTTCTCATCTGGCATATCGTGAAACCACTATTTCAGCACAATTTACAGCCTTTTGGGGAAAGGAGAACTCGGTTATTTAGTAACTTCCCTGCTCGCCCTCAGGAAGGTCAGATCCTTTTGTTCCCTGCCAGAACAGTGAGAGCTATAAACTACAGGAGGGGGAGAGTGTTGGAAGCTTGTACTTACAGCAGTGCACCTGGATAACCCTGCAAACAGCCTTACAGTGCAGGGAGGTCATGCATGGAGGAGTGGAATATTATGGGATTGATTCATCAGAGCAGGGAACATCCAGCAGTGCTGGAGGGCAGCTCAGGAGCTGAGTGCTACAACACAAAGCACAGGGGTTGGATGCACCTTGCCGAGATTTAGATAAAATCTGCAGCTTAAAACCAATAGTTTGGCAGGCACCAGGAGGAGCTGATCCCCATTAATTTCCCCTCGGTAGCCATTTTCCTGTTAGGAGATGGAAAATAGCACAGGAAGGTTCAGGTTTTCTCCCTCACAGCTGCTGGCACCTCTGGAGCACGGTGTGGGACCAGCTTTGCTCCCAGGCTGTTGTCAGCAGCTGCCTCAGCTTGCAAGGCACTGCAAAGCTTGTACGGGCACATAGCACTGCAGAAAACCCAGGGCTAAGCCAGGAATGAGATTAACTTGTCAAGGAGCTTCCCCCTCCAAGAGAATATTTATTAATAAACTTTGAAATAATAAGAAAAAAAAAGTTAGCAACATTATTTTTATGCTGCCTCGCGTCCAAAGTTTTGTGGATATTTAACTGTTGTTATTTTCGACACGTCAGGCAAGTTCATGCGACACAGACACTACAGGGAGGGAGAAGCCAGCTGAACACACCACTAATTGTTACACTGAGTTTTTCCATGAACTTCATTTAATTTCCAACCAGGAGCTTAGGGAATAAAGGTCAAAAAATCCTCCAGGCTCAGAAAATTCACAAGAAAGAGAAGGAAACAGCTTCCATTGTTGCTACACATTTGTTAACATTTCATTTCACAAGAAATCAATACAGCCCAAACATTTCTGCCAAAAACACAAAGGAACAATGGTTCAAGGGCTGCAGAACATAGAGATTTTTTTTATCACTTCACCAAGGTGTAAAACAAACACTTTCCCTCTGCCTCCCTGTTTATTCTGAAAAATATTTGTCCAAGAAGAACAGAAACTTATCTCCAGAAAGTTTGCAGATGAAAGATAGTGGATGAACAGAGAATCAAGAAAAGCATTTTGAACAGTGCAGGCGGAGATGTCAAAGCAACAGTTCTTCCCAACATCATCTTCACCTCAGTTTGCTTGCTCAGCCTGACAATCAACATCTTATTATGCAGCCCCAGCATTTCCCTGCAATTTAAACAAGGCATCGGTAATGATGTGTGATCTTCAAGGTCACTTTTGGAGAGCTATCTTTAGCCCAGTGGTCACCAGCTATTTAGGAATAAAAATTACAATTTCACTAAAGCAAATTACGTCTTGGATGTACAATACACTGCAGCAAGTGCACTGGAAATGATCAGATGGGAGATCCAGCTTGGAATATCTTAACTTTCATGTGCATGAAGGAGGTTTCTGAGATTAGGAAGCATTCTAGTGTAGCCCTCAGAGAAGGAGTGGCCCCCTTTCATTTATCTCCAGGCACACAGATTCATAATTATAGCATTCTCTTCCTATTGTACCTGGATACATCAGCCTATTTAGAAGGTATTTCCTTGGAGGTTCTTTACCTTGCAAAAAAAGAATTAATCTCTGCCACACACAGGGAAATATTACATTCTGCACATTAAAAGATCCTTTAACCTATGCTAAATTTCCATTCTTTCTTTTCCCATGCTCTTATCTGAAGAGAATCTTTTTCTTCCTCCATTCAGGAAATGGCTCCTGACTTCTTTAGCCAGTAATTTCCTGGGGCATCACAGCAATTCCTGTGATGATTAATGATGCCACCAAGGCCAGGCTTTGACATCACAGAACAAACAGGTTCTTTTGGGGAACGGATGGATTTATTTATTTAGATTTAACCAGTGTTGGTAAATGCCGCATAGCGTGTATTTATGAAATCGTCAGGAAGGATTTTCTCCCTCATAGTGAGACAAACCAAGGTCCAGGAAAAGGAAAAACATTTGGCAATGCATATTCGAGTCGAAGAGAATGTTTGGAGGAATTGGTGGTCTTACTGATGGTGAAAAGAAAGTGATGTAGATCCATGGGCTCACTGGAACACGGCAGCAAGATGGTGACAAGATAGTGGATGGAAGGAACGTATTTAGATTTAGCTGCCAGTGATTTCCAGTGGGCAACTTTTGATGCCTTTCCCCATTTCATAAGGACTTCATACAGAATGACTTGAAAAATTATCATATTCTTAATTCCTATCGAAGTTCATATACTATCAGCTGTGCTTTGCAGATGAATCTAACACATCCTAAGCCAGGACTGTGTCCCTGACTTGACTGGAGGTGGCAGAACCAGCTCTGGAGCAGGGTGTGCTCTTGGGCTGGGTGATCCAGGCTCCCAGGGAGCCTCACACTGCTGCAGAGAAACCCGTTCACAGTGTCTGAGCAACATTCAGATTCTTGGGGCTTGCATTTATTAACATGCCAATTTCTTGGTTAAGATGAAAGGGGGAGGAAATCTTTCAAACAAGCTTGTAAATGCGATTTTTTTTTCCTCAGTAGAATGACAGCTTTTGTATGTTAAGTGTATTCCTTCTGGCTACAGTGCACACACAAGGAAATTTTGAGCAGCATAATGCCATGTGTGCAGGTTGCTAACTTAGAAAAGACCCCCCCCAAACAAAGTCTAACATCAAGGACACAACCCAAAAACTGAGCTAGCTGTGATTAGCAGTCTTGGACGGCCTCGCACTTCACCCAGCTCCTCTTAGAGTCCAGCAGAATGGAACAGCTTGTCCTGTAAGTGTCCATCATAGATACATGGACTAGCGAACGTCAAAGTAACAGAAGGATTTTGTGCTCTTTTGGAGATGGTGGTCAGGACCACAGTGTCTACTGGACAGTGTTTCTTTAGGTGTTTCTGTTCACAGTGAGTACTGGAAGAATGTAACAGCCAGACAAGACCTCCCTGGCTTCCAGCAGTAGAAAAGCTCCAAGGTTTCCCAGTCATTTCCAAAAAAAAGTATCTGTCATTTTTCCAAAAGAGGTATCATAATGGTTGGAAACATCACAGCTGCTCCCTCCAAAAACCTGTGTTGGAGCACCAACCAGCCTCATGAGAGCTTTACCTGTTCCACCTGAAACAACCTCAGGACTGAAAAAAGAGCTATGAAAGGAAGAAGCTGGGCCGGAAAGCTGGCTGTGACTGGGATAGGGTAGACCAGGACACCATCACCGCCTGGCTGCTGGCAGAGCTGTGCCACTGAGAACTCCACGAGCAGCTGCTCACACCCATAGGATGCCCTGGTGCTACTTTGGGGCCGAGCCTCTCACATCACAATATCACATATCGCGAGTGTCACAGCAGGGCCATGTCCCCTTCTGCTGACACCATTATTCACACTGTTTCATGTCACTGAGCTCCTTTTACAGATGGAGCAATATCTGTATTGTGAGGTGATGGGAACTTGGCTTTGGCCTCGAAGGAGTGAGGGTTGAAGGTGATCCAGAGGCTGCCTGAGCTCAGGTTGCAGGTTGCAGTGCTCCTCCTCAAGCAGGATTACCTGCCCAGTGAAGCCCTGTACCTTGCACTGAATGGAGGAGGCAGTCAAAGCACCACTGAACATTAAATTCCATGATACATTCACTAGAAAAATCTTGAAACTTTCTTGAAACTCCAAGCACAGAAAAAAAATTTGTGATGACAATGTGTGATAACCCTGCAGTCCTTCTCAGGGTGGCTTCAAGGCTCAAATTTGGTAGTCTTCAAGTATACCAACATGTTTTGATCAGAGACACTATGTCAGAGCATTCAATGCCACCTTTACATTAATTTTGAGATTAGGTCATTTTACTTTTCATGATGTGACCTCTCCACAGAGAATGGAGGAGCCGCTGCCATGGCACCCCTGCACTGTTGGAGGCTGAATAGATGGAGAAGAGGCATCCTGGTTCAGGCAGACTTCAGGAGGAGCCAAGGAGAAATTGTCTGTCTTGTAAACCATGGTGGGAGCCCAGGGCTGTGTCTGCAAGGGAGAGCTGGATGGTGCTCCAGTGCCCGTACAGCCCTGGCCACTCCCAGGATCATGCCTGACCCTGCACCAACCTCACTGTTCATTTCCTTTGCACCACAGCCTTGGCCTCCCTTCTCCTGGAGCAGCTCCAGACCTGTGGGGTTGTTTGTTCCCACATTCAGCAAGCAGGAATGTGATGCTTCACACCAAAACATCTCATTTTCACCTAAGATTTCTCCAGAGCTATTAGGAGAGGCCTGGATAAGCTGTGCTCCCCGTCATGGTGGGACCACCATGTCCTCTTAGGTGGGCAGAAGAGCATGGGAACACCTCAGAGACACTTGGAGAAGTACAGCAGACACCAGTGGTGACAACTACTGTGACCAAGAGACACTCATAGGATGTGCTGTGGTGACCACACACCTCTGGCCTTACTCTGCCAGGACAAAAGCCACTGGAATCTACTGTCTCATGTTTCCTATTGATAGGCCTTAAACCTTGAGATTCACCTGAGCAGTAGGAAACACATGGTTCAGGCATGTCACAGTGATTTAAACTATCTTAAAATGTCGTTAAATCTTCATGTGTTGCCCAATTTTATGGTGTCAACTGCCCCAGCACTTTGAAAGATTCCAACACCCCAAGGCTGGGAACTGGACCAATTTGCTGAGAGTTCACAGCCATGAGATTAAAACCTAAAACTTTAAGACCCTTCTGGGGTTTGAGTTTTCCCCCACTTCCCCTCTCACTGGAATCAGGAAGTACAAAGAAGCAACTGTGAAAATAAAACTTAGTTTCTTTTCAGAAAGTTGCTTGAACTTTCGGAACCTTATGTTCGTCCCCATTGAGGGCAAAGATCCAAGATAGTTATTCCTGTACTTAAATCAGGTTCAGTCATCCTTAGTAATTAAGGGCACTAGATCAAAAATTAAATTTATTGTACCAGTAGCACAACCACAATGGATCTTCATAAAATTTAACCACATAGGGAAGTGGGTTGCCTGAGATCTGCCATTCAAGCACGCTTTATTGCATTTAAATATAGAATCATAAAAAATAAATTAAGAGTGGGGATGACCCTTTGTCTACCTAGAGGCCCAGGAAAGATGTTTGCCTCTGATACAGTTTGAAAATTAGCATTTTATAGGGCCTGGAATGCTGCCTGACACACAAAATACTTTAAAATTCTGTAAATAATGTAAGTAAATTAACAAGAGATAGTGACTGCAATGAATAAAACATAAGTTAAGTACCTTTCCATTTCCTCTGAAGCCTAGAGGAAAAAAGTGACTAGATTCAGCTCTTTGGAGGAAAAAAATTGCAGGTACTTGTAGTTTTTCGTAGGAGAACACACAGATAATTCAGAGAAACACTGAAAAGTCAGTCTGAAGCATCTTCTATTTAACTACGGAAAAGCCAGGGGTTTGTGGTAAAGACAAGTCCCTTGGGTTGAGTTTTAGCCTTGTCGGGGCAGTCCAACCCCTATCAAGTGTTTGGGAAAATCATCAGGGATGAGTCTTTCCCCTTTCTTGCTTCCTCTGCCCCCTCTTCACTCACCAGGTTCCTCAGGGAAGGCTGGTCATGGGCACAGCTCAGGGGCTTTTTCCTTCCAGCATGGGCTACTGAGCCCTGCCAAAAACTACACTGCTCTTTGCAAAGCAAGTCAGAACCCAGAGTGCCAAGGAAGAACAAGGAAGTCCAAGTCTAGAGCTATGAACTGCGAATGTAGTATGAAGAGCATGACCATCACCAGCCCCAAATCCGTTCCCACATTAGCACAGGGCTTTCCTTGCTTCCTTAAGCCCACCTGGAAGCCTAGGCACAGTCAAGATGTCCTAGCATAGTTTTGTCGACAAGGTAGCATGTGGCTGTCAGGTAGATTTGTCTGGGGACAGAAGTGAGCTTACCAGCATTGTCCAGTTCCTTGCACACCCTTTAAAACAGAGAAAAGCACCATGAGGATTGATAGGACTCTGGACAAGAAAATAAGTTGCCCATCCATGGAAAAAGCACATGTCCCAGAGGGGAGCTCTAAGGTCAAACGCATACAGCTTTTGTGAGGCATTTAGTTGACAAAACCTTTATTTTTCTATTAACAGTTTTGATCTGGCCTTGAAGCCCTGAGCTGACATCCCTGGCTAGGGCAGAGTGGGAATCTTGCAGCAGCATGCCGGCTGGGAGGCAAGAGCCTTATCAGATGGGCTGGAAATATAACAGCAAGAGCCTCTCCCAGGATGTTTTGGCTTGTGATCCAGGATGAACACCTGGAAGCCAAGAGGAGCCTGGAATAGATTAAGTAAGTTGGCCAGACTTTCTGATCTTGTTAACATGCTGCAGGCTTCATTTGTGCTTTGGGCAGGGATTCAGAGTGATTCTTTATTTGATTCAAACCAGATAGCCCATCACAAATCCCAAACTCCTGCTCGTATCAGTGTCACCCAGACACTGCCCCTGCAGAACACAGTCTTTGTGACAAGAGCATCTGACAAAGTCAAACAGCACACACAGACTGGGGTTTGGTTGAAGACAAAACCTAGCACAATATTCCACTTTGTCTCTCGTTTTCCACCTTTTATCCCCTTTTCTCACTCCTCTACATTTAGTTTCACTGCCCTAGATCACAGGAAAATTCAAACCATGGAAGCTTCCAAACCATGCATCAGGAAGTTCGGCTGCCAGCTCTACAAGGACAAATACCACCTATATCTCCTTGGAGAGCCTGACCGAGGGCCACAACACGTCCCATGGCCAGGATGTGGCTGGGACATTGTGTCCCACTTCCCCAGACAGCAGCTTCTATTGCTTTTCCTCCTGAACAGCAATGTTTTTCTCTCAAGTGCATGGAATTGACTCCAAGACCTCATAGAGGTCGTGCTTCTGTAGCCGTCTCATGCCTTCAGGAGAAGTGAGGCCAGAACATGTTGGCCCAGATGACACCAGTGAGGACACACACACATGCTGCCACAGCACTGTCCTCGGACTCACATCCCTGTTTCACCCAGCACTCACTAAGACTTTCTCTCAGGGAATACAATGTCCCGTAAGATAGAAATTAATTTAAATTTAGCTGAGCAGCAGTATTCAACCAAGAGAAGCATAATGCGGTGGGGACCCAAGACATCAACACCACAGGCATGAGAAAAGGTCTCCCTCTATGCTGCACCTAAACCAAGTGGTTCCTGGCCAGATAAGTCCCAATATGACTGTTTACAGTTACAGGTAGCAAATAAAAGCCAAATACTTCAAGAGAAAGGCAGTTCTTGCCCCTTCTCCTGACAGACCCAACATCTCATCAATCATTTCCGCATGGTTCATGCTGATGCTCCATGCAGGCATGAGACTGCTGACATCAATTACCAAACCAAGAAAGTGGAAGGATTTTATCATGTGCCCTTATTGCCAGATCTGCCTGTGTGTAAGGCCTTCCAGTGAAGATATAAATCAGTAGCTAAATGGTACAGAGTGGGGTGTATGGCCCTGCTGCTAGGAGAGAGCTCATCTCACAGGTGAAGGAAATAGTCCTGACCTGCTTCCAGAGAAGCCCCCTGGAGTCTCTGCACAGCCAGCTTGAACCAGGAAAAAATTGGGTTCTACCCCAAATGTTGTCATTTATCCATTTTATGATCTTGGGCAAGGTACAGCCACATATTTGCCTCAGTTTGTCTAATTCAAGATGAAAGTGAACCCAGCCAACTCCTGAGAACTGCTTTAATATTCATGGGGAAATAAAAATAAAAGAAAAACCCAACAACATTAAACCCTCCCCCAAACAAAAAACAAAACTAACCCGAAAAAGCCAAGCAAAGGTTTTACAGACTCATCAGTATGAGAAACCAACAGCTCTTTTTTTCCTTTACAACAGCAGAAATCTATACACTCACAGGCTCTTGCAACTGGTAATGGGAACATACAAGAAGCGTAGGTTTCCCTGTTTAATGATTTTGGTCAAAGTTGTCCCTGCCTAGGGGTTTTCACTTAGAGGACACGAGGATTTAAAGCTCATTGTTTTACAAGCAGACAGAATGGGTTTGTTGTTGTTAAAATCATTTTTCATCGAGAACTGCCCAAATTTCCCTTCTCTATCCCCCCTCTCTGTTCCCCAGCCCTTGTACACCAGCACTATCAGTTCAGCTCTAGCTTTGCTTAAATGCCATTGAAAGCCAGCAGGAAAACTCTCTCTGTCAGAATTCTGTCTGTCAACGTTTTTGGAAAGTCCAGTTTTCTTGTTTTCTTTTGGATCAGGACAGAAGCTCACAGTTCACTGAACCAGGAAACCTGGGGCTGCTCCTGAGTTCTCTGTTTCATTTTAGCATCTCAGTGTTTGGGAGAGGATTTGCACCCAGGGAAGCTCCTGCCATGCTCATGGTGCTTTTCTGGAAGACAGAGAGTCCCAGTGAGCCTCAGACACAGAATCCCAGAATGGTTTGGGTTGGAAGGGACCTTAACGACCATCTCATTCCAACTCCCTGCCGTGGGCAGGGACACCTTCCACTAGACCAGGTTGCTCAAATTTATGTGTGAGTTGCTGGGCCACTGCTTTGAGGGAAATTGCCCTAAAATCCAAACCAAACCTGGCTGTTTCAGGCTCAGGGACACTTGGACACTGGCTGGGCAGCCCAGGGTTAGCTGCTGACAGGCACATTACTGCTCCAAGGGAGGAAGAGCTCAAGGGGGCTGCTCAGCAAAGTCTTCCATAATTTGCTATTCTTGCAGCACAATCAGCCCATTTACACCCAGAGCTGCTCCTGGAGGAGATCTTGACTTCAGACACATCTGAGAAGTGCCTGATGCTACAGAAGGGACTGCAGGAGCTGTGCTGCAAGCCCCAAGTACAAGATGGTGCATAGGACAGAATTAACCAGTCTGCTCTGAAGAAGAAATTCTCCTTGCTGGGGAAGGAAACAGCTTTGCCTGATGAAAAATTAAAGAACCCCTGACCTGGTGGTTTCCTCCTGGGGTGAGTTAAAGCAGCAGCCTGAAGAGAGAGGCAAACCCTTCCCCTTACATATTAACTGCAGATACGCTGCCCATCTCAGAGAATTTCTTAACAAATTGCCCTGCTTTTTCCCCTAAAATCCAGGAGGATGTTCATCCCTTCCCATCTCCAGAAGAGAAATAACTAAAAGAGGAAGAAGTCTCATTTTTCAGTTAATGTTTTGCTGAGACTGAATTGTCGGAGCTGCACCACCCCAGACTGAGCCAACCCAGCGTCTCCCTCATGCACGAACATTTGCCACTCCGAATTTGGAGGAAAGAGGTTAATGTGAGCATTTACTGCTGACTGACCAAGTTACTGTGTTGTTACTGAGAAGAGAAGCAGCTCCTCTGGGATTTCACCCCTTCCTCAAGTTCAAGGGTCTGGGAGCATTGCCCTCCTCACAACTCTGTTCTCCCAGGAGTAAAACAGGGATGATGGAGACATTGCCCAGCTGTGGGCACTTATGGCTGGCACCCCACGAGCAGAGCAGTGGCTGTGCTCTCCTAAGCCTCTGTCCCTTCCCAGCAGGAGACCTGGCTGTTCTCTCTGCAATCCCAGAACACGGAGAGAACTTGGCATGAGGGTCCGACTGTCCCTGCTGCATTAAGCACCACTAAGCCCCAGAGTAAACCCAATGGGGCTCCAGCAAATGGGGCAGCAGCGGCACCCAAAGAATGAGGGGGCTTTATTCAAACACCTGCACCTCTGCTCCCAAACAAAACCAAGGGCACAAGCTTTCCATTTTCTTCCTTTATTACCCACCTTAAAAAAATAAAACACAACACTGGTCAGCCACAGGATTCCTGTTTTTATGGAGCCCATCCTGCCATGCTATTGCTCCACAAGGACATTATTAATGCCATTTACAGGTCAGGTAAAAAGCAAGCCCTGGCCACTCCATAGGCAAGGGCTGTGGAGGAGTCATTCCAAAGGTGATCCCAGCAAAACCTAATTCTGCCTGGCCACATGCTGGCGAGGCCAAGGCAGCAATCGCTCTGCATCCTGGCTGTAAAATCAAATTAGAGAAAAGATCCCATTTCACCAAGGGCCTAATACTAATTTGTGTAACATTTCCATTATACAGTGCTGCCTACAGAAAACATACACTAAAGCACTTTGACGATTTAACAGGGAACATTCCAATAGGAAACATTATTAGATTTTCCTATTAAGCTGCTCAGGGCACGTGCTCGCTTAATAGACGTTAATTACATTAGCAAGGCTGCAAATTCAGTCCTCGTGGAATCCAAGTGACTTTTAAAAAATTGACTCAGTCCTGGAATTTCTGTAGGGACAAAAGGCAAAACAAAAAACCCAGCACAGATAGAAAATTGGAACAATGCCACTGTGTCACCACTTTCTCAGCAGTGGCTTTAAAACACTGGGGTGTTTTGCTTTTACATTTCCAGTGGAATTTTCACAAATTTCCCAGCTTTGCAAAATAATTCGAGACAGCTCATGATATTAGAATAATGGATTTTTTTTTCCTGCCAGTGGAAAGAATGGTTGAAAAAGCAAAAAAGGCTGAGTATTTCAGTTCAGTCTTTTTGTGAAAATATTTCATATTTCCTCTGCATGCGCTTGAGTCCTATTACGATCAGTGGGGGTTTAAATACACACTTTGAGTTAACAAGACATATCCTGATTAACCTAAATCAAGATCTAATTACAGAAGATCATTGACAAATCATTTCAGACAACATGTAAACGCAAGAGAAACAGTATTTCACTTACACCCAACAGAATTACTCTTTCTGAGATAATTAACTTTGGCCTGGATGTATCAGGGCCAACATTTAGGGCTCTGCTTCCACAGACAGCTCGCCTCAGCCATAGTTTGGGAGTATCCCCAGGTTTCTGCTGACTGCTCAGGGAGCCTAAGCATGGATTTGGGATTCCACAGCTATAGAACTTTACTTCTCGCTCTGTCATTGATATTTCAAAGGTACAATTCCTCTTCAGTTGTGCTGCCCATCCTTACATGCAACCCTATTTCCTAGGAAGATGCAAACACCTTTAACAGCCTGGTGACAGCCTAAAGAATTACCCCCACTTGCAGGCAGGGAAGGATGAACCATTTGCCGAGGGCAGTGGCAGAACTAGGGCTCCAGTGTGCCCCCGGGGACGCCAGCCCTTCCACCAGAGGTGCAGGATAACACCCCTGGTGGCTGGTGCCTGGTCCCAGCTCAGGGGGTGGTACAGACCCAGCGGCACACGGGCTGGGCAGGTGAGACCCCTCTCTGATGCTGGGTCCCTTCCTCCATGCGAGCACGGGAAGAGCACTATTATATATAGTGCAAGCTCCTGAATCTTAATTAGTCACACTGTGTCTTAAACTCAGTAATGAGCTGATGACTCAGGGCTCTGGACAAACCCGTCTGTTCAGTAAAAGATTTCAGTGTTAGAAATGCTAAGTACAGGCACTTGAAGCATATCCCAAACATTACCTTAATCCCTTTCCTTACTCTGAGCTGACGTGATTTCTGACAGATGTGTTGCATTAATAATTAAGATAAATTTAAAGGAAGATTAGGCCTCGATGCAAGTTTCTGGAGAAGTGGGAGGTTACAGAGCTCATCACAGTGGTGCAGGAAGGTTGGACTCGATGATCTTGGTGGTCTTTTCCAATCTGAGTGATTCTATGATTCCAAGGTAAAGGACCCACCTGAGCCCATTTATTACTGTCAGGCTGGGGGAACATGAGCTTTATCCCTCTGAGGCTTCAGCACTGTCATTCCTGCTGGGTTATAACCTTGGTGGAGTTTTATCAGCCTCAAGAGGGGGAAATCGGCCCTGAGGTTCCCATTCATTCTCACTTCTGCAGTGCTTGGAGGCTGAAACAAGACTTTCTGGTTTTGGGTCCTGCTGGGTTACTGTTTCCCATCAAGGTGACAAAGTGTGTGACATCTTTCCTCCAAAACCAGTGACTACACTATGCGTGAGAATCCTGAAGAAATGTTCAGATTCCCTCATAGACTGGTGAACCTCCGCAGCTCATTATTTTGAATTAAACACAGCATGGATACACATCTTGGCCTTACTTACCTCCGTACACAGTGTAGATGGAGCACCTGAAGCTGCTCTGATGCTCCTCCCATCAGTGCGGCAAAACCAGGCTCAAGTGGTTTCTCCAGATGTCCATCCCTAGGACTTGGAACTTCCAGAGCTGCCCATCTCAGGAGCCAGGAAAGACCCGCTCCCCCAGGACCCTCCCAGTCCTGCTCCACTCATGGCCTGTAACCCAGGTTTTCCAAGGTGTGAAGTTATCTCATTTTGACCTCTTCCAGTGAGAAACCAGTAAGGATAAACACCTGAGGAGGAACTTGATCCCTGTGTGCCCTGATGCTTTGCTGTGGGATGTTCCATGCCCAGTGAGGTTGTCTCCTAATGCTGTCCACCACCTGGGCTGCAGGGGAGTGGGTGACAGTAGGAAACAGTGGAAAGGGCAGCTATTTCATCCTGATGTTACTGAGTAGACCCTGAACTTGAACGAGCTTTGTCTAACACTGCTCAGCCCCTTGGATCTTTCCCTGACCCTTCACCAGCTGCAGCCAGAGGGCTCTGGCTGCTTTTCCATCCTCAGGGCAGGGATGTGCCTGCACCTCCTGGGCCACTCCAGAGAGGAATAGCCGTTTCCCAACATCACCCTGAGGAGGCAAAACCAAGAAATTGCTTGTCCCAACACCAGATTCCTGATAACGTTTGAACAGACAGGCTCAAACTGAAAGGCACCATTAGCTACCTGTGTCCCAGGCGATCGCTCAAGTTCTGTCCTTTGGGCTGAAGTGTCATTTAGACTAACTGGCCTTTTCCAGAGGACAACTGCTACTTGTGAACTCTCCCTTAAAACTACATGAAGCCAATGACATCCCCAGTGTGAAGTCTTTCGGGTTCAAAACATTTAATTAAGTACATGATAACATCAACACAACTTCTGCTCTGCTCCAGGAGCTGCCATCACACAGAACCACAGTTTCCTGCACTTTTTATCATGAAATCCATTATATTTGGCATTTTTCTTCAGTCCCTACCACAAGGACGCACACTATTACAATGCAACTCTCAGCTTGCTAATTTAACTTCATTCCTACCATTAATACTTAGAAGGGGAAAAAAAGGGCTCTAGAAATCATGACCTGATAGTAATTAAGGCCTCAGAAGTAGAAGCTAATTCAAAGCAAAACAGGCCACCCTCTCCATGCCATCGTGCCCTCATTTCCAATAGCAAAGCTGGACTAAGAAGCACTTAAGATATTACTCAGCTCAAGTGATGTGTCAGGAAGGCAGCTCTAGCTGCAGATAATCCACTGAAATCAGCACTAAACCCCCCAAAGCACAGAGGGACCTTGGACCATCTCCAACCTCCCACTGGGTGCTGGGACAGCTCAAGGAACCGAGCTTGGCTTGACAAGACAAAATTGTTTCTTCAAAAAACCAGTGTTCCACCAAAGAGAGTGAATGAGTGTAATTATGCCAGGTATTGTACCCGAAAATAAGCATCATGCAGGAAACACAGAGCCTCAGTCAGAGCCAGCAAGTCAAAGGGCTGGAAGGGAGAGATAACCAGATAGGAAAACAGAGGTTTCTGGGCTAAGCCCAGTCAATGCTGCCTTTCTGGCAAGTTTTCCCAGCACCCTTTCGCAATGGGAAAGAAACTGTGGATTTGAGGAGCTAATGGCATGAAGGATGGCAAAAAGGAAAAGCTCTTTGAAGTGTGGCTCAGCAGCAATGGGCTCTGCTCAGTACAGGACAGCCAAGCCAGCAGAGTCAGTGGGCACCATGGGGGACAGTGGAGAGACATTCCAGTCTGAAGGACACATTCTGTCTGGGACAGAAGATTTGTTTCGTCCCCCAGCTGAAACCCAGATGCTGTTTTTCACATGGCAAGGGGCCTGCTCTGCTCACAAGGTGCACAGAAAAGGGACGTTTGACTGACAGCTGTGGGCCTCCTCCAATGGGCAGTTCCACAGTTCTAATGGCACCGGAGGCACAGCTTAGTCTACTTCTAGGAGGAAGGGGGTAAAACTGAAAAAAAAAAACTTTTCCACCTCAAGAAGTGCCTTTGCATCTATTCATATCTATGCTCTAGATAGGAGAATTTAGTTCTCAGAACCAAAGCCTCTCCTGCTACAGGGATTAGGTGGAATCAGAGCCACATCTGGTCATGTCAGGCACTGCTCTCCTCTCACTCTGCCAAAGCCCCACTGACATCAGTCAGCACCATCTGAAACTGCTTTATCACTGTGAAAACATGCCTTTTCTTTCTTTTTTATTAAAACTCTTCTGAAATCTTGTACATCTTTGGTTCCTTCCTGCGAATAGCACCAATCAATATTTGTTTGGGTGTTTATGGTCTTTGCTTGCTAAGAAGCAAGTCTCACACCTTTCTGCCATTCAGCATCACATAAAAACATGAATACATCACAATATTCAGGAAAAATCTCTAGCCAGAAGCTTTTCCTAATCCATGGACAGCACACACCTACACGTCAGCGAGTCCAGCATTTCAAGATGATCATCCTAGGGAGGCTGATGACCTGCCTGACATTCCCTCTGCTCTCAGGAAGGACAGATGCCAGTGAAGAAGCCCTCAGGTACCAGCACACAGCTCCCATAGCACTGCATCCACATGCTGATCCTCGTCCAAGAGCTGAACTCGGCTGACCTCGCTTGGCTGATGAGATCACAGCCCAGGAAAGGATGGCTGCAGGCCAGTGGGAAAACAGATGTCTGCCATAGACATCATTCATTGATACTTCATTCCCATGTATTATTTATTTAATACACACTGTGTGTCGATTAGGGTTCTGTTCTTATGAACTCTGTACTAACATTTTTATAGGAAAGGTCTAAGAATAACTGGAGACACAAAACTTCTGCAGTTCATTGAAGAGGAAGATTGTCTCAGTGATGCTTTTTATTTTCCCTCTCCTGTTTTGTGCTGTGTTTGTTCAGGTTGGAAAGAGGAGGCTGAGGAGAGACCTCAGAGAAGCCAAAACTCCCTCCTGAGGGACAGCAGAGGGACAGCTCTGATCCCTGCTCTCTGTGATCAGGGGCAAGATCTCAGGGAACAGCAGGAGCTGTGTCAGGGAAGGTTTAGGTTGGATATTAGAAAAAGGTTTTCGTCTCAAAGGGTGGTCTCTCTCAGAGGCACTGCCCAGGCTCCCCAGGGAATGGACACAGCCCCGAGGCTGCCAGAGCTCCAGGAGTGTTTGGACACCGCTCCCAGGGATGCACAGGGTGGGGGTGTTGGGATTTCTGTGCAGAGCCAGGGGTTGGACCTGATGATCCTTGTGGGTCCCTTCCAGGTTAGGACATTCTGAGATTCTGTGATGGAGAATTTTTTATCCTCTGGTAGGAAACACTTCAAAAGCTTATTGGACAAGCAGCTCAGGGTCTTCCCCAGCCCAGTGACACCCTCCTCCCCAAGGCAGAGTTCCGTGCGAGCCCAGTCTCCAGGATCAAGAGAAGTTTACAAACAGATGAGCTGCTTCCAGTTTTCCTGGCACTACAGCAAGGCTACTCCAAGCAGAGACAGCCACGAGACGCTTCGGATGTTTTGCAGCAGAAACCCCCTGTTTCTAACCCAGCCTTGCCACCTTTATGCTGAAGATTTCACAAACAAGATTTCTTCAATTACAACTGAGGAACATGGGATAAAAAATAAAATAGATGATAAAAAAAAATCATTATATCCTTTATCAGCACAAAACCAGCTCAGTGAAGAGACTGACCAGTGAATATCAACACAATTGGGGGTGGAAAAGGAAGGGAAAAAACCCTCAGTTCATGGGAGCAGGGGAGATTTCTGCCAGTGTTGGGAGCCACTCCCTGGGGAAAAGCAGGCTGGAGACTAAATGAAAGGGAGAGGGAGATGTTGCATTGGCTGTGGTCTTCTGCTGAACAGAGAAAGGGCTGCTCATAGACAGGCATCAGAGTAGCTCAAGTTACTGCTGGTTTGCTGCAGAGAAAACCCCCTCTGCCCAGTTTGTCAGATCTGTCTCAGGAGTAGAGATCAGCCCTGTGGTTATTTCAGTCCAGACTCGCCTCAACCCCACGAGGTGCCAGTTCAGGGATATAACTGACCTGAATCCCCTCTACCCTCATGAGCCAGAACAAGGAACTGGACTTCGCCCATTTCATTTGCTGGGGAGGCCTAGGTGTGAGGATATGGTGGGCATTTTATTCTCCTTGTGCTCCAGGGCAGTACAGGAACATAACCCACCATGATCTGTAGCACCTTCTGAACAATCCCCTGTGGAAACCAAAACTCAGTACAGGTGTGTCCCAGATCCCTTCCTGGCACAGCATTCCAGGGGCAAGGGAGCAGCCTGAGCAAACACAGCCGAGGAGACATTATCAAATTACATTTTCCTTTATTCAGTGATAACTGATGATTAGGCCATTAGAAAAGAGATTAATGTCAGAGGGTCACAGAAGACAGGCTAGAAGGGACCTTGAGGTCATCTAAATCCATCCAACCGCTCATCAAAAGGCTCATTTCTGGCAGTATTTGACCTCTTCAGAATAACAGGGAAGTTTCTGATCAATATTTTAAACAAAAATTTTATTTGGCTAACTACAAAATACTTAATTCATTTCTCTTATATATAAAAAGTCTATAAAGGCACTTTGCTTCAGTTAATTTCAAAATGGAATCAAACTCTTGACAAAAAGAGGTAATTCTGAACTTTTACATTGTTTTTCTCACAATAATTCATCTTGGAGCAACAAAAACTCCAGGGGCTCATCCTTCTCTTGTTTTTAATCTTTGTGATCAGCCAAGATATTGGTTTTTTAATTTAAAAAATATTTAGAATTTCCAGCAAAAAGAAATGATTCCTACTTCCACAGACGTGTGACATATTGTGGCACCAGGGAAGCAGTAAGGACACAAGGGATGTGATCTGAAGAGTTTGGTGCAATGAACTCTTTCCACATTTTTCCCTCACCTGGTGTCCTTCTGAGTTCCCGCTTGTTATCCCCCCCAGGATAGGAGGACCGGCAGGGAGGGAAGAGGAGAAGGAAGAACCTTCATTAAATACTTCAGTGAACTTGTCTGAGAGGTGCCACCAAAGTGTGAAGCTCCGAGATGACAGATGTGGAAGCGTTATGCCACATTTTCTTCCCATAACTACAATTTCATCATGTAATAATAATAGGTTGTGATTGATTGTGACCCTTCACTGCTGCAGGATGTTGGTCGTTAGGAAGAACTGATTGATCACTGGAGCTGTCATTTGACCATGCAGACCCCTTCCAGCTGCTTTTAGAAGGAGAATGAAAGTATTTTTAAATAAATAAACCTTAAAAAGATCCCAGGTCACTCTCAGGAAACTCCTAGCCCCTTCCTACCCTCATTGTGCCAGCTAGCAGAGCAGGAGATTGCTAGATAGCTGTTTCAAAAGGCATCATTTGGGTGCTGTAAACCTCCAGAGACCCTTCCTCACCTTAGACCCCCTCCAGGTGGGGAGACACTGGTGAAGGAGAGCAGGGACTCCATAGGGACTGTTTCAGTTGGTGGCTCTGACACTCAGGGACAGTTTCCGCTCTCTAATTCCTCCGGAGAGGTCCAGTCCTCAGATGGGATTTGTATCTGCTTAAATGCTTTAGAGAACTGCGGGCTGAGAGCCAGGAATCCACCTTTGACTGCAAGCACTGCCACAGGCTCCTTGCACATCCTTGGGTAAATCCCCTTGCACTTGCGGTGCAGGGATGGAATTTCTCCTGTCTGAATGGCAATGCTTTTGGAGACAAGAACTGACCATTCCACAGGGATGCTGCCCTTCCATCCCAATGGGATTCAAAGTGACCAAAGACCTCTTGGGAATTCCTGCAACAGCCACAAGGACCTCACACTCCAGGCTTCATCTCTTTCCATCCCTGTGAGAAGCTCAGCAGCTTCCCCGGTGACTTTATGCACTGCTTGATGTCAGTACATTAATAAACAGAGATCTGCTGTCTGACAGGGACACAGCCCTGCACTCTTCCAGAAGTGTTGTCAAGCAACTACAACTGCCTGTAATTGAGCTCTCAGAAGTATCTGCCCTGAGGTGAGCCAAGGAGAAATTTTACAAATGAAGATAATAGATGTTTATGTCACACACACACACACACACAGAGCGGGCTACGATCGCTCACTTGATAAATCCACTGTCAGCAGTGATTGCAACAGCTTTGTCCTCCACAGCTGAGTTAGGGTCTCTCTGGCAGCATTTATGCCTCAGCAGGCAGAGCAGGGTTGCTTCTTGCCCTGCACTGAGCCATGCCTGGAGCAGGTCACAGTAATCCATGTAACAACATCTTCATCCCACAAATATTCATAAATTTCTGCAGATTTCCAGACAGGATTCATTATCTGCAGGCATTCACCAGAACATCTGGAGAAACAGGGCCAGCCACATTGTTAACATCAATCAATTCTGCTCACTTGAAGTCAACACAGCTATGCCAACTTGCCCTTGCCAAGAATTAGTCAATCTTTTCTAAACTATAAGCTGTTCCTGAATTTACTGTTTATTCCCGGGTTACATCATTATTTAAACTTTAAAACAGAAGAGTGAAGGCAGTGAACAGCACAAAAGATACACATGGATCCATCTGTAGTATCCAAGTGCTCCTTCAGAATTAACAATTCTGTCAGGGTAAGGTAAGGCAGATTTGGGACCTCTCCTCTCAGGACGGAAACAACACAAAGGTGGTCTGGCAGGGTAAGCAGCTTGCCAAAACACTCCATCAAAACAATCCAGGAGCATAAATGAAGCCTCTCGAAACACAGACCTTTGTTTTTGCTTTTTAGATAATCTCCTAAATGGGTTGTGTACCTCTGAAGAGCCAGCAAAACCACCCAATCACCTAGGGCCGAAGTGTTTTGAGGTAACATTTTCAGAAATGTTTGGTCCTGAGGCCCGGATCCTAAATAGGCTTCTAACTAACAGTGTAGGCAAATTGCTTCTATATTTTGAAGCTAGAGGCCATAGAAAACTAGTACTCATCAGTATTCCATAGGAAAATGAGTGCCAAGGGACCAAGCAGCCACTGAAAATAGGATTTACAGAATAAGAAAAGTGCCTCATTATAGATCTTTTGGAGTGTCTGCAAAATGCCAAGAAACATTCAGAAGACCAAAATCTCCCACTATTATCCTTCCTTGAGAGGGCAGAAAGTGGAGTCTCTAAGACAGTCAGGACTTCTGGAGGTGACCTTCTGCAATGACCCCATGGTTTGGTCGGTGCAGACCCAAACACAGCCCTTCAGCATCATCTTTAAAGAGCTACACACAAGCACAAGGATTGATCTCTTTCACAGGCGCTGTGGGCTCTGCCACAAATGGCAATGCAGACACTCAACAAACGTTTCATAGACTCCCATTCCACAGGTATTCCAGTCTTTGTGCCCCAAATCCCAGCATCTTGACCTCCTTACTCCAAGATATCCTGCACAGAACCCCTCATCCCGCATCCCTCACAGTGCTGTCCCGTTGGAATTGCACCCCTGACTGTCTGCACATGGTTTTTCACTGCCCATAAATAAACCCTGTGTTTTCCAGCACAATACTTGAGCAACCGAGTTGCCAAACATGCTCTCAAAGAGGCATAAAGCAAATATACACAGAGGAATGTAATGAGATCCCAGCACTGTTCCACCTCCAGGGATGAATAACGCCAGCCTGACACATGGCATATGAATTTCCCGAGGACTGACAGCCAGCTGGATTTCTTGTACAACTCTATCACTTCATGCATCTGTGGCCTTGTCAAGGTAGCCAGTCTCCATCAGGACCACAGGGCTACTCAGGATGGAGCTGAGGACTGGCTGTCCAGGCGTTTGCTGCTGTGTTTTGAGCTTAGAAGCTCCGTAAAAGCAGGTCCCACCAGATGCCATAAGCCTTGCAAGAACCACTGAAATTACTTGGACAACTTCAGCTGCAGCACGTGAAATGGGGCTGATTTATACCAAACTGAGGATTTGGCCCTCCACATTGGAATTTGATAAAAAGACTTGAAAAAAAATTAATACAGTATTGTTCTATGCCCGTGTCTGAGGATCATCTGAGCAGACCACAGCCCATGCTACAGATGGAGATACAACATGTAGAATCATGGAATGGTTTGGATTGGAAGGGACCTCAAGGATCACCTAGTTCCGAACTCCTTGTCATGGGCAGAGACACCTTCCACCAGACCAGGTTGTGCAGAGCCCCATCCAGCTTGACCTTGGACACTTCCAAGGATGGGGAAGCCACAGCTTGTCTGGACACCCTGTGCCAGGGCCTCACCACTCTCACAGGGAAGAATTTCTTCCTAATGCTTTGTGTAAACTTGCCCTCCTTCACTTTGAAGCCATTCCACCTTGCCCACATGACTGTGACCCCAGGTTTTGGGTAAGTATCTGCTAAATTCCACATGGCACTTCAGCAGGGATGCCATCCCTGTACTTTCTTGGTGCTAATGAGCCCCAGGAGATTTGTGCTTTGGAGCTGCTCCCCGGCAGAGCTGTATTAGTACTTGGCCTGAAGTTTACTCTTTCCATCATTCTCGTCATCAAAGTAAGCCAAGGCCTGTCTGACAGTTCTGCATCCTGTTTTAGCCCATGACTGAATGGCACTTCAGGTGGATTCAGATACCGGTACAGCCCAGCGGCTCCAGCACATCTCCCTATCTGCCTGACAGAATTCACCTGCAGGTCTGCTCAGATATCAGCTGGGACATTGGGCTTTCACCTCCCTCCTGCTGCAGACACATCCAGCTGTCAAGGTCCTCAGCCTCCGGTCCCCCCTGCCCCATCTGGCTGCCTTCTGCTGGGCCAGAATTAGCACAAGTGTTAGTGCTACTTCGTTTCCCAAAAAGATGTTTTCTTAGTTTTTAACTACATGGAAGTTTCTGCAAAGCAGGTTTTTATGGGTGAAGTGGATTTTCCATAGGAAATAATGAAAATCTGGGAAAGAGAAATGAGTCAAAAACTCCTTTGGATTTTAGAGGCATTTTCCTTGTTTGGCTTTTTGATTTTCAAGTTTTGTTTTGGCTTAGGAGGAGGGGAGAGTGGGACATAAAGTAGAGCAGCTCTGCATCTCCTACAGCAGGATGTAAACAACATGGTCTATCCTTTGCCCACTGAGATGTGGGATCCGGGACTGAGAGCAGGTTTGCCAGAGCCTCTCCCAGTCCTCAGCAGTGACAGATCATGGAGCAACCAGAGTCCTCCAGCCTTGTGGGCTGCAACCACATGAATTTGATTTACTTGCTCACTTTCCTCTTGTTCCTCCCTGAGCTCAGCTTTAGAAGTCCAGCACTGGAGCCTGTCTGGTCATCCAGGAGGGCACAGGTGAAAAAGTGTGCTGGTTTGGGCTGGGATAGAGTTAATTTTCTTTATAGTATCTGGTACGGGGCTGTGATTTGTGCTAGAAACAGCGTTGATAACCCAGGATGTTTCCCCTATTGCTGAGCAGGGCTGGCACAAAGTCAGGACCTTTTCTGCTGTCCACCCCACCCAGTTCCACCACTTAGGTGGCTGAGGGTGCACAAACAGTTGGGAGGAGACACAGCCTGGACAGCTGATTCAAGGGATATTCCAGATCATATGGCATCATGCTCAGCATATAAAGCATATAGAGCTGGGGAAGAAGGAGAAAGGATGGACATTTGGAGGGATGGTGTTTGTCTTCTCAAGTCACCATTAGACTTGACGGAGCCCTGCTGTCCTGGGAATGGCTGAGCACCTGTCTGCCATGGGAGGTGGGGAATGCATGACTGGTTTTGATCTGCTTGCTAACATGGCTTTTGCTTTACATACCGAACTGTCTTTATCTCAAGCCACAAGTTTTCTCAGATTTACTCTTCCAGTTCTGTTCCTCATCCCACCAGAGGACAGTGAGTGAGTGGGGCTGAGATCCTGGCTGGGGTTAAACCATGTCAGAGAACAAGACAATGGTAAATCCAAGACAGCTGTAACCACACAGCCCTTGAAAGATGCTGGTGAAACACCAGGGAAATGTGGAACTGCAGGTGACTACTCTTATCCAAATTTCACTCCTGGTCTGAGTTCCACAAGCTGTGGCCAGTCAGCCATATATAACTTAAATTACACATTTATTGTCAAGGTGGGCATGACCCGCTGAGTTTCAGAAGTACCCTTACGTATAAGGTACCCCTAAGCAGCCTCAGCCCACACAAAGGACACAGAAGAGCAATATTTGTACCTGTGCAGTGCTCCCTTTCCCACTCTCCACACCACCCTCCAGCCATCTATTCACTGTCCGCAGCTTCCTCCCAGCTTGCCCTTTGAAGGCAGTGGATCTCTGCCAGCTGAGACTCTGCCTGCCTGGCATTCCTGGCTGTGCTTCCTCCTGCTTTCCCCGGGGAGGTGCTGGAGCAGCTCTTGCTGTCTGCCCGGGTCACCTGCTAACCAGGTTACCTTGCAGCAACCCAGGCTGGCTGGAAGTGGCAGTTCCTCCCACGGGAGATGCAGAGCTCTTGGTGGCTGAGGGTAGCAGGCTCTGCTTCTAAAGTGCTTGGAAACAAAGGGATTTTTTGGAGGTCAGGCCAATATATGTAAATCATCCAACACTTTCTTGCCTTTCTAAATCATCTGAGTTACTTTGCTCTGTAGCTGGGACTGGCCCTTTCATACAAAGGGTATTTGCTGATGTCTTTAGGTTATGCTCAAAGGGTACATTGCTACAGAAACCCCAGCAGAGCAGCACAGACCTCCACATTACAGATTCACCCCTGTTCACCCATGAACAGCAGAAAACAAAGGTTCATCTCCAGTTCCTTGCCCTTGGAGCTATCCAGGATCAGAGGTGAGGTACTGGATGAAAATAACATGTCTGATCCAGTCCTGCTTGGGAGCATCCTTCAGGCTTGCTCCAGGAACTTGGAAACAAGCTGAACTTGAGGCAACAAACCATTATCATTAGTAAAAACCAACACACGAACCAAAGCAGGAAAGCAGAAACATGAACACTTCCAATAACCAGGACACACATGCCTGGGACAGAATCATGCATCCAAGTGAAGGAACCAAATTTTAAACCTCAGCAACAGCCTGTGTCTATGAGAAGAGCCAGGGATCCTGGGAGAAACAGAAAAGCCAGTGATGCTCTGTGAAAAGCACTTGAAAAAAATTCCCTGAGAACTGCAGGAAAAAGCCTCTTTTTTGATAGAATAAAAGCCCAAACCAGAGCTTGAATATGCAGTGTTGTACTAACTAGAAGGAATTTCTCAGGGAGCAAGGATAAGCTGAAGTCCTGAGTGAGACCTGGGGTAGAGCCTACCAGAGTTTCTGGGAAGGGAGGCTGGAATTGTGCCATGAAACCTAAGCTACATTCCCTGCCTTCTTTCAAGGGTGATGCAGAATTATCTAGGGATTCTCTCCTTATTAAAAAGAAAAAAAATTCTTTGCTTCAATGCCAAAAAGTTATATAAAAATAATTCATGGCCAGATTAATGAGAGAGAGTAAGTCATTAGAAATCAAAAATGAGATAATTCTGGTGTAGACATGAGTGATGGTGAGAAATAAATTATATTTGGCTGACATTACTTAATTAGCTGGAATCATGGCACTTTCTTAAATTTTCTTTGGTGAAGCTTTTAATGTTTTGACAAATCAATTCCCAGCTAAATAACCTCAATGTCAAAGCAGCCAGTTGTATCTTCTCTGCCAAGCCATTTTTGGAGCATATTATTTTAAAACTTTATCCCTTTGTTCAGGGTTTTGGTGGCTACCAGCACATGGCCTGCAATTTCTGGCAAAAGCCCAATATCCAGATTGTTCCTGAGGGCGGCTGGTACCAATGTTCTCCCACCCAGTCCCTGCTGGGATGGGGAAAAGATCAAGGCAAGAAAAATGGTGATGCCTTTACTGCTGTGAGCAGCTCAAATAGCCAGGAACCCTTAGCACTGCTGCAGTGCTGCTCATCAAGCATCTCAGAGGACTTAATGAGCATGAATTAAGCCTCACAATTAGAGCTGACTGTATAAATAGTTGCAAATAATATTCCTGGAGAACGATGCTCTCCAGTTCATGAGCAAATTGTTCCAGTGAGAGTGGCTGATTCTTGCAATCCTATTTGTAAGCCCCTTCTCAGGGGGAAAGAGTAAACTGCAGAGGCACAAGCTGAGATCTAAAAGTCCTGCAGGACTGAATCATGGTCTGCTGGAAAATAAGGGAAAGCAGCAGGAGGAAAAAAGAATAAACAGCTTGGTGAGAAGAGCTCAGAGACAGTGAGACCAGCCAACCTACTGCGTGTTTGGGACCACCTGCTCTCCCAGTGAATTAGGCTGTAGGACTCTGCAACAATCAAGTGTTTTAATGAAATGAATTTTAATCTGTAAAAGGAGGAAATCCTGAATTACAGTAAGGTCAGAGGACTTGGAATGGCCGTAAGGTTTTATCGCAGCTGAAGGTACCAGCACTAACATTTGACACAGGAATTCCTCTCTCTAATAAAGAAGCCATTTAACAAGATGCTGAACAACTGCCTTGCATAATAATGTTTGAATGATTTATAACCAATTAGTCACTATTATTACCTTTCTAAATATATGCATTAGGAAAAGTTTTAACACCATGACTTTTAACCACAGAGAGAAATTGGAGGATAATAGTTTAGCTTCAAATAAAGCAATTTACAGGCAGATCTAGTGGCTAGGTAACATCTTTGAAGGGGAGAAAAAAAACCCAAAAACTGCAATGCCCTGGTGGTTGGCGATCTGGGACTGCCAGCGGCACAAACTCCCAGCCATCTGAACACCAGGCACAAGGAAAATACACATATATAATAAAGACATTTTCCTGAAAACAGGCCCCGGTGAAAACCTTCTCGAGCTTCAAGGTGCTTTTAAATGAATCACTTTGGCCTGAAGCCCACTAAATGTGGTTCTACCTATGAAATCTATCAACTTTTTCAATGCCTTTGTTAGCATGGACTCAACTCCAATCTTTACCAGCACTTCTTGCCTTCACAGCTTCTGCCCAGATCTTTCCCTAGTGCTTACAGACTCTCCAGATTATCCTTTCTTGTTTCAACCGTCCCTCACCTTCCTCAGGGAGGTCTCCACACCCTCCAAGTGCCACACAGAGATGTTCCTGGCAGCAGCTTGTACCCTTTCAGGTGGATTCCTCCCTGCTCTGTGTATTCTCGTCCTTGCAAGGTGATGCTTCTCTGTGATGCTGCCATCAGCCTAAGCATCTCCCCTAGAAATGCCACAGTCAATTGCACAACCTGGAGACCTGTTTGATTTCTTTGTCAAAGAAATTGTTTCTCACCTTTCTTGTATCAACCAAGAGGAAAAGTAAATCCACCTTGGCTATCACCATCTTTAGCAGCAACCTTTCAACAGTCTCACCTACCTCTTCATCAATCCGTTTGCCTTCTTCAGGAGCTTCCTCCTTCAGCTGAGGTTCTCAGATCTACAAGAAGACCCTTCAGTCCATCTTCTTCCAAGCAAACCCTTCTCTGTATTCAGGACCCCATGAACCATAGACATCCTTATCCTTGTTCTCTAGATGCTCTTGCCGAAACAGCACCTGAGAATGACCCCCAAATCAAACCAGGGAATGCATCCCCAATATCCACAAGCCCAGGTACAACTGGAAATAGTTTTCAGGGAGATACAGAGGGCAGGGCAGACACTGAACCCCACAAGGACTCAAGGACTCACCTTACCTTTAGTCTGCAGCACCAACCCCCCTGTGAAGGAAAAGCACTCACGCTCTTTCCAACCCAGAACTGAGCAGCTCATATAAAATACAGAAATGAGGGACATGGGTCCATGAGCTGCTGCAAAATCCGGGCGAGCTCAGATCCAGGCTGCCTCCAGGACTGACATCTGCTGGGGCATTCACACCTGGTTTGGAACAAAATCAAGGGGAGGTGAGAATGAGGTAAGGAGCAGCTCAACTCCATCAAGCTGAGGTCATCCAGCTGTGCTGCTCAAAAGTTACATGGGAATGTTAAAGTAAAATCTACATATTTTAAAAATGAGACACCTATAGAGTTTAAGCATTGCCAGAGTTTGGGAGCAGCTAATTACAGTCCTGACCAGCTGGAGGTTTCCTGGTTGAATTCTTCCTAAATTGCTGAATTAAATCTTGTGCTCTGTTCTGACTCCTTCTCTAGAAGGTCTCTGAAAAATGGACAATCTGAAAGAGTCCCATCAATTACTCAGCACCAGATGCAGGGCTTGCAAAGATAAAGTAAATTATTTAAATTCATTTTTAATGGCATTTGGTACATAATATAAATCTGTATCATTCTTCAGGTGCTGCTTTGTATAGTACTGCCCTGGGACTCTTCTGAATTTAATGATAATGAAGTTTAATGTTGAAAAATGCTGAGCGTGTAGGGAGCAACAGCAACCACTGGCCCCAGAGGCTGGATCAGCATCACTAAAGTAAGAGCAAAGCTTTGGAAAAGTAACTTGGCACTGGAGACGTTCCCCACTGCAGCTATAAAGGACTGAGTTTGTCCTGCAGCATCCCTGAGCCCATCCAGTTTTCACAGCAGGGCCGAGGGTAATCCCTCAGATCTCTTCCCTGAAGTGGCGTTGGATGAAGGTGTGTCCAGCGGGACAGATCAGCCCCCACACAACTGACTGAGCAAAACTCGGACACATCCACCCCCAGTAAAGCCTCTGGCACCAGAACAACCGAGTGCTAGATGGGAGCCCACGTTCAGGATCGTGTCCCGCTGGCCTCAGCACAGGCTCCTGGGCTTTGCCACGAGGCCAGCACAGCTGCACGGACAGTCCTGGGATGGACGTGCCAGTACAGGGGACAGCACCTCTGACCCCCCCCAAATGAACACAGCTGTGCCCATCGCTTCGTAAAATAGAGTTTTATTTGTTCATACAAATAGTATGAATTATCAGAATTTCATTTTCTTAGAAACATCTTTCTCTGTGTAAAATTAATTTGTGTTGTACATACCACAAAATACTCCATATACATTTTTTTTAGGTTTTCTTTTTTGTGGCTTTTTTTTTGTTTTTCTTTCCATTTTGTTCCTTTTTTTTACAAATTGGCTACTACACTATAGAACCATGTTACAGACATCACACCACTAATACCTGTACTGCACTTCTGAATACAGGACTGAATGAAACTCAGCCATAAATTAATGTTACAATGTAAAAAAAAAAATCAACCAACCAAACTTCTAATCACACTGCCAAGCTTAACTTTTTTTAAAAAAAGGGGTATTTTAAAAAAAATGCACTGATTCCAATATTAGCAACCAGATGAATGCCACAGAGGATTCACCTTCATTGTCATAACTGTTAGGTAAGGCTTTTTTACATTAAAAGTCTAGTGCAGACTTCATCATGAAGGATACTGAGTCAGGACTAACAATTTGCTTATGGTTAGAAGGGTTATTACTCACTCTGTATTTCCACTCTCCAACAAGTTTGCTCCACAAGAGCCTTTCGCAGCAGGGCTTGGTTATACAAACTAAGCCCACACTCTGCTGTACAGCTGAGGAAGGCATTGGGATATTAAAAACTTGTTTCCAAGAAAGCAAGAAGGAAGACGTAGAGGATGCAAAACTCTTCCGGCACTGAGCAGCTGGCACATGCTCTGGAGGGAAGCGCCTGGAAAGGAGCCCATGCCAACACACAGGTCCTGGAGGCTCCACCAGTGAAACTCTCTGGGAAGTGGCATGGCCATGGCTGGGGGCTCACCCAAAGGCCAAGTGGAGAGGTCAAGCTTCTTTCCATGCATTGCATAAGCTGCTAGAAGGAAGACTGAGGTTTTGAGAACCATAAATCACTTGTTTTTACACGGAACAATTTTCTTCTGAGTGCCTGCAGCTCCTTTCCCTCAGTCACCCAAGAGTGGCAGGGTCTGGCATAAAGCAGACACGCTCCTGCATTCATCACCTGTCCTGGCAGCAAGGAACAGAGCCAGGGACTTGGCTGGAGTTGAAGCCAAACCCCTCAAAAGTGCATAGATCCACCCAGCCGCTCAGGCCTGCAGCTGGATTTTGCAGGACTGGGGAAAAGCAGGGGCTGGAGCCTGCACAGCCCAGCAGGTCCAACATCCCACCTGTGCCCCCTGAAGTCAGACTGTATTGGCCCAAAGTGTCATTTCTTTACTAGAAATGGCTCAGGGCAAGAAGGAGAACTTCCCTGTTTGTGGGAAGATATGTTCGGAGGCAAACCCCAAGGAGGGATTTACATCATGCTCACAGCAGCTTTGTGGGCAGCTCAGCCTGATGATGTTATGCTTAAAATCTCCCTTTCCTTGAGGTCACCCACATGCACTGCACTCCAAATGTGAACCCACGCACAGCGGTGCGAGTCCCTAAACCCCTTTGGAGATGTGACACTGCTGAGCCAAGCCAAAAGTGCTCGAGTTTAAACATAGCTCTGAAGGGCAGCTCCCTGGCACCCGCAGATCCCTGCAGCAGACCCAGAGCTGAGTCTGTTCTTTGCTCTGTCTGCCGGAGTCGGACTAGATTGAGACCCAGACAGAGCAGCCCAGGCTCTGAGGAACATTTTCATCACCCAACAGCCACAGTAGAGAGATGGAAGGGGCAGGCAAGAGTGAGGAGACTGCAAAAGTAAAACAAATATTTGGGAAACACCATTGAATAGGCCCCACCACAGCTGGACACAGGTCAGCAATGGGCAGCTCCAAGAGGCAGCTATGACTAACTGTGGAGAGGTGCAGGGCATGGATTTCTATAGGCAATGCATATGAAATTAGATGTTCTGCCCATTGGTGCTTTTGCTGTTTCCAGTTTCACTCACACTGCTTATGGAAGCGCTGCCGCGGCAACACCAGGAGATGCTCGGTGCAGTGCATCATTTCAGTGCTGCAGGTGAGGTGTGGGGAGTTTTGCTGCCCAAAGACATCATAGGTCTGTTTCTGTTAAAAATTCAATGAGAAAATCACTTCTGCTGCCACCTTGCTCCAAAAGTGTTCCAGTCAAGCTGGCAGAACCTCTGACAGCAAAGATAAGGCATCGGATACACACGGTGCTTATCGGGACTCCTCAGCTCACAAAACACTGGCAGAGCTCTCAGGACAGCCCACCCAACCTGTCCTGGAGTCCCACAGCAACTGGTTCCACCCGAGGAGAAGGATTTCATTCAGGTTAATGGTTACATGCTTGGAGCCTCCTGTCCTGCCTGGTTGCCACCCCTGTGCTCAGCCAGGGCACCCCTGGACTGCCAGGAATACCCCAATGCCAGCGTGCCCAGATTGCCCCCTGCCTTCCTACAGATTCATCCTTGTTGGTAAAGCAGCACCTCCTCTCAGCTGTAAGCAAATGATGCTCCCTGGGAGAGACCACAGATAGGGTGTTGGACCAAAGAGTGATGGGAATTAACAGGGCTAAGGGTGACGTTCCCCAGTCTCATGTACTGGGAGGTGCTGCAGTGGGCCTGGGGCTGGAGGTAACATTGTCCATGCCATGTCCTGGGACATGCTCCATGCTGGGCATGATGCCAGGCAGACACCTGAGGTTTTCCCAATGGTTCTGCTGGTGTCTTTGGTAGGTGGAGGGTGCTCCACGTGCCGTAGGCACTGCCATCTCCCAGCAGTGCCTGGCATGCATGAGTATTCCTGGAGCAACACTTTCTGCAAGTCACTCTGACCAGCACCACACGTGTCATACACAGACACAGCATTTTACATTTGTCCTGCAGTAAAGATTTTAAATGCATAGAGAGATCGTGGGAAAGAACCTCCTGGACAAAAAGCAGGAAGGAAAACTGTACTGAGGAGAGCTCTGCCCATGCAACAGGCTCTGCAGCTTCTCTGCTGGAAAAAGAGCACGTTGCCCTCCCGGCAATCCTGAGCAGGAGCCCTATGGCTTGGGGTTCCCAAGCTTACAGCCACTGGGAAAACATGCTGCTGCTCAGCAGAGGTATGTGGGATGCAGGGATGCCCAGCCTTCCTCCCACCCACCCCAGAGAAACCCCCCCCCGGGGCCGTGGAACTAACCAGAAAACCATGGGTTGAGGGAGCACAACACTGGAGCAGAGACTGGGACACTGGAATAGGGAAAGCAAGTGTTTATAAAGGCCAGATACCCGTAACAAAAATAAACTTGTGCTTTCCCTCCGTCCCTTCCCTCCCTTGCTTAATTCGATTTTTAAATACAAATTTTGTTTAGGAAAAGTGGAAGCACTGTCTGTTACAAACCAAACCAAAGAGAAAGCAGAAGGGGAAAAAAACCAAGGAAAGGAGAGACATATTGGAATTAAACACCGTGGAATGTTAAACAGGTTACAGGCTACCGTTCTAGCCAGTGCGGTTAGGCAGCTTAGTGAATTAATTGCTTAAGAATTAAAAATAAATTATTATAAAATAGATTTCTGTACATTTTACATACATATATCTCTCTTTATATAAGCAAACCGTGCTGAGCTAGTAATTACAGGGACTTTCCCATGCCAGGCTCAGTCCCAGCCAAAGTCCTGCCCCGTCATCTGGTAGAACTTCATGTTGAAAGGCCGGTAGAAGTTCCGCAGCCTCTGCACCACCTCCTGGTCGATGTCAGGGTGGGTCCTANGACATATTGGAATTAAACACCGTGGAATGTTAAACAGGTTACAGGCTACCGTTCTAGCCAGTGCGGTTAGGCAGCTTAGTGAATTAATTGCTTAAGAATTAAAAATAAATTATTATAAAATAGATTTCTGTACATTTTACATACATATATCTCTCTTTATATAAGCAAACCGTGCTGAGCTAGTAATTACAGGGACTTTCCCATGCCAGGCTCAGTCCCAGCCAAAGTCCTGCCCCGTCATCTGGTAGAACTTCATGTTGAAAGGCCGGTAGAAGTTCCGCAGCCTCTGCACCACCTCCTGGTCGATGTCAGGGTGGGTCCTACCTTTCGTCTTCCCCAGGCAGTGGGGTTTGCTGCTGCCTTCCGCCTTCTTCAGGCACGGGAACCCCTTGGTTTTGTTGAAGTAGAAGTGTTTGTCGGTGATGATCCTCTTGAGGCCCAGAAAGTCCTGGACTCTACCCAGCTCCCCCGCAGGGTCACTGATCAGCCTCTCCCCACTGACAAAGAGGATCTGCCCGATAGGGAAGTAGAGGAGCCAGTTCTCCAGGTGCTTGGCATAGATGCCAATCTGGATGGCACTCCATGAGGTGTCGATCAGGCCTGTAGTCCTGTTTTTGAAGGTCAGGCTCTCAAAGGTGGGGATATCGGGCTTCTTGGAGAGCGTCTGGGTGTAGTCCGAGATGGCTCTGGTCACAGGGTCCCGCACCACCACAATGAGCTTTGTGCCCTTGGACATGGAGGAGATGCGGGCTGGGGCCTCCTTGGTAACAAAGTAGCTGGGGGTCTTCTCCATGGTGATCTGCCCCTCCAGCGTCTTGGGCATCAGGTCCCTGCCAGCAAAACACACAGACATGGGTCAGAAGGGCAAGGAAGAGGAACAAAAATATCCATATGCATTCACATGTATGTTCACACATAGATACACAGGAATTCTTCTCCCTAAAATGCCTTCACAGGCCATTTGGTTCATACAGAGAAATCCATTTCCCATTGATTTAGGGATTTGGGGGGGGATTATTATTAAAGGCCACTGTATTAGAAATCCACCTGAGTAATCTCTCAGTTATCCATGAGTGGATAAGCTGAGCTACACTCTGCACTTGGACCATGTCTACATGTACCACACCAGCTCCAGACTGGTCAGGATGAGTCCTGAGCTGCACCAGGTGGCTGTCCTGGCTCATGTCAACACCACTGAGACCTCAGCCCCAATCCGGAGCTCATTTCCCCATGGGAACGAGAGGATGGTATAGCAGAAAAGCAGGAGCTCACTGGAGCACATCTACCTCACTTTCCCCTCAGCACCCCAAATGCAAAACTTTTCCCAATTCAGGCAAGAGGGTGCAATTTTCCCCTGTCTTGCCAACAGCAGGACTTCACTCACAGGTGTCCTCTTGCACCCAGTTTCATCCCCTGCTTTACTATTCCCAATCACTTGTTCCCTTACATGAACTAGACAGGGCATCAAGAGCTGCCAGTGGCATCTTCAGCACATCCCAGTCCAGGAGACAATGAGGACAACCCCACTCCAGTGCTGCCCCACAGGTTACAGCAGGTCGGGATATGGAATTCAACCATGGAGAACACAACCTCAGCGCATGGGCATGACATACTTTTACAAAGTACTTTTAAAACTTAAAGCTTTCAGCAATTCCACCTTATTCCCTGGCTATTTCTAATTAACCACACAGGCAAACACTAGGGAGCTTGCAGAAATGATGGAAGTGGCACGAAGCAGGAAGAGTCATTTTTTCCTATCATTCACTAGGCAAGCTAGAATATTTTGGACTGTTTGCCATTTCTTTCTCTTTATAGCCCAAATGGACTCATTTGCTCCGGGTTGTGAGACAGTTGAAAAGAAAAGGCAAAAGGGGAGTCAGGCACAAAATTAAAGCTATAAAACTTGATTAAGTTTTTAAAGGATCCACCCAGCACAGAGAAAAAAGGAGCCAGTGTGACCTGCAAGCCTGAAGCTGTGCTTCCCTCAGCCATACAACACCACACGGAGGCTGTTCCCAACAGCCATTTCCTCCCTCACTGCTTTTATGCTTCCACAGCAAAGATCGCCAGGGCTCTTGCAATTAAAACAGCCACTGATGATTTGTGCTAAAGCAAATGGTTGCCCTGATTAAGAACTCAAGGGAAGAAAACTGACCAATCTGTTTGGAGGGCAAATAACAGGGGGGATCTAGGAATGAAAGGTCTGCTATCAAAAATCATCCCATGTCTATGAAATTCGGTCAGTAGCTATTTATGCAACTGTTGGTGAGCTCACACTGTACCTGGTATTTTACTTCATCAGCTTCTGGCATTACCTTTGAGCAATGTGGTTACTGGCATAGGGGCACCCAGTGGCTGCACCTCCATCCCACAGGTGAGCTGTGCCTGGAGGCTGCCCATAAAGCCCCTTTTCCATAGTCCCAAGGCGGGAGACAGCCCTGTGCCAGATCTGCATGGGACTCTGGGAGAAGTGGTGATGGACAAGCTGGACTGTGGAGGAAGAGCATATCAGCTTGTGGAAACCTCCAGTCATGCCCGGGGTGGTGGCAACCCTGAAGGCTGGGATTTCAAGTCCACACAAGTGGAGTTTCACATGCAGATAAAAATCACGCTGGTCTACCAGACACCTGGGATGTGAGAGCTTCTGGAAGGCAGGAGCCAGTGTGTGCCAAGAACAACAATGAGAATAAAACTCTGACTAATCCTTCACCTTTCTGGCCAACTCTGCAACCCCATAATGCTGTCGCAGAATAGGGCCAGTCAATAGCGCTCAGAGCAACTCTTAAATTTATCGTGGGCTGATGTGGATTTCGACATTTGCTCATTAAGTGGTGTCTCCTTTTATGGCCACATTAAACCCAAGTTCTACATCCTGCACTGGCCACCAACTGCTTTTCAGCTTGATTTAAGAGGTTGTTTTTCACCCATGAAGTCCTTAATGGCCTGGGACCTGCCTAGAGAGGAGAAAGCTTCCCGAAACATTCTCAGGTTGCCCGCACTGCACTGAAGCCCTTCAGCTTTAGATCAGGTTCATCAGATTGCTGATTGTATGGGGCCCTGCATTTTGGGACTGATTTCTCCTGCAGGACTACTACAGTCAGTATTTATCACTCTCATGGGAATGACGCAAGGTTTATTTTTCCCCTCCTTGCACAAGAAAGGCATTGGGTAGGGCTGGGCTGTGAAACAGGAGGAAATTGCTGGGGATGGAGTGCCAAGTCAGTTGATCCAGTTGGGAAACACAGGTTCCTAATTAGCATTTCAGCAAATACAGAGGAGCACACCATAAGCAGAAGAAAGCAGGGAGCAACTCTTTACCTAAGAGGCATCCACTGGCCTGGTGTCAGTCCCTTTGCAGAGCAGTTCATCTTCTGAACCCACACTGCAGTTGTGGCTGAAAGCACTCAGTTCTGGGCAGGTCTAAACCTCCCAGATTGTTATTTTTGGAGAGGGCCTGAATTCTTGGCAATTTAAGAACATTTTGCTGGTGACCCATCACAGCAAGCAAAGCAGAACAAGGCACATTGACTCACCTACTGCCCTCAGCTTGGCCAACATCGGCTGAGGTGAGCAGAGGTAGAAACAGAACCTTCAACCCATGTACAAGACCTGGATCCACCAAAAACAGCCCTCAGGCCCTTGCTCTTGTTCTCCCTTCATTGTATCCCCATAGGTGCCAGGCATAGCCCAAAACTAAGACCCTCAAGATTGTCTCAGACTCTGCTTTGTTCGTAAAGTGGCTGCATGAAAGGAAGACGGCTGCAAGTGAAGCCAAATATTGTGGCCCGTGGATGTGGTTTGAACCTCTGACAGCACCACATCCAGGAAAGCAAAGCTTTATTGCATCGGCATGTCAGTTGTGAAGAGCTTTCCCATGGTTTCCATAATCTCCCACAGAGGCACCATCCATCATGCTGGCAGCCAGAGACAGCAGAGCCTCAGGAACAGAAGGAACTGGTAAGTTGGCTGGTCTGAACTCACAGTGGTGGAAAAGTCTCCAAGAAGAATTAATTCCCATTCAAGCCACAGCAGGAGAAGGACAATTTGGCCCAGCAGAGCACTGCAGCTCCAACACAACACACTGGACATACGTTTTGGTGGAAGGAGGACCAGATCCAGGCCCAAACATATCTGCTCCTGGGGCTCCAAGACAGCAAGGGCCATGCTAAACTACAGCTGCTGCTTTGGGAGGAGAAAGAGGAGCTGTGATGGTGAGAAACCACGATGCCCTGGCAGGATGTAGCCCCTTGGGAGAAAGGATTGGGGTCCAGCAGAAACCCGTTTTCAGCTCAGGGGTGGATACAGATCACACCAGGGCAGCTTGTGACTGCTGTGGAGCCTCTGTTTCCATGAAGGATTCACAGGCACTGTGGAGACGTGGGCAGCTCCTGCCAGCACTGTCTGGCCCAAGGTGAGAAAGGCAGAGGTGCAGCTACCACTGCTGTCTGTGAGGGAGAGCAAAGGGAGATGACAGAGGGAATCAGGCTGTGGGAAACAGGGAGCTCCACTGAGCCCCAGGGCTGGATGAAGACACCACTGAGGGCCATAGCGGAAACAGTAGTAGAAAATATAGTACGAAAATCTTGGCAAGCCATCCCTCCCGCCTTGTTATCCTCCTGCCTTCTGGCAACCTGGATTTCAAAGACCTCTGGAGACAGCATCTGCATCCAAATCATCCCATTTCATAGCGACTATGAACTGTCTAATCCTTTCAAACCCACAAATACTTCTGGCCTTGAGAACATCCCATAGCAGAGAGTCCCAGCACCAAAGCACTGCCTCTACCTGTCATTTGAACTCCCTCCCCACTTCCCTACTTGGGAAGGGATGAGGCACCTGCTTCTTGAGCATGGAAGAAGGAAGTGAGGATGAGGAGCACCAGCAGACTCCCAGCATCCTTTATTCCCCATCCCACCCAGCCAGCAAAGCACTGGAGGGGCTCAGCACTGCTGACTAGGGCAGAGCTGCCAGCAGCGGGGTCCCAGCGAGGGGAGGGAGTTGCTGTGTGAGCACAGCTATGAATTTTGCACAGCTATGAATTTTGCACAGACAAAGAGCAAGCCCCTAACCCTGAGCTATTAACATGTCAAGAGGGACAGAGGAAAAGCTTTTCCTTTAATGAACATTTCTTCAGTGAAGTCTGCACCCTTCATAGGCGAAGTGATAGGCTTAGTCTAAAGATGGATTGGCCTACTTTACCTATTAACCACTTAAACTAATGTAATAAAGGCTCTCTTCATTCAAACAGCCCTAATCCCCAGCCCCATGCAGCTCTGAACCCTGGAATAAGAAGGCATACTAAGATGAACTCAGCCAGGCTGCTGCTTGGAGAGGCACTGGGCAGGGGATTTCATGGGGGTTTTTTAAGTGCAAACTTCTCCAGTGTGAAAACTGGACCCAGAGCGAGATAAATTTACAAAGTGGGGGTGACAGGTGGCCACATGGTAATCCAATCCTGAAGCCTAATGCCCTTTGTGGCAGCTTTTGTCTGCACAGAGGGGCTCCAGGCTAATCTGCTGCTACTTCTCAAGGAGGAATAGGCGAGGGGCCAGGGGGGCAAGGGGACCCCCACAACCTGTTGCTGCATTATTTGCCACAGGTAGGACAGACGAGTGTAGGGCACAGCACAGCAGTGGTGGCTGCTTTTATCCCCGGGGATGTCTGTTGGTCCCCCCACGCACCTCCTGCCATGGCAAACACCTGCTGGGATAAACCCTCCTGCTCTGCCGGAGCCTGGAACCCACGGCACGGCTAAGCCTGGAGGGCTGCAGACACAACCGTCTGCCTGTGGCGGGGGTCACCGTCAGGCTGCCCAGCCAAGACCCAGCACACTCAGGTATTCTGCTGCCCAGCGGAAGCTCCAGAGCTGAGCAGATGAGCTTTCCTTTCCGAGGAAGATTTCGCGCTGGATATATTCCTATCCAGCACCTGGAGCCACCCAGCATCATTCTGGGAGATGTTCCCTCTGCTCCAACAAATTCAAGTAATGAGTCCAACAGGTAAATCTTAAAATCGGGTTGTCCTGTGATGCAGCTGCAGTAATGGCACCTTCCAGTCTCAAATCCCTCTGTTCCACACCACCCCACTCCCTCAAGCCTCTGTGCTTCCTCAGTTTCCCTCGGCAAAGGTGACAAAACTCTCCCAGAGGAGATGGACAGCTGTGTACGGGGTGTTGAAAAAGCAAGAGAAGTGCTGTTATGGTCAGGATAAAACACCACCTGGATGCAGCTATGAGATGCAGGCTGGGGAGCACTCACAGCAGTCCCCATAGCAGCTTTGCCAGCAAATACAGCAAGAACCACTTTTAGTGCAGAATTTCTAGACTTTCCCCCCACAGTTGTTCCCTAGAAGCAAGGAAAATATGGGAAATGGGAGGAAAAGCAAGTCAAACTATTTTGGACATCAGCCGCATTCATACGAAATTCAGGTCTGTAATCCAGAACCATTTGCTTTGCAGCCCAGCACTGCACACACAGAGCAAATCACACAGTTGTAGCCCCATACTGGCACATGACCATGAGCAAGAGCTCAGAGATGCTCTGGTAATCAAAACCCCAAAGCATCACCAGCTCAGCTCCTGAGGCCACCACACTGCTCCCACCCCGACCCTACCAAGCCCTTTTCCCTGAATGGCTGATCACAAAACCATTGAATCCCAGCAATACTCCTTAAAAGCAAGAACCTGACCAGCTCTGAGAAAGACTGTTAAAGAAATAAAGAGTTTTAATTACATCACAAACCCTGCCACCTGCATGCAGGTCAACTGGCTTCAAAATTACCTTCTTGGCTTTGACTCTGCTTCCTGGTGGCATCAGTGGGATGGGGGAATGAAGGAAATGGAGGAAGAGGAAGAAATACAGAGAGTAGAAGCAATAGCAAATTCCTCTTTGGGGGTGTGAGTGCTTGCTGCTTTATTATTTGATACATCATCTTACCAAAATTTTCCTTGACTTCAGCTGCTGTTGCACCACAGACCTGTACAGTAGCAGGCAGTCTCTTCTCTTTTTATGACCAGTGGTAAGAGCAACATGTGTGCCTTTGTCTCGAGCAGGAGTCTGTTGTTTGGGTTGGCAAATTACACAACAATAAAAAGGAATGGCTGGGAACCACCCTTGGCCTTTTTGAAATGGATGTAACCCTATCCAGCTCAGTCAAACACTCGCCATGACGATTACACAAACCAGATGACGGGAATTAATGAACTTCGGGGGTGAGGAAGGAGTAGATGAAGGAGGGAAAGGAGGAAAAAAATACGTCAGCCTGAAATTAATGTTTTTCTCACTCTCCTTGCTCCCTGCCCCCAAATCTGCTAGGCACCCGTCACTTGTTGAAGAGTTTTGGGGATTAAAGGAGAGAGAGAACGGTAATGGTGTGTGAAGAGTCCCCATCGTGAAGGTACTCAGGGACTTCAATGAGACCAAAGAGCCGGTGGCCATGGGTGGCATCACCATGTACCCCACAGAAACAGGCTCTGGTCTGGCTGTGGAGTCTGATCTAAGCTCCTTTGATGCGGATAAAAAACCCCATCAAAGCTTCGGGGAGATGCAGGGCATCGGCAGATGGCCCTTTCGTCCCCACTCCACGCGGCACAGCCAGGACGCACCAAACGGCCCTGGCAAATCAAAGCAAGCAGTGCCTCAAGGAGGGGGCAATATGCTGCTGCAAATACCAGGGTTTAGGATCTTTTTTGGGTTTAGGGGTTTATTTTTTTTTGTAATAAAAGACTTTATCCACCTCTTCAAAAGTGACTCCATTCAAATCAGACCTAGGAGCCACCACAGAGGCTTGGCCCTCTCTATGCTGGGACGTGGGGAGCTAACCCAGCCACAGAGCTGAGCAGGCAGTTTGCAGCAGCATCCGAGCACCAACCCAGACAAAGCAGCGCCTGATCCATACACAAATCCTGGAGGGTTTGTGCCTCTGGGTACAGCAATGGGTGTAATGAGCTCCACCAGCCTCTGCTGCAAAGGCAGCCTGCCATCCTGTGCCAGCCAAAACTCATCTCTCACCCAAATGTTTCCCCTACTGCATGAAATTAAATGGATTAGTTAGAAGCAGTCTCATAACCAATATACAACGTGTTATCCCTACAGGGCTGCTGCCTTCTGTATCAAAGTGTCATATATGGTGTACCACATAGCTGCAACCTATAGGGGAGGAATAACTTAGATCAGCAGAAACACTTGGTGGGAGTCTTGTCTGCACAGGACAGGCTTATGCTTTCACCAAGAAGCACAATAAAGAAGGTTCCACAAAGACTCCTGGCAGGCTGATGGGTGATGTCACCATCACTCCTGGGACATGCCCGTTCCTTAGCAAAGGATGCAAAGGCATAAAGGCGGTCTTAGAGTTGGCTAATTGGAGCAATCCCCCTTTCCACCTGAGCTGATGCTCCATGCAGGGCAGCCTCTGGGAGGAAGAGTTCAAGGAGCTGAGACCACCTTGGAAACTCGGGAGAAGTGCATCCTCCTTGCAGACACTCACATGGATGTGCCCACAGGGTGCAGTCCTTTCCTTGTGGCCCTCTCCTCTCCTGGGGCCTGGGGATCTCCAGCCCCGGCCAGAGGAGGGAAAGGGCAGAGAAAGAATGGGGCAAGCAGCATGCTGTCCCCTACTGCTTTCCCAGCCTCCATCCAAATTCAGCTCCAAAGGCTCTCTTTTGCCTGATGCACTCCACCCACCTAATAATCCTCAGTCGATCTCTCTTCCAACCTCCTGTCTAGGTGACTGCCCCATTCCTGTAAGTGTTCAAGACCAGGTTGGATTGGGCCCTGAGAAATCTGGTCTAGTGGGTGATATCCCTGCAGGGGGATGACATGAGAGGATATTCAAGATTCCTTCCAACCCAGGCCATTCTATGATTCCTCCTGAACCTCCGCATGCACAGCCCATTCAGGCTCCTTGCTTTGCCCATTTTCACCAGTCCCTGCCCTCACACCACAGCCCCAGTCCTTGCACCATCACACCAGTCTATCCCTCCCTCCATCTCCAGCCTAGCTCCGAGTCTGGCAAGCACCACACCTTCCCCCAAGAAATCTCTTCGTCAGGCTGAGGACTCCCAGGCTACTTGGTCGTTCCTCAAATAGAAGTTCCTCCAGCCCTACAGAACAAACCCAAAATGTTGCCACTGTCACTGGGTAGATCATGCACCAATTGAACACAAGCTGCAGGGATGTGGAGCTTTCTTTGGGTTAGGAAGGGCCAAATTTCCAGTTATTTTTTCACCTCTTCCCCAAATAACAGCACAAGATGTTACAACCACTAAGCAAGAACTTTCCCTCCTCCTTTGCTGGAGCCAGGGAAGATATTCATCAATGTCCTCAGTTCATTACACAGGCCCTCCTCTTCTCTTTATGTAAACAAGGAAGCCTCTTTCTACTCCACATCATACTTAAAAGCTCTGAACTTCCACTAAATAATTATCTTCACTGGGGGCAGAGGAGCAGCACTTTACATATCAAAGGGCTGCTTTGGAGGGATTTACAATAATTTAAGATGAAGTGGTAAATATTCTATTCACTCCAGTTCATCTCCAGTAATAATTATAATCCTATTAGCAAGGTCCCAAGAAAGTGATTGCATTATCATCTAGCGAGCATCTATGTGGATTTCTTGGAGGGGTGGGATGGGGGAGGCCACGGGGAAGCAAAGAAGGAAAAGCAACAAAAGATGCAATTTCCAGCATCTCCCTTCCCCCGGCAGGATTTGGGCTCCATTGTCCTGACGCTTCAATAGTGCTTTGCTCTGAAAATAAGAGCTTTTGAGGGCAGTAAGGGGGTGGGGCTGAAATGAGCATCTTATTCCTCTCAGTCATCCCCGCTCCCCTTTCATGGCTGAGGGTCCCCCCCAGTGTCGCTCCGGCGACAAAGAGCACCCGGTGCTGTTCCTGCAGCCCCGGGCCGGCGGCAGTGCCACAATTAAAAGCTAATTGCTGTTTATGGGTGAGTTCTTTAGAATATTGCCCAGCATCACTGGGCTGTGCTGCCCATTGGTCAAGTCATGTGAGATTACTCTAATCTGTCTCCATTTCCCCCAAAAAGGACAAAAAGACTGGTTTTGTTCAAAAACAGAGCAGGGAGAGAGAAGTTCTGTGAAACTCATGATTTAAGGGGGAAAAAACCCCTGAACTCAGCAGGAAACATGACTGAGCTAACTGGCAAACTGGGACTAAAGACCCTTTATCAGCAGATCGCAGCGCCAACTGTCTACACCAAACTGTGTGTTTTATTCCTGCTCCATGTCACCTCTTCATACACCCCATTGGAGTGTTTAACTGGAATTCAACCCTGCAGGAGTGCCTCAGTTGCACCAGTGTAATCCTCTTCCCTCTCTTCTGGCACCTGGAGGCCACCAGTGTGAGTCCTCAGTACTTCCACCAGAAGCAGGCAGCTCAGCTCTGCTCACTCTGGGAAATCAGCAACTACTCCAGAGCTGCACCATTTGCAGGCTTGGAACAAGCCAAGATTACCATCACAGTGTGCAAGAGTTTATTGCAAAGCCGTAGAAACATTTTTCTGAATAAATTAAATAGACAACAGCCTGAAAGGGAGGAAAGAGGAAGAATTTTAGGCATCCGGAGAGATTTCTGTGCTTACAACTCATTCCTGGTAAAAAATAAATTCTCTGGACTGCCTCTGCATCTTACTCTTTTGCAACCAGAAAGAGCAGCAACTTCTCCTCCCTCAAAAATGTATAGCCTAGAGTTAACATTATGTGTACTAATCTCCTACTATGCAAAGATTTGATAGATCCACTTACGGATTCACTGCAAGACAAAGCTCTGCTCTTGAAGAGTGCTGGTTCAACACATCCTTGCACCAGAGATGTGAATTCTTGAACTCAGTTTTACTTAGGTAGCATCAATCCTGCCCTCATGGGAAGCTGAAACCAGTATCTGGACTGGGTCAGCATCTGCAGGCACAGAATGTCCTTGTCCAGAAAACAAACAGCGAGGTAAGAGGGTCAGGGTCTGGCATTATTGGCTTAATTGTGGAGAGAAATAAAAGAGACAAAAGTCCCACAGCACTTGCAAGGCTTTTGCTAGTTCAGAGCAGGCCTGAGCAAAGGAAGCCTGGCTTGGAAGAGGCTTAAAAGCAGATGAAGAAATCGTAACAGTGGGACATCCAAAACACATCCATGTTACCCAGCTGACAGGAGGGTCTCCTGCAGCAGAGGATGTGGGACTAACAGAGTCCACACTAACACAGAGGCTCTGATCTCAGGTGTTTGGCTTCAACTCCATCAGGAGAACAACTAGGCTGTTCCCACAAGTCCCAACCAAAGCCCACTCCTTGCTGTAAGCTTTCTTGCCCTGCAGCAGACACCCAGTCACGTCCAAGAGGCACCAATGCCCACTGCTCACACCACAGCCTCTTCCCTGTCACCCCTTCTCTGCCACCAAGGCTGAGGCACAAATCACCAGTGTGGCAGGAGCACCAGCCAGTACTGGTGGTGTGTTAAGCCGTGAAGTCCTTAGCCCCAAACAGCTCCCACACCCACCAATTTGCTCTCTTAATTGTAGCAACAGCACTAATCCTCTCAAAGATGTTGAACCACCCCAGGCACTGCTCCTCACAGGTCTTGAAGACATCTCTTTTCCTCCTAGGTCTTGGGAAAATGCTTCCTTGCAGCAAAGGGAGCAATATCATCAGGTAAAGCCCCAGAGACATGAGGATCTGCGATTTGGGGGAGGCAGAAGTGGGTATTGAGACACACAGAGCAGGCACTGCAGAAAGAGCACAGCCTGTTCGCTTTCTGCTGCTGTCCCAGGAGCAGCAGGTGTTTCAGGAATTAGATGCCCAAACCAAGTAGCACCAACACTCGTCCAAGGGTCGAACTACCCACCACTGCACATGGCACAGAACATCCTCCTGGCCCATCCCACCCTCCTGGCCCATCCCACCTGCGACACCAGAGCACCCTGGGGCTCCTGCCCCTGGCTAGGACAAAAGGAGGCATTCCTAATCCAGTTATCCCACCAGCCTCATCCCTAAAGCACCTCCTGTTCCAGGCCCTGCTCCAGTGACTTGTTTTGCTGTATGCTGGAGGTGGCAAGCAGGGTACACCTCAGTTTGGACCCAAAGGGCACGTCTGGTGTAATCAATGCAGGGGAGATGGTCACATCTCATACCCCCCAGCCATCTGTACGGCAGCAACACACTGCCACACTGTTTCTGTAGCCATAGTGCAATAGGGAAGTTTCCCAGTCTCCCAGAAAAGGAGTCGGTTCAAGAGAAACAACCCCTGGTTTGGGCCATTCTAGGGTGGGGGTCCATGCCAGTTATATGGATATAGATTTTTATGCCACACACTCATAAATTCACTTTCTGGTTAAGTAACCATGTAGTGACCATGGCAGCAGCCTCTCTCCAGCCACCAAAAAGCAGCTGAATGTGAGTGGCCAACCCTAGTCCACCACAGCTGGCACTCAGAAACACCTGACAAATTTCTACTCAGGAGTGCACTACCATTAGATGAACTTCCCAGGCTTTGCCTCTCCTCTGGGGCACTGCCAAGCCACCACATTTCACCTGCTCCAACTCTGCTAGAAGGTGGGAAAAAAACCCCAACCCACATAGCAAAGAGCCAACCTCTAAAGGAAATACAAGTCAACAGCCACTCCAGCAAGATATGGGTAGGACCATGTTCCACTAATGCAACCTTCATAAATCACAGCCCTGTTGAGAGGTCTTTTGTATTTTCCCCAACACAGAAACAAATGCCCTAATCTGTGTGCCTGCACGGGCAGGTAATGAGCTACACTGATAATGTTGCCCTTTGTCAAACACCTGCACGAGTGGCCCAGCATTTGCACAGGGAGGTCTTTGTTTGCCACCTTGATACACATTTCTCCTAATTAAGCCCAGCCTTCCTGCTCTGGGGCTTTACAGCCATGATTAGACAAAAAAGCCCCCTGATAAACTTCAGAGACCTGAGCGATACCCCCAGGTCTCACCCTTCAGATCATAACCAATGCTGGGGAAGTATTCCCAGTGATTTGTCTACCCTTGGGGCAAGACATGCCAAAGTCAGGCTTAAACCACTGTGCTGAGTTAGAGCCCCAAAAAGGGACTGGTGGCAGCTTTGCTGCTGCTCCTCTTCCTCACCATGGACATAACAAAGCAGGGAGGGGAGCAGGGACACTTCTTTATTCACTCACCAGCACTTTCTTGGGTGCACTGACAGCCCCTGGAACATCTTCCAGGTCACATCTGAACCAGAGACTGCTAGGTCTTCCACAGCAAGTGGGAAGGGATCTCACAGGGTGGCCAGGGCCAGGCCAGGCTTGAAACAAACCTTGAGACACATTTACATCAACAGTTTTTCAAAAAAGCCACGTAGTATCTCCAGGAATTCACTTTCTGCACCTAAAGGGATCCAGTGGGCATCCAGCACCACCTGAACAGCAGAGATCTTCAAAACAGCAGCTCAGAAAACAGCCAGCTTTCCATTTTTATGATGAAAAAAGAAAGTTATGTTTTTTCTGCCCTTTCTGATCATGTACACACAATCCACAGGCCAAGTAATGCCGACAAGGTGCTGCCGAAGCTCAGCTGCACGACTCCTCCTGACTCTTCAGCAACACCCAAACAAGCCTTGAAACTGTACAGCACTGAGGCTTCTCCTCAACTGTGGTAAAGGGAAGGGGATGTCCCTCTGACCATCAGAGGACCTTCCCGGTGGCCAGTAACAGCAGGGAAGAGCAAACCCATCAGATGAAAACCAGGAAGGTGCTCAGCCAACCAAGCATGTCCTGTACTCGCCAGCTGCTCGTTACCCTCAGCATCTCATTGAGTGGGTCAAGAATCTAAAATTAGTTTAGGCTTTATTCCCAGCTGAGCCACCTAGTTAACTTCTGAAAGTCTCCTGCTTCCTTCTCAGAAGGGAGGAGTGGCACCAACCACAACCTGAACCATCAGGAATCTGGGCACTGGCCAGGTCAATGTGACCCTCATTGGGATGAGCTAATTTTGCCACCCACTGGAACAAAAGGCCTGGCAAATTAATACGCTGGTGATCCTCTCAGTACTGATCCCTAAATGCATTTTAACACAAATGGGATTGTCATCTCAACCCATTTGTTAATGGATTTGTGATTCGCACTCATAAAGGAGCGGCACTGGAAATTCAGATCTCTCCATGGTAAACAGACCAGGGCAATGAGACATTTGTCCAGAATGAGATTTTTCCTGCCAACATCTCTAGTCAGGCCAGGATGAACCTCCTGACTCTCCCCTCCCTTTGACACCTCACATCAAACATCAAAAGCAGAAAATACAATTAATTTCCAGGACAAAAACTCAGCATGCCCATTGAGGCAATCAGGTTGCAGGTTTGTGGTGCCACCACATCCCTGGGTCGCCAGTGACACTTCAGGACTTGGGGTAGAGCAGAAGGAACCAAACCAGCCTTGAGAAGGGGAGAAATTCCCAGTGAAGGAGGGAGACAGGTGCCAATTAGGGAAACATGAAGGAGCAGGTCTGTCTGCAGACTGCCTTTCTGCCCAGTCATTACCTGGGATCACGGCGTGGTCATAAACAGTCAATGAAATCCAGCCAAGAGCTCTTTAAAGAGCAGGCTCAGCTGATGGAGATGCTCTGCTGCAAGTACAACAGATGCAAAGCACTGCTTCTCATTAAAAAGGTATTCACATAATTAGAGACTTCACATGGCCATACCAATGATTAGATCTAGTCCAGAGCACTCAGGCAGTATTTAAGAGGGCTCTTTCCTGCTTCCCACTTCTGACGGCTTGGGTTGTCTTTGTGTGTAACCCTGCCATCTCCTCACACCCCACACACTGCGACGGCAGGTCCATGGCTATGATGACAACCAGGAAGGACCTTATGAGCAAAACTACACGTGCTAAAGCCCATCAGCAACCTCCAGCATCCCACCCTGCTTTCATTCAGTGCCAATTTCCTTCCAGAGCCAGCCATGGGGCTGAATTATCTGAAAGTCCTTCAATCCCTTCTACATAAAGAGCACCATGGGCCAGTCTGCCAAGGCCTTAGAGCACAACCCAAGTGAAATGACTTTTCCCTGAACACTGAGGACTCTGAATGACAGCTATTGTTATTCAGATTAAACCAAGTGTCAGATTAACAAATCAATGGGCATAAGAGATAGAAAATGGGTGACCATTGAAGCTTTTCAAATACCCAAACATATGGATGAACCAAATGTGAATTGTAATTGACTCGCCCACACCTTTGATCTCTACACCCTTGGGTTCTCAAAGAGACAGCCCAACCCTCTCTGACCCAGGCTGAACCGATCCGGGACTCCATTGTGAGACTCACAAAGTCTTTTCTCTCTGCCTCCATTCCCTGGATGTAGATGCAGCCTGGTGCTTGAAAAGTGAGAAAAGCCAGCTCTGCCTTGGAGAGCCAGGGGGGTGGAGATGGACAACCTGCACTACCAAAATGCAACCTCTCACATGGAGCCCATCACCTTGGGCATCTCCTCCACCAGTCCTCACTCCTGGTGGTGACCCTCAATCAACTGAACGTGCATGAGGAGATGGCCTAGGAAGCAGCAGAAGAGGGTCTGGAGCGAACATGGGCAGTGACAATGCTCATTCCCCCACCGCTCCTGGAGCCGGACATGGGGTCTCTGATTTTCAAGGATTTCCCTGTGCAAAACCAAGGATCAGACTTCGCTGATGGGTTCAGGCCATGCACATGGGCACATGGGCTGGTCTGGAAGAGCTGGAAGCTGCTCTGCTCTTCTCCAACTGCCTCAACAGCACATAATCATTTATTCTTGATTAAGAAATCTGATTTTTAATTTTCCCTAAGATGTTTCTGCAGCTACATTGAAAATAACACAGAGCTTAAATAAATGTTATCCCTAAATTTTTACATTTGGAGTTTGGAGAGAGTTTTGACCAGTTTTAGATAGATACATGAGAAAATAAATAAAAGAGCATTATTGATTTTGATACCATACAAACCTCAGCTCCTCAGGAGTCGCAAGTCAAGCAGTTGTTTGGGTTTAGTTTCAAGCCTCATTACAAACTTAAGTTTCTGTAGCTCTTCCAGGAAACCCAGCCCAGCTTATTCTTCCCCCTCCATTCTGCAAATGCCACACAAATGCGCTTTTGGGGAAGTTTTGAACACCACACTGTAGCTTCCCCATGTTCCCCATGACGGGGAACAAGCTGTCCAGCTTAGCTTTTGCTATACTGAGTCTCAAAGCAACAGGAACTTTGGAACCCCTGTTACTGAAGGCAAATGCCAGCAGCTATTCCCAGCACGGGGCTATTCCCAGCATCAGGCACCACTGCTGAGTAAAGCAATTCACTCTGGGAGGGCAGAGACTTGGCATGTGCCCTGTCCTCCAGCACCAGGAGGAGAGGGTTTGATGGAGGAACTGGGTGAGGCAGAGCAGGCATTGCTCTGCCCCTATCATTTTTGGGCTCCGACCCAGCTGTGCAGCTGCTTAACTCAACTGGTGAGCCCTGCTGGAATAGCCAAGCCTGCAACAACTGCAGGGCTTACCCACAGAGGAACCCCAGAAGAGGAAGACTATGGGGAGTAAGGCAGATAAGAGGAAACTCACAGGCTCTTAATCTGCTTTAGGACCAAATTAGCTTTCTGTTTATATATAGCCTAATTAATTATTACACTGTATTGAGCAGTTTGACCCTGAAATCATCTCCAGGGGGAGGCAGCAGTGGCAGTGCAGCCAGGGCAGCCGGCCAAGGCTCCGGTGTGTGCCTAGACACCCGCGTGGGGCTGGCGGCTCCTCCTGCGCGTCTGGCTGTTCGGGCAGCGCCAGCCTGTAATTACCAGGCTTCGGAGCAGACAGCAGTTCCCAGCCCCTCTCAGCTTGCAGCAAACCCAGGTTGAAAACCTAACCGGCTATTCCACTTCTGCTTTGGCAAGGCTGATACCTTCTCCCAAGGCTTCCTTCCCTGCTCAACACCCCGTATTAGCTATTCCCTGTGCTTTTCCACATGCCATGCAGACAGCCCAAGGCTCATTAGTTACCAGACCAACTCAAGAGGGAAATTAAAAGCGAGGGGAAAAAAAAAATGTTACAAGCTTTGTCTTAAGTTGCAACAAGTTCAGTGCATTGCACTGGGAAAAAAGGAAGGAGATGGCCTTTGCTAAGCACGTCCTCAAGAAGAGGCATTGCCCAGGCTGCCTGGCTTTTTGCAGCTCACTTTGGTTGGTCCAGCCATAGTGAATTCAGAGCAGGAGCCCAGGGATGCTCAGAGACACCCAAACATCTACCACTGCCCCACTGGTCCCAGGTGAGACCTTCGTGAGCTTGTCCCACTCTAAGCCACTTGCAGAAGATGGGAGCCCCCCAGCACTCTGGAGACTGGCTCCAATTCAGCGCAATTCACTAAACGTGGCACCAGAGATGTGTGCAGGGGGTTCAGAGCAGAGGCACAACACCTCAGAGTCAGGCATCACGTTTGCTCCAACACGCAGAGACACAGGGCACAGCACAGTCACGGGGTCCCTCTGCAACTCACGTTTAGCAACAGCATTCCTAGCCCTGTGTACAAACCAGCTGAGAACCATGTACAGCCACTCCAGGACCGAAGGGCTGGGACACACCTCCTGTTTACTCCAACATCCCCTGATTTCCTTCCAAGTCTAACACACCTTTAGAAAAACAAACCAAAGGCATGCCAAAGCTGCAGGCCTTGCCAGTTTTTAAACAAACATTTAATAGCTCAGTGAAGCAGCAAAGCACTTTATGAGGAAGACGCTGGGGTTTCGTCCTCCCCCTAGTGACAGGAGGATCCATGCTCCGAGTCTGCTCAGCAGCCGCAGCCCCTGGACCCCATTCCGAATCAAAAATACTACTGCAACTTAACCCCTGTGCAATGCATTGCTCACTTTCAATTGCCCTTTCACTAAAGGAGCACTTTTCCAAAGATTTCCTATGCCTCCCTGTGCCACTCACCCACACCTGAAGTTTTAAGTTTTCAAGTTTCAAGACTTTCAAGCTTTAATGCAAGTTTGTGTTTGATAATCGAAAGAGGCTGAGAGCTCGGGGCCTTAATATAAAGCTTGTCAAGCTGTTTTATTCAAGTTAATAATTGCAATGGATTTTGGTTTCTGTGGGGACGCTTTCTGCACAGTCACATGGATACACACTGAGGGTCTGATCCTGGAGCCCCTCCCTAGGCAGAGTTTCGGACTGCGTTAAACACAGTCACGTTTAGGGACCCGGTTCAGTCTCTGTCACCACATGCTGGAGACTCATCTCCTCATCAGAGCTAACTTCCCATGTGGAAAAGTGTACTTTTTAAAGGGAATTGGTGTAGCAGAATACAGTCGTGCTCAGTACTGTTGGATCACGTTTGTGGCAACGCAGGATTTGGCCTTGCATTCACTTTTAGGAAGGATCTATCAAGTGTACACATCCACCTATAACGTTATACACTGGCGTATAAAACGAAAGACCGTGCACAATAATTCTCCCTTTCTTCTGGAAGAGCTGCCTGCTGCACTGCCAGGAACACAAAGTCTGTGCCAGTTCCAGGGAAAGGTTACAACTGCTCACTTTTATTATAAACCAGCCACTTTGGTGGATTTGCAGAAATCCCCAGCAGTGCCAGCAGAGAAGACTGGCCAAATTACAGCTCTGACCTATGGAGTTTTAGCAGGACAACACTCACAAGAAGACCAGAACAAGGGAGGATGACCCCCACCAGCACAGGGATAGCAAAGCTGGGCTCCATGGGTGACACTGTACAAGCCACTTCGAGGGCAGGGTCAGCCACGCGGCTCTGCATCCCAGACAGGCTGCAAATTAAACTCTGGGTCAGACCTGCTGCCAAATAGAGCCATGACTCCCTTGATGCCAGGGCTAGGTCATGCCATCTCTCTGTAGAGATGTTCTTCTGTTTTCTGTACAGAGAGGAGAAAACAAAACTGCAGTAGAAACAGGCTAGTTCCAGGGCGTTTCCAAGGAGGTTAACGCAGATTTAAAGCATTTAGCAGAACCTGGAATTATTTTTCTCTAAATAAAGTTCCCCTAGCCACCACGTGGCAGGGCACTGCCATGCTCACATATCTTCACAGAAAAATTTTTAAAACGAAATTACTCATTTACTAGAAATCAGTGTGAGATCTGCCAGTGGCACCTGTACACCTGTTTTCCTCCAACATTCCCACCAACATCATCCAAAGTCCCAAATATCCAAGTTTTTGATCCTCTCTGAATGATTCCTGTGGCCACGAAGCCAGGAAGAAAGGTCAGGCAGCCAAGCAAGCCAGCTCACAGCTCCCACAAGTCCCTCCTCACCTCTGGACCTTCCCAATACAAGGGCACCACATGCTAAATCATCATCATTGAGTTAATTTTCCTCCTCATTCGGTGCTATTCCAAAGAGGAAAACCACCATGGGGAATGCTCAAAGCCAGCGTGGCACCAGGAGAGGTTGTCTCGTTTGGACCACTATTATGAACAGACTAAGGTACACTGCACATTCCAGCCAAGCAGACCCTGCTCCCCCCCTAGGTGGAGACAGAGGAACCGTGCTCCTGACCTCCAGTTCTTCCCCTCATCTGACCCATAGCACAATGTGATGCCCTTCCCCACTTGTCTCTGCGCACCTTCCAGCCACCTCCAGAGTGGGAGCAACTCCCTGATGGCAAAGTTACACCACCAGTAAACGCCTGTCCTGAATTCACCCCACCTTTCCTCTGAGCCTGCTGATAATCAATATGCTTCATCACAGGACCCCTTGTTTCCATTAAGAAAGCTAAGATAAGGTCCATTTACTCCATTGCCTTCTGGCTGCTGCTGGGCTGAGCGCCTTTAAAAAGCACATGGTGTTTCTCGCAAGCTAATTAAACACACAGCAAGCTGCTGAAAGACCTGGAATTGCAACGGTGAGGGCAAGCCCCGCTACAGTCATCAGCAGCAAGTCAGAACCCAGCACAGCACTTAGCTGACTATTTCACACAAACCAAGGAAGAAGCCTCTCCAGCCCGTCCTCACACATCACATGGTGACAACAGGTAGTAGCCAATAGCCCCTGACCCACAAATTACACCACTGAGACAACATGCCCCACTATTTTTTGTTCTTTGAACCCATATGTTACCCGTCCCACACGGCCCTGGCCCATTCATTATCCCCTGAACCCATTGGTCACCCTTGGTCACACCACCAGGAGACATGAATCCCATGCTGAATGATCACTAAATTAGACTTCTTCCCAGCTGGGATGCATAAATAGCCCCAAACCCAGGCTCAAGCGAACAGAGCAGCTCAGCAAGAGAGGCCCGAATACAGGACAACCCTATCATCAGGCAGATTGGAAACACAGCTCCAAAGAACAGAGGTTCGGGTAGTGTTCCTATAGCCACTGCACCCAGGGCTTGCTGGATGCCTTGCCTGGAAGTGCCTTGAGATATCCAACGTTCGGTGTGTGTTACAGACACCTGCCATGGCCCACTTGAAAAGAAAAAAAATAATAAATCCCAAACCCAGAGCTGAGCCTGGGGGTTTTCATTCCCATCATTTTCATGCCAAGGAGCACAATGCTCCCCAGCAGGCCACATGGTCCTGCGCTAACACGATTAGCCAGGCAGATCCACCATCCGCATCAGTCACCCCCAATGCTTGGTCAACTTTGAAAAGTTCAGCAGCTCAACAGGTGAGGCCATGAAACCCGATCACAACAGACAATGTCATCCCCCCCCAGCGTCGTGCTGGGAAGAACTTGTCACGTGCGTCATATCGGGCAACATGCTTGAAACAGAGCAGTGCACTGAAACCCCAGCAACACGAATAATCTTTGCCATCTGTTTGAACAACTCAACCCTCCTCAGATCTAAAGGAATGATCCCATGCAAACATAAGGGCCTTGCTGACTGATTATAGCAGCCCAGCCCTTCTCTTTCGGGGCCATTTTCCTCCCAGCGTTACATAGCAGCTCAGGACACGTCATAGGGAGTCGCTGTGGTGGCCAAGGGGGCACTGAACTCCATGCACGTTCTGAGGGGACTATTAAAAGTGCCCACTTGCTTAAGCATGACACAACGCAAGGTCAATAGTTGAGGTTTAAAATTTTTTTCACATCAAGAAAAGAAAATCTCAATACCAAAATTGTTTGGCAAAACCTTACCAGAGAACACAACTGTGCTTTAGGAGATGATTGTTCTGACCCAGCACAACTCATGAGAATGCGGTAGAGGAACCAGTCTTTGCTCAGATGCAGCCGTTTGCACCCAAAGTCCGGTTGGGAGTATCAGAACTATTCCCAAACTTCCTGGGGCCAACGAACTGTGGGACACTCAGTGGAAACCAACACACTGAGTTTTGCAAGCACCTGGTTCTGTCTGTGCTGCCGCATCCATGCCCCACTGGGGAGGCAATTAAGCAGCAGGTATTAAACATTCACTAAAGCTGAGATTATAGAGAATGGCCAAACACAGGGGCAAAATCCTGCCTTGCTCAAGATTTGGTTCACCAGGGCTTTCACCCCGAGCTTTTAACCATCATTTCCTTATTCTTCCCTTGCTCCCAGCCTGGACGATTGCAAGCACCAGCTTGTACCCCAACACATTCCTTGGGGAAAAGAAAGGAGGCTCATGGGGAAAAATAAAAAAAATAAGAAAGTTTCTCCCGATTCAGGAATTGCTGTCAAGCAGCCCTTTGCACACTAAGGTCCAAGCAATTTGGAATCTAAGAAACGCATGTTTGAAACAGTTTATCACACACCACCAGACCACGGGGCCTGACCCTGCTGATCCAAATCACCCAGCCTCAGCAAGGAAAATGAATTAAGGAAACTTAGCAGTAGTGGGAAGACAAAGCACCAGCATTTTAAGAATTTTCCATAAGAAAAAAGAAGAAAAAAGGACAAGAGGTCTCCCTGGTGCACTGCTGGAGTCAGAGGAGCTCAGCCTAGCCCTGCTGTTGCAGTTACAGTCGGCACCACAGCACAGGGGCTCCTAGCAGAGAGCTACAGGCTCAAAATATAAATCAGCGATGTTGAGTACGGCTGGCAATGCCCAGCCCAAGGCAGGAGGGACTGAGCATTACAGCCCACTGGGCTGAAAATAACAATAAAAAAAAAGAAAAAACCCAAAATGTAACACTAATGACACAATCTTTTTTTCTTACATTAATTATAGGCCAACAGGCTTTCAAGTCCCTAGGACATTTCAAAATGCATCATTGATGAATCAAATGAAAAAAATAATAAAAGAAATTCAACAACTGATTTTCTAGGCTTGCAAGAAACACTTCTTTGCTCCCCACCAAGCCCTACAGTAAACCCCGAAGAGAACAACGACATCCCTGCAGGCTGATCAGCCAGACACATGCACACAGGCTGTGGAGCTGAACTCCATACTGCTGCAAAGAGAGAACTTCTCTACTATCCAAGAATTCAAGGCACTTCATAAAATTAGTTTGCAATAGTGGCTGGATCCCATTTCTCCTCTGTCATGGTACATATTTTCACTAGAAACAGTTAACATGCTGTATTCATTACGGGGGGGGAAACCCTGCAATGTGCATACAGAAGTTATTTCCACCAAATTTTGGTTATCTCACTATCGAAAAAAACCACTTAATTATTCCTGTTTTCCTCCTGGTTTTCAGGAATGGTACTCAGCCAGCTTGATGCTTTTCTGCATTCCACACAAAGGAAACAAACCAACAGATTTCATTTCACTTGACAGAAAATGGAGCAAGGAACAAGTTTGTGTTCCCTCCTTCTAAAGTTATTTTCGATAGATGAAAACTTCAGACACAAATAAGTAGCTAAACAGGATTAATCACAAACACTCCCAAAAATAAGAATTCATTAAGCTAAACAAGTAAATCTGTGATGTCTCTGCATCTTGAAAACATGAAAACGAAGATTTTGGATGGCAGGAACAACTTAAACAAACAAAAACTCCTAACAAATATAAACAAATTTAGCCAGTTAGCTAAAATATACTTTAAATGAGACATGGGTCAAAAATTCTATCTTCATCTTTTCAAAGCCAGGCAATTTGATTTACACTGCACTCTGGGTGCTGAGGACACAGTAACTCCCCCAGTTCCAAAATTCAGTTGATTTGAGCATAAGCATCTGAAAAACAGAGATGAGGCTTGCCCAGATCACTGCATGACGCTGACACCACGTACCTTTCATAGCATCTTAAATCCAACTGTATTGAACCACTAACAAGAAAATATAAACACATCTCCTTATCGATACCAAGATAAAAAATAAAAGCCTCATTAGGTCTGGGAGAAATAAGCGTGTTCTTCGAGTGCTGAGAAGCCAAGATTCACCGAAGTCAGCAAGAGCTTGGAGTTACTACTATATAGGATCTGACTTCTAATGACAAAATTTTTAGGAACAAACTGCTGCATCTAATTCTAATTAAGTTAGAAACAATGCACAATATATAACAACTTGTCTGCTGGTTTTCATCCTCCCCCAAGTATTTTGCATTATTTAGTCCCTCTTAATTGACCCAGCTCCGAGTCCCACACACAGCCAGACACACTCCCATCTTCGGGGTGAAGCACACACGACTGATTTCAAGACTTCCAGCATCACTTAGTCTCGCTGCTTGAGAGCATAACCATTCAGATCTCAACATTTGTCAGATTTCAGCTAAAACAGCCCTTTTGCAAAGATACTAATGAAAAACTACAGTGTGTTTGCAGGGATAGGGCCCGCACTGCTTAAAATTCAGCAGCTGATAAGGCGAAACTTTAGGAAGTTAAACACAACTTTGATACCTGTTCTCCAAATTTAAAAATAATGTGTATCCTTTAAAAATTGGCTTTCACCCACTACATCTGGGGTAACAGATGAACTCAATCATAAGCATTATTCTCTCCTTCTCCCCTTCCACCTCTTACTTGTAAAAGATTAATCAACCATTTTATGGTCTAATTTAGGTGCCTAATTAAAAACAGAGTTCAACACATACAACACCATTTTGCTAATAAATCCTGACAGGTTTTCTGCTCTGTTATATGCAAGTTCTCCTTCAAAATGCGAGATTAATACTTTTTTAAACTCAGCTGAATTTACAAAGGTTTCATTTGGGCTGCTGTGGGACAACGCGCTACATCCTCCACCGAGATGACAGAATTTCCTAAATCGAAACAGCTTTCAAAAATTACTTCCTCCTCATCAGATCTTATCCTGCACTCATTTCACTAACTGCTGAGGGATGGCAACATTAAAAAAGGAGACATAAATCTAATCGGACTTGCCGGGTGGGAGTTTCAAGACTACAAAGAGGTTACAATTCGTAACTTCACAGCTCCCATCTAGCTTCAAAGTTTCCATTTCTGCTCCTTTAGCATTCCTGTAAACACTTAGTAGAAAGACATATTCAAAATACTCCTGATAAAGGAACTTCAATCGGAAGAGAGTGAAAAAGGTACCGAAACGGGGGTCGCCCTCGCTCGGTGTCCGATCGCGCTTCTCCTCCGCACCCACCGCTCCGCCGAGCCCACCCGCACCCAGACATCCCGCACCGGGCTGCTCCTCGCAAAACCACTTAGAACTGCATCCATCCTTACAGGATGCAAGCCAAAAATTTATAATTTTCTCCCAGTCCAAAGGGTTCATCCCGTTCCCGACGCGCCCGTTACCCACTACACTCTACACCGCTCCTGCAGTCCAGCGCCGGGCTGGCGATCGCGACCTCGGGCAATCGATCAGCTCCAGAGATGATTACGGGGTAGGAGAAAGTTAACGGCGACGGAACGCAGGGAGCGAGTGCGGAAGTTTTATCTGGAACGTGGAGCTGCCGCCTGCCAGTCCCAGCTGCCGCCGCGCTCCCGGAACGGGTCAAACCCCCTCCAAACGCATCAAAAAAATTCCCAGACGGCTCAAAAAATTCCCAAACGGGTAAACCCTCCCCACCTCGCCCTCTCCCCCCCCTCCCAAAAAAAAGGGGGAGAAAAAAAAGAAAACGAGTTAAATCCCACCCCAATGGGTAAAAAAACCCAAAACCAAACGGGTCGAAAACCCCGCAAATACACGGCCGCTGAGCGCACCGCCCGCCGGCCCGTGCAGACCCGGGAGACACACCAGTCATCCCTCAGCAACACCCTGAGCTGAAGGAAAAATAAACGCTCCAGCAAAAGATCTGGAAGTACAGCGGAATAAGTGTTTAAAAATATTAAATTAATACTTAACCTTTATATAAAGATTAAATATTATTTGGCTCCCGCAAAACCTGTAGACGCCCCGCCGCCGCCTGGGCTAACGGGGAGCGCAAGTTGTGCGCTGGGTTTATTATATTTTTCGGGGGAAAGCATTTAGCGGAACATTTCGCCCCGGGCGCTCCCCAACCTGCCCCGGAGGCCAGGGCGGCCGCACCCCCGCACCGCGGCGGGCGAGCGCAAGACGGCGGGGACCCCTCTCAGTCCCGTCCTGCCGCGGGGCCGCTGCCCGCCCCGGCGCGGCCCGTACCTGTACCAGGCGAGTCCCCGCTCGTAGTTGCGGTCGAAGAAGTGGGGCTCGGCGCCGACGGCGCGCACGTCGGGGTGCACCCGCAGGAACTCCAGCAGCGCCCGCGTCCCCCCCTTCTTCACGCCGATGATGATGGCCTGCGGCAGCCGCTTGGTACCAGAGCCGTTGAAGAAGCTGGAGATGGGGCTGCCGGCGTCGGGCGCTGCCCGCTGCTCCTCCAGGCTGCTCTCCTCGCCCGGCTCCCCCGGCAGCAGCGGGGGCAACGGCGGAGCGGCGCGGGGCGGCGCGGGTGACCCGCGGGCCGCCTGCCCGGCGCAGGAGCCGGCGCACGAGTAGAACATATAGAGCCAGAGAAAGAGCATGATGAAGAACAGCAGCAGCCTCCGCCTCAGCGGCGGCAACGCAACGGGGACATCGAGGCAGCGGTTCAAGCGCTGCCCCATGTGCCCGCGGGCGCACCGGGATGCATGGCTGGAGCCCGCCCGGCTCGGCTCGGCTCTGCCCGGCGCCTCATGGGCACCCGCGGAACCTCAGCACGGCCCCATCGCCGCCGAGTGCCCGGAGCTGCCGCCCGCCCAGCGCCGTCTCCCGCCGCCGGCAGCGCAAGCAAAGACAGCGGTGGGGCGGGGCGCGAGCCCGGGGGACGGGCAGCGCTCTCAGCCTATCACAGCCGAGGATTCAAGCATAATGAGAAGGGGCGGGGCGAAGGAGGGCAGAGGACGCGCTTATTGGCTGATGGCGCTGGGGGGGCCGCACCGTCGGGGCAGTGGCTTCGTCGCCCGCCGTCGTCGCCAGGTTTCCGCGGGTCCGTTCCGGCACCCCTGGGGCGGCTCCCGTAGGGGTCCGTGTGCTGGACATCCACTTCCAGGCTGGGATTTGCCATGCCTTGTCCCCCTACGGCTGCAGGGAATCGCCCGCTGGGGGTCAAGCACTGGGGGCATCATGGTGTTGGGGGCATCTCAGTCACTTTTTTCTCCTCCTTATCCCCCAAATACTTGGATAGCAAGGTCTCCAGGAAGACTTTATTGTGGTCTTTCAGTACCTAAAGGGGAATTATAAAAAAAGTGGGGACAAACCTTCTAGCACAGTCAAGGGATAATGATTTTAAACTGACAGAGGGCAAGGTTGATTAGTTATTAGGGAGAATTTTTTTGCAGTGAAGGTGATAGAACACTGGCTTAGGTTGCCCAGAGAAGCTGTGGATGGCCTATCCTTGGAAACATTCAAGGCCAGGGTGGATGGGGCTTGGAGCAACCTGGTCTAGTGGAAGGTGTCCCACCCATGGCAGGGTGCTGGACAACATGACCTTATTAAAGGTTGATCTCTTCCAACCCAACCTGTTCTGTGATACTACGATTTGCCTGTTCTTTTGATGAGCTGGCTTTTCAATCAGCCGCACCTTCTGTCGTGCTGTATTTTCTGAAATCTCTGCCTGTAAAAATTCCTGGTGAGACTTGCCACGGTCCACATTATGGGAGTAACACACAGAAACCGAACCCAACCCAACAGGTCCTGAAAGGCAAACTAAGAGCATCTGTCTGAGGAGATCCTTCCCACAACACCATTAGCTGTGGGACCCTCCTTTCCAGGACCAGATCGCTCCAGCATTCTCCAGGGATGGGGATTTTGCACATTCCGTAGAAGTGCTTTAGCCAGTATTCTCCCAGCAATCATGTAACTTTCAGGTCCAATGCATTTGGGCAGCTTTTCTATCGTATTTTTATTAAAAGACGCATAAATTTTTGTACAGGATTTGCTGCTTTCAGAGCACTTTTGCTTTGAGGGGAGACCGAGGTTCTGCTGAAACCTCTTTATTTTATTTTTAAATTTTCCCCCAAACAAGAGGAGAATCTTTTCACCATGAAGAGCCTTAATTTTGTGTGTCAGAAGCAACAGCATTATCCTGACTTATTCATATATCAACTTTACATCAATTACTAAACTGTTATGCAAAAGTGAACTGCTTCCATCACACTGGCTGTGGTGTGAGAATCTTGTAAAATAATCTGAAACTACAAACTGGAGTTTACAAACTAATTAAACCAAGCAGATTGAAGAGGGGAAATAAGACCCTGAGAGGTGTATGACTTCTCTAAAAGATGCTCAGTGGGTTAACACAGAGCTTGAGCCACCCAAATCTCGGTCAGTACCAGTATCACTCGTCCCCATTCTCCCCAGGACCAGGTATCTGCAAAGTAGATTTCAGGATGACACAAGGAGAACTTTTGTACTTCAGCTACAGAGTTGAGAGTGAACAATTCCAACGTTTCTCTGCTGTGAGACAAAATAGGTGGCACTGCTGGGCTCTGTGGTGTGAAGGGTGATCCCAAACCAAGCAGAGATGGAGGTGCCAAGCTGTGGCAGGAGGAAGGAGGAATTGCTTTCCAGTTTCCCTCTGTGTGCTGGCAAAGCTCTGCCAGCTGGCCCGGATGGGTAATTGCGAAGGAAATTAAAGAGGACAGTTCCAGGCAATGCATGAATCACAGCTGCGGGCAGCAATCGTTCCATGGGTGCCTCTCTTGCACTCAGGTTTACTCACCTCTGCACTTGGTGTTTTGTACAATTCCAAATAGAAAATCCACTGCTTCCACACACCGATTGCTCCACTGCACGTTCCTACACCCATGAGCTAACAGGGAAACCCTTCAGATGGAATAATTCTCCTTGTTCTTTACATCCACCAGCACCAGCCAGGATAACATCAACAAAATGTCACAGAAAGTTTGGTTTAAGCTTTTAATATATGTCAGCTGTAGCTTGTAAAAGCTGGATTGGCTTTTTAAGAAAAATAGCCCCAAGATAGGTTTTACTGTAACTGTATCTTCAACAGTTGGATGTCAGGAGTTTTCTCCCTAGGAATGGCAAAGGGGTAAGTGATCAGAAAAAGCATCTATGCAAAGTTAGGTCAGGAGGAGGGCTGGGCTCTCCCTGGAACAGGGAGTGTGAGTGAGAGAGGTTTCGACCGGTGGGTTGGGATCCAATTGTGGCTCCATCCTCCAGACCGACCCACTGCCTCCAATGGAAGCCCACACCACTGCTTGGCAGGACACAGGTCTCCTCCATTCCTGCTGCCATCTCAAGAACAGGGCTCCAGCTGGGCTCAACACTTGCTTTTGGCTCCTGGAATCTGCTTAAACTGCCCCACGCAGCAGTGGCAGGATCATGTGTGCTGTGGCCACGGATGGGGGCACAGGGCAAGAAACATTTCGAAGAAACAGGTGGAAAGGAATAGGTACAACCAGAAATGCAAAGCTGGGTTTGCTCTGTGCCCTGGGATCAGAGCAGTGGCTGTCTTGCTGGCTGGTTAATCAATAACTAATTGAGCTGCATCAGTACAGTCTCCATATCCCATTTCTTGATAATTATTGATTACACAGATGGCACTGGGAAGGTGCAGCTCCTTACAAGAGGTCACAGTAGCACTTAGTGGAGCACTGCTGAGATGGGCCTGGAGAGTGCCCAGTTCTGCAAAATGGACTTTTTAAAGCAGGGCAGAAAGTAGAGAACTCAGCAGGCCTTCAAGCCAAGGTGATGGTTACCCAGGGAAGCTGTGGATGTCACAATCCTGGAAGTGTTCAAGTCCAGGTTGGATGGGGCTTGGAGCAACCTGGTCTAGCAGAAGATGTCCCTGCCCATGGCAGGGGGTTGGAACAAGATGATCTTTAATGTCCTTTCCAATCCAAACTGTTTTGTGATTCTGTGATCAAATCTGCAGTGAGGAGAGAGGAAGGGTGAGGTCTGTTGGCTCACCTCACCAGCATCCACTCTGGGTTACTCTTCCCAGGCCACGTGTCCTACAGATGCAGCCATGTGCTTTCCAGCATTTTCTTGGAGTTTGACACAAGGCAGCAGTTTCCACTGCTGCTCCAGTCCTGTTGGGATGCTGAGTTTCACCTTGTTGCTTTATCTTTCCCAGTCAGAAAATCTGTATGTCCTTTCAGCAAATGTTATTTTTCTGACACTGAAGAGGCCATTTCTGAAATGCTCCTTCTTCTGAGAAATGAAGGCTTCACGCACAGCTCTCCGGATATCTGCAGGAACAAGCCCTGATGGGGTGATAAATAGAAGCAGATACCCAAAATCAAGTCAGTGTGCTCCTGGTCCCAATCCAGACAGGATGAAGTTTTCCTGACACGGCTAAAGTTCTGTTTTGAGAAAAGTAATTCGCCATTTCATGATAATCACGTGCATGATCATGGGAAAATGAGGCATTCTACAGCATGTAACCCTGGAGTGCTCTGCTGTACAGTGACTTATCCAGAGAGGAGGTGACCAGCCACCACCACCCCCCTTTTGGGAACATACAGCACCCAGAACTCTGAGATGCAGGGCTTTGGTGTGAGACTTCTGCATTCCTCGTCCATCCGTATGTATCTATAATGGGATTTTGTCTTTATTGCGATACTCTGAGATGTTCCTCAGTCACGGAACTGTCTCAGCCCTCTCCCCCTTGCAGGGCCCCAGGAAGAGAAGTCCTGCACTTCTTTATTCCACTTTTTCCCACCCTAGGAAATCCTTATTGCTGTCTCCTCCCCTCACCTCTGCCACACATGTCCTGGTGCAGTGCACCCTGTGCTGTTCCAGAGCACACAGGAGCTGAGGATCACCAGTGGATAAATCTTGTGTGTCTGTCAACAGCCTTCTCTCCACCACTGCACACATCTGCTGGACTTGTCTTAATGTCACAATGGTGAGGTCAGAGCTGAGAGAAAGGCATGAGGACATTTGGGATTTTGTCCTGAAAAACACATGTGCTTTAACCCGTAGAGGCACAGCTTGCAGTGAGAGTTCTTGGATCAGGATTGCTGGACCAGCAGGCAGCGGCCATCCCAGCTGCAAACAGCCAAATGGTGGGACTGGGCCACCCTGGGGGAGACAGGCTATGGGGTGACTGCAGGTACCATCACTGGGACTCAAAACAGCTTAGCCACTGGCAAGGCAAGTGCCCAGGGCTTTATGCAACCCCTCTGCACCCAAGTCCAAGTGCCACATAATGCCTTAGAGCCCTCAGCTGTGGCTTCATAACCCCACCACTGACCAGGGACATCCCAGGGACATCCTAGGGACATCCCAGGGACATCATTGCCTCTCACAGTGTCTAGCTGCATTGTCCTGGGCATGCTCCCACCAGGGCCACAGGCAGTACCGCTATACAGATGTAAGAGGAGATCTTGTTTCTCCTAACCTGAAACCATTTCCTTTCCCCCACTGCCCTCCCTCCCCTTGCTCCCTAATTCATCCCTGGAGTTTTAATATCTATTTCTCCAAGTGCCACGAACCAAATTTACTGCTCGCGTAACTGCGCTGACTTCAATGGAGAAGAGCATTTAGGGTGCTCCAAGGAGGCATAAGTAGGAGTGATGTGATGGAATTGAGTAAAGGAAAATATAGTCTGACTGTCAAGAAGAGTTTCCTACCAGCGAAATCTATAGACTGTGGAAGTTTCCCATGGGAACAAGCAGAAACCAAGTTGCTGAAGTCATTTTAAACCAGCACAAGAGAATAGGAAATCAGCCTGGTGACTGGCCAGAAGGAAAGGAGAGATGACATAATGCTGCTTCTCCATCTCTAATTTCTGTGGCTGCATTGCTTTGTCCATAAAATTATTTTAAAGCAACTGGATTTCTCCTTGTTTTGGGTGATGCAATGGCCCTTGCTGCTTTGGAGAAGTTTCAATGCCTCTGCTAAATTCTGCCCTGGATTAAAGCAATACTGCAGCTCCCGTTAGTTTTCCTCTTATTTCTGCTGCTTGCAAACCCCTTCTGGGGTCTTCTCAGGCTTCTTCCCTGACTTACCTGGAGCCTCTGGCTCCAGTCCTGTAGTTATTGAGCTGTATAGAATGGATCAGCCATTGGGAATAGTGGGAGGGTTCATCCAGGCCAACGATGCCATGTGGGGCTATGGAAGGTACCAGACATGGAGCTGTAACTCACTGGCAAGCAGGACAGAGCCCACAGATGGAAATCTTCCTGCCTTCAGGGATCCTTCAGGTAGATTCCTCAGAGATAATTTGCTGGAAAATCATCAAGGAATGATTTTCATCACTATATATTTCCATCATTATATATTTTCATCATTCTATATTTTCATCATAAAGGAATGATTTTCATCACGGCACATAGGGAAACGCTGCTTTCCCTGGTGACCTCTGGCTCTGGTAACCCCTGCCTGCCTAATTTGGGCTCCATGGATAAAACCAGGGCTGCAGAGGCAGTGGCCGTGCCCTGCTACCACCCAGTGGCTTTGGCAACCTCTTGCCCACGGAACTTCCTAATGTATTTATGAATGACTTAACATTTGCTCACCGTCTCAGCATTAGCAAAGCTCTAGTGCGAGCAACCTCCTACCTCACACAGTTCCCAGATAATTACAGATTAGAACCGGCTAATTTTTATTTTTGTAAAGCTGTCAGAGATCCATGTTTGTTATTATTGTCTCCTAGGTTGCCAGTTGCATAAATACATATGTAAAACCCCCTTTGATCTCTAAGTATAATGACACAGATTTATCAAATGTTTGCCTTTTTCTGTCTCTTTGAAAAGGCTGATTTATGGAGTGCAGTCCCTACCTCCCTTCCTCTCTTGAAATATGAAGTGTTTGTGATCAGCCAAGGTAATATTTAATATCCTGCCAAGAATCCTTTGCACTTCCTAACAAACGAACTACAACCGAACCAAATGGTTCACATCTGTTTAACCTCTTCTTTTTAACTAAACAAATTAGCATTAGAATACCTGGGAGGAACACAAAGTCCCTTTCTAGATGACAGAACACAGACAATTATTAGCAAGGGGAGTAACTGTACTGAAAAGAGCAGGCATGGACCTAGCAGATGTTTTCACATCTCCTGTAGTGTCCATGAATGACCCGCACCACAGTGGACACACTGCCACAGCCTTTTGAAGTGGGTGAGAAGTCCATTCAGAGTCGCCTTCTGAATGAAATTAAAGGCACAAGCCCCAGTGAGTTAAGTGTTCCATTTAAACCACTTCCAGCAAAGACAGGTTTTTCTGGGGGGTGGTTTCCCCCATAAATGGCTAAAATAAAGAGCATCACCCCACTCCTCCCCACCCACAGGCTCAGGATGCTCAGGAGGCAACAGCCTGCTCTGGTTTTATTTCTGTTCTCACTAGTGCTTTCTCATCCCAAGAGCATCAAACCAGTCAGCCTCATCACCCTTCCTCTCTGGAAAATAAGGTGTGATGGGTTATTTGGGGTTTCGGAGAACCACAAGGCACAAATGAACATCTGCAAAGTATAGGCGAGATTATTACAGCCTCCTACAGTCTGCACATGGGCAATTACAAGCTCACACCCCTCCAACCACATGGTGCCTTTCAAGCACCCTTATTCCCACTGGGGTCCCAAACACCTTTTAATCAGAAGTTCAGGAGAGGCTCTGGGGCAGAGGTGGGACGGGACGGGGCAGGGTGAGACGGGCTCTCCACTGAGCACTCAGTTAATTGGATTCATCGCTGGAGGAGGTAGCCAAAGAAAACACGTTTTATTAGGGCTAACACTTAGCTTTTATTGTAAATGTTTTGAAAAAGAAAACACTCTAAAGCTTCACAGAGATACTGCTATTAATACATCATCCAAATAACAAGTGATTAAAGGCAACAACAGCTACTCTGAAAATGTGGCTTTGCAGCACCGGACCGCATGGGATGCAGCTGGGAAAATCATTATGAACACACCAGCGGGATGCAATTATAAATAAAAACAGCTCTGCAAAGGCTACAAAAGCAGCAATAATCAGCCCAGCCTGTGGTTTAGTAAGGGCTACGGACATTACGGAAGGTGCTATTTATTACCAAAGCCAGGGACACCGCTGGATGAAGGGATGCAACTTCGGGAGAAGTCAACAGAGGGAGTTCCCGGCACCGCGGCCAAGCGAGACTCGGCCCGCACATCCCGGCAGCCGCGCGGAGCAATGCCTGTCCCTCTGGCAGTCTGTCCAGCACGGCCTTCCTGCAGTCCCCACTGTAAGAAAGGCAGACAAACGGCGGGCGGCGCTGGACAGTCTCCAGAGCTCTGAGCTGTGTAGTCCGACAGCGTCTCTGGCACGGTCACGGCTCCAGAGACAGACGCCACCAAGGCTCAGGTCTGCAGGTACCTCGTTCAGCTGCACTTCTTCCAGCCTGGGGGCTCATCTCACCCACGGGCACCTCCCAAACACCCCCACGGAGCAATTCCTGCAGGAAGCCCAGCGATGCTGCTCCCGGCAGGAGCGTGGGATGCAGCACTTGGTGACTCCTGGGGACCAGACCTGCCGGGCAGCAGTTGCACCACAGAGCACAGACCCCCTCCCACCCCAAAGCAGAAGCGTTTGTCATCTATTGGCAGCCCGGGAAGCACTGCCTGGCCTGGCCAAGGTCCACAGAGTGGGGACAGACCTACACCCTGTGCAGAGCTCTGAGTAGCACAGGGAAGAGACAGCATGGGAACATCTGCCTGCAGATGGTTCCACTACACTCTTCCCAATGCTCATTTTTGAAGTGAGGAGGGTTAATCAGCCTTACTCCCAACATATTGACAGCTCCTGCCAGTCCTTGCTCCCACTGAAAGCCAAGTGCAATGTAACAACCAGGCCAGAGCAATCAGATGAGGTAGAAGAGATCTAAATAATACTCCTCTCTGCTGCTGGGTGACTACGTGGCCTCAGCCATCCTGCTTCCCCCGGCATGCCTGAGTTTCCCTTCGATGCTGCTGGGAGTGGTTCAGCGCAGGGATGGCCTTGGCAGCTCTGCAGCACAAATATCCATCCAAACCTTGGAATACAGCTGATAAACTCAGGCTGCTCCCTTCTCCAGTCTGGATGCCATCCAGCAGTTCCCCTGGAAGCACTAGGGAAATGCTTTAATTACCTGTTTGCATCTGTTTCAACTTTAATTTGATACAGTGTCTCCTCTCCACAGTCCGAAAAAAAAATCCTAAACATCTCACAGCCTTTCTCAGCAGCAAAAATCTTGATCTTTCTCCTCAGTTAAAAAAAACAAAAGATGGGTCTCTGGGCCAGACACTTCTTGGCAAATGAACTTTTGAGTGCTGTGTGTCCAATTCTGCGCCAGAAGGAGGTCAGTGCTGGAGCCCGTCCTGCCAGGCTGGGAGATCGCCTGGCACTGTGATCTGGTCTCTGTGCGCCCTAACCGCAGGTATGAGTCTTTCCCTCTTCCCTCTACTTGCTTTTTGGTTGAGGAAGATGGGCAAGATGTCCCCAGTGGTGCCAGTTTGGGACAGTTTGGTCAGTGTGGGAGATCAGATCCCTGCTGTTTCCAATCACCCAGGGCAATTCCCCAAAGTCTGTGTTTCCCTTGAAGAACAGTGTCCAGCTACAGCTGCAGTTTTGAGGGGCACAGGCTATGTGTGTTACAGCACGTATTCCATGAAAAAAATGTATGAAAGGGAATCTGTAATTACAATAGAAATTATTACAAAGGGGAGCAGGGGGCAGAAAGGACCATGGGATGCATCTGGGACAGCAAAAGCAGGGGAAAAACCTCAACTGCCAAACAGCCCCAGTCCTGGGGGCTGCCCACACTTTGGAGACACATGAAAACCTCCCTTTGGGTACCTGACTCAGTGGGCAAGACTGAGTCAGGTGTCCTAGAAAAATGCGAATACAGGCATGAACTTAAGAGCTGTTCCAGCACTAGGGGTGAGGGCCAGGCACCCTCCTTTCTAGCACCTTTTTTTAAGTCCTTGTGCTCTCCCAAAGCACGTGGGCCATGGCAGCAGCTTCTCATCAGCTCCCCAGTACAGTCTATGCCAACCACACGCAAAGCATCTCTTAGGAAGGGTCAGCAGTGCTCAAACAAGCATTTGAGAGCCATGACCTTTTAGGCACTGGGAGAAACACCCAGCACCTTCTCAGAATGGTTTAATGCGCCAACCTGAGCCCGCTGCCAAATCGTCAGTTCTCGCTCCAAAGCCTGGGGGTGCCAGAACTGGTTAGGAACGGTAGGAAAACGTCTCCACATTGTGGGAAAACAGCTTGTTTTGCCAACCCTGGTCTGTGAAAACAGATGAACTGTACTTTTTTGAAATACTGGAAAGTAGCCCGAGGTGCTGACCCAGGTTGGAAAATCTTCAGCACAAACAGGTAAAGTCTGGAAGCAGAAAAGCAGAGGTGACGGAGGATGGTGCCAGACTCTTCAGTGGAGCCCAGTGACAGCACAAGGAGCAGTGGCCGTTAACTAAAACACAAGAAATTTCACTTCAATATGAAAGCACTTACTTCCATAGAGGGTGGCAGAACACTGGAACAGCTGCCCAGGGAGGGTGTGGAGTCTCCCTACCTGGAAACATTTCAAATCCACCTGGACATGTTTCTGTGTCACCTTGCTCTGGGTGACCCTGCCTTGGCAGGGCATTGGATGAGATTATCTCCAGAGGTCCCTTCCAACCCCAGCTATTCTGGGATTCTGTGAACAGAAGGGTTTGGAAGGCAGCTCTGAAGCTCACTAGAGCTCCTGCTGGAGCCGTAGAAGCCTGTAGCACTTTTATTTCAGAGGGGACTAAAAACCATTGCGGGAATCACCCAGAAGGGCACAGTCCGAGGGATCTCATGGAGGAGGGTCGTCACTGATGACACTTCTGAACTCGCAACACAGGTGTGACCTTTGACTCCAAACTAACCCCACACTGTTTGGGAGATGATGAACATTAGAACCAGACTCTGACTTATCTTGGGCGAGGCCAAGTGCTGGACCCTGGGGGTCAAGCCCTGCCCTGCAGCACTGACCCTGCCACGACAGGAAGAAGAAACTGCAGCACCAAGAGGCAAGTAACTGACTCAAGGTCCCATGGGCAGCACAAGTGGCATCCTGCATCCCATGAGCCCTCACCGGGACTGGCTCTTTGCTTGGTTAAGAAACTCCATGACTCAAAATGCCACTGGGGACAGCCTGCAATGGAGCATCTAGAATTACCACCTCCAGCAGAGCTGCTTGTAGGAAACAGTGCTGATATCTCTGTTCTAATAGCAAAGTGTTCTGTAGACACCCTGCATTTCCAAGGAAGAGTGAATATCTAATCACCTCTGGAGAGCAACCAGGACAACATGCTTTCTATCTGTAATGATAATGATTTCTAACAGTACTATTGTTTCCATTCCTACTCTCCTGGGACTGTCAGAACTGAAAAGGACGTGTGTTTTGTGTAAGCCTTGAAATGCCGTGGCCTGGCTGAGTGGGAAATGCTGCTGGAGCCAGGAGAGTGTGAATGTGTGACTCAACTGGGGCAGATTATATCAGATTGATACAGGAAGTGAGGAAAAAAAGTCCAGTGCGGGAAATGAGAAGGAAAGCGCTGTGAGCACAGGGATTGGGTTTCTTCACTCATGCTGGAACGAAGAGCAGAGCCCTTTGTTCCACCAACTGCCTGCTGTGCTGGGATGCCTGCTGTGCTGGGATGCCCCTCTGGCAGGGGTACCAGGATGCCTGCTCTGCTAGGGTACCACACACAGCTCATACAAGACCTGGGGCTCCTTGTGAACCTGAGAGCTCAGGGCAACTCCCAGTCACGTAGCTCAGTTCCCCACACCACCCTGTGAGGCCAGTGGTGTGCTCCATGATCTGCTGAATGTCAGGGCAAAGGAGAGAGGAGGGAAGATCCCAGACTCCCTGCAACTCTTCAAAGCCTTACCCAGCGCTCACCCTGCCGGGCTGTTCAGAACAATGGGCATGGGCTGACAGAAACATGAGCTGTTCCCTCCTCCAGCAAGAAGTATCTCCATCCCTATTTTACAGCTGGAGTGCATTTCTTCTACAGAGATCTGGAAAGAGGGAAGATCTCCTGAGCCTTAGGGCTACTGCTTTATCCACAAAACTACACAAAAGGTTTAAAGTCCAACTAGACAAAACCTGGCTTTATCCTCTTGAGTCACTGGTTCAGATTCCTCCATGAGCTTCAGTCCAGGCTTCTGGTGGTGCAGAGCTGCCTCCTGTGACAGCAACACCAAGATGGGACTCTCTCAGCTACCAGCAGACCCAGGGCTAGGAGGGACACAGCACACCACTGCAATTTTTTTCATTATCACATAAAGAACAGCTATTCCACAGCTGGGATTTGGAACAATATGGTCTTTAAGGCTCCTTTCAACCCAAAGCATTCTGTGATTCTGCAGGGCCAGTTCACGGGGAGTTCCTGAGTAACCAGGATAAAGAACGACAACCAACCATATTCAAGTTATCCAAATGGGATAAGGAAAAAAAAACATTGCAATTCCATGCAGGAACTGCTGTTCCAGGTTCAAGGAGCCCTCAAAGCCTGATGTTTCCACAGCCCAGTGCAGAGATGCAGAAAGCCCAGGTTTTTCTCCTGTGCAAAGCCATCCCAACAAGGCACCTCATGCACTTCACCTGCCTCTTTCCCTGCAGAATTTGGGCAGCAATACCAGCAGTGCTGGAGGGGGGGATGGCTGGCATTAGTCCTCCCTGGAGGGTCACAGGGACCACAAACATCATTGGGAGACAGCAGACAGTTCAGGACTTTCAATTTTCCATAGCAGCACCAGCAATACTGAAAAAGAGACCTGAGAGCACCTACTGCAATATCCGTCTGCCACCAAGTCTTCAGTTTGGGAAGGTGTCTATTTTCAAAGCACATGCAACAGCAAAATTTCCTAAAGGCAGTAAAATGGCAGAAGATGGTTTCATCCACACCTGACACACAGCCAATGTGCAGCAGAGCAGAGAACACTTTCTAGGTAAAGAAAGTGTTTCTTTTTAAGTAAGAAATTTAAATAAGGTATAATCTTACATTTAAATCCCAGATCCACTGATTCTAAAGCCATGCTTTCCCTCAAGGCCAGACCCACTGGGTGTGGAAATGTTGGTGCAACCCGGTGACCTGCATTTTGCAGACATTCAGTGATGATTACAAAGCTCCCGTCCAGCCCTAAACCCCATGAATGTTACACATTTTGGCCCAAGAAATGAAGATGACTCTCTTCAGAACACAACCCACAGGCATGTCCTTGAGACCTTTAATCAGAATGGAATTCCTCAGCAGCACCCAGGAATTGCAGGCCATCTGAAGCCTGGCTCTATAATGACTTAGGAGTAACCCACAACCCTCCTGCCTCAGCACCACTTTCTGCCTCTGGGAGGAAAATCTGTGGTTTTTTGTGAGCCATCTGCTCTTTTCAGGTTCGTCTCCCATCTAAAGGTTGACCAAATTCTCTGGTTTCACGCAAACCCTTTCCACTCACATGCAATTTATTTTCAGTATGCTGCTTGCCCAATACATCAGCATTTCACAAGCTGTCCTTGCTCTTGCACTGGTCAAGAACATTGTTGCTGTGAGAAATGCCCCAAAACTATCAAATACTTTTGCAATTAACTGAACCCGACCAGAGTTTCAACAAGAAGTGAATAGTTTAAAACAGATTTGGAGCACTCATCTCTTTTTGGACAGTATGCACTTTATTGCAGAGAAGACTGGATGCATTTTTAAAACAAATTCGGGAGTTGCACAGTTTCCATACAGTTCCACAAAGCGTCGCTCACAGTAACTTGAGCACAGTGAAGTCTGTCAGACAGTGAAGGAGCTCCATCTTGTCACCCGCAATCACTCAAGTCATCAAATCTTGCAGCCAGTTATTTAAGAGCCATGGAAACAGGCGGCCCTGCTCCTGCAAGCACCTCTGCCAGAAAACAGAGGTTAAACTGTGTCACTCCTGATTTACACCAGTGTAACTGAGACCAGGAGCCAGGCTTGGATCACGAGAGCAGCCAGGGAAGGTTTTATGTCAGCGTGATACACCTCTGGTGGCAGATTTGTGACATTTCCTGAAGGGCTTTATTTGAGATCAAGCTTGAGACAGTGTCTTCCTTTTCAGGTATTGCTGTATCTTTGGATCAGTGCTCATCCTGCTGCCCAGTCCCTCTCCACATGAGAAAGAAATCTTGGCATGAAAACACATCAAGTCATAACAGGCACTACCACAATAAACTATCACCGTCTCTGTCTGCCCCCGATGCTGCTGTGTTTGGGAGCACCTCAGCAGGTCACAGCCAGCTCCAGGCAGGATGAGGGTGAGCCACAGCTGAGCAGCAGGATCACAAGCATGTTAGACTGTGACCGGAAATGTTCTTCAGCGTATTAGTTAACAGGGATAATGCACTTTCCTTGGGAGACCATCCACAATAATTGCTTTGGAGAGACACTAGCTGCATCAGCAAGTGAACACTGTGTTAGATTAAAATCCCCAGCCCTTTTTCTGTAAAATGTGTTTCCTTACCTATTAATCACCCCCAAAGTGAAGCCTTTCTGAGCCACCACCCACACTGTGACATTAAATACAGCTCAAGTTCTTGATGCCAGTCCAGAGCTTGTCTAAGGATGCCGAGACTGAATGGGCTGGCACAAGACACATTAACGTGGAAAAGCCTTACAACACCTGACTCTGGGATATCCTTCCCACCTCCTCCACAATTCACAGCCTCTCTGCCATAAACAGTAAAGGTGATTTTTACCAGCTGAAGATTTGAAACACAGGGCTCAAACACTAATGACGTAAAATCACATGGGAGTCAGAAGTTCCCTGTGATGGAAATACAGCAGAATGGCTCAGAGTGTCCAAGGGATACACTACAGGAGAGCTGTTTAAATGCTTGTGTGTGTTGTGCTGAGTTTTCTTCACTCCTTTAGCACTGTGCCAGGTGTACGAGAGCTAAAAATCTACTGAGGTGAATGGGAACCTTGGGAAGAGCGGCTGATTGAAAAAAGCCCCCAGAACTGAGGGCTTTGGTGTAATACCAGTACAGAGATGGCATAGATTGAGAGAAGAAGAGTTCACCCTCTCATATGCCCAAAACTTAAATTAAAGGAAAGCGTGCTTGGGGAGAAGGGTGAGAAATCATTCATTGGTCACTTCCTGATGGCTTCACCAAGGCTGCCAGTGCTGATGGCGGCACGTGTGCACATGTGACTTCCTAACTTAACTACCTCAGCTACCCATGAGGACAGAGACCATGACTCACGGGGACTTTGGAAGGCCATCCCAAAGTGATGTGCTTCTGGCACAGGCTAAATCATAATCTGTGATGAGTTAAGGGGCCTAAGGCCCTGAATGCTTTAAGCTTTCCTGACTATTCCCTTTCAAAAGAAAATAGAAAATTATCACATGAAGTGGTCGCTAGGCACAAATGATTCTTCTTCAAACAGATTCCCACAGGATTCCCCCTTGCAGTTACTAAAATATACTACCTGATGCGTCACAAGGATGACAGGTACTGACATTTAAGGCAATCTAATTTCCATAGCCCTCTCACAACTTCTCCCTGGTAGATCGCCTTTGTCTTCCTTCTCCAGGACCGATTTCTTGCAGGTGAACATGACAAGCAGCAGCATTGGCAAGTGCCACAGACTGCAGAAGAAGAGCTTCCTGGAGCTGCTGCGGTCGGCGTCCCTGTAGAACCGAAAGCCGAGGTAGGAGATGTAGAGGTTGATAGGGAGCGAAATGACAGGGAAAGTCCACGTGGTGATGTCGAGGACAGGAGCCACCGTTGAGAGTCCAATTAAGGCCAAGCAGTGACGCAGAGCTACCCGCCTGCACAGCTCCGGGTGAGTGACAGACATCATGCAGTATCCTCCTCGGGAGTAATCTTCCCGCAGACCCCAGCTCAGGGCATTGAAGTGAGGGAACTGCCAGGAATAGAGGATCCCTCCTAGCAGTAATGCACCTGCAGTGGGAGAGAGAGTGTTAGAGGGTCCCTGCAGGAAGTGCCACACATAGACCTCGGCTGTCACGTCCTGTTTGCAGGAGGGCAGTGCTAGCCACCTGTGACACCGCACACTGGTGACACCGCTCTGTACAGGGACAGGGCAGCCCTGTAAGATAAGGAACCTCTCATTTTCACGGCATTCACATGCGGTTGGAGCATGGTGGTTTGTCTGGTTTTGGAGCACTTAATTTGAAAAGCATTTCAGCAAGTCACTTCCTTCTAATGAACTACTGCTAATTGGTTCCTGCACCAACTGTCTCTACCTGAGGGAAGATTGGTGGGAATGAAGCGAAATTGGACAAGAGACTATTTTCCTGGGAGCCTCTAGATTCTACTCTCAGGTTCCTGAGTTGGTCCAGAAAGAAAAAAGCCAGTGGGCAGAGCAGTGTCGCGTCGACCAGGGAGCCCAGCTCAGGGACAGAGGAAAAGGAGGACACACTGCTGCTCCTGAGACCTGGGGAAACACCACACCCTGGTAGGCTGGAGCAAGGCCAAGCCCTCTGTCTGCCCACTGCATGAGGGAGGGAACTGCTCCCGGTATGGGACAAGCTCCATCACGGACCTGGGCAGGCGGCAGAACTGGCAGAAGCTGTTAATGAACCAACAGGAGATGAAGAACTTACTCCTTCAAACCAATCGCAGAAACTTCTGATCAGTTTGATCAAGTAACTCTATTCACACCAATTAACTACTTTTACATTTAAAAAGGAGCTATGGAAGCACCACATTTCCACAGCTCTTCCTGGGACAACAGTACAGGGTTTACTGAAGCAGAAGCAGCTCATGTGCTAATTTCAGTGAGCCTGCAGGAGGCCCTCAGACCAAACGCCCTTCACTAATTTTATCTGAAGATGCAAAAAATCCCCCAAGGCTGTTGCAATCTTACGAGCATTCCTGGGTTTTCCTTTTGTTTCCTCAGCTCTCAAACCTTCTGCTCTTGCATTAACGCTTTCTTTGTATCTCCTTGCCTCCATGAGCTCATTCTCTATGGAAACAACTTCTCCAACGGGAGCCACACGTCCAGCATTTTCTTAATGACCTGAGAGAAATAGCAACACTTATCTGCAAACAGTTTAAGGTATTTAAATTCTTCCCCAAAGACTCAATTCTTCCCCAGCAACTCCAACAAAGCCCAAGTCACTGTGTCCTCTGAACAGCTTCATGGTTCAGATCTCTTCTCCATCTATTCCTTGGAGCTGTGCATGCCTAGTTCTTGTGTCTAACAGCACAACTCGCACTGGTGCTGTCATGCAAATAATAATAATCTCTGTTTGCAAAATTGCCTTTTTTCCCTACCTTATCACCAGTGAAGGAACTCTCCATTAGACTTCATGCAGGTTTCCAGCAGCTTATAAATCCAGTAGTGGTATAAAAGACCCATCTCATTGCTTTTTTGAACAAGTAACAAATACTCCTTGAGGTGAGTATGCACCTCTGGAAGTTGATTACCTGAAGCACAGAGACAGACACACATACCTTGGGTGTGCAGCTTTCAGAACAACATTGTCTGCCACAAATTCCAGGTGATTTCATGGAATCACAAAATGGTTTGGAAGGGACCTTAAAGATCATCTCATTCCACCCCGGGCCAGGAGCAGGGACACCTTCCATTAGACCAGGGTGCTTCAAGCCCCGTCCAGCCTGGCCTTGGACATTTCCAGGGATCCACGGGCAGCCACAGCTTCTCTGGGCACCCTGTGCCAGGGCCTGCCCACCCTCACAGAGAAAAATTTCTTCCCAATATCTCATCTAAACCTACTCTCTGTCAGTGTGAAGCCATTCCCCCTTGTGACTCCAGACCCTTGTAAACAGTCTCTCTCCATGTTGCTTTTAGGCCCCTTCTGGTACTGGAAGGCCACAATTAGGTCACTCCATTTCCTGGTCTATGGCCCAAAATGCTTCAAATCCAGCCATTCAATCCTTCTAAAGTTGATTTTTTGGATGTGGATGTTAGCACCTTTTCTCAATTGGAACAAAACTTTTAAGACAATTGAAAATGATGTGCCCCATAATTACCAATAATTTCAGAATGTCATGGCCAGAAAAGTCATTTTGGCCCTAACAGAACAGTATTTGATTCCGTTCTGCTGAAACCTGAGGGAGCAGCTCTGCTGAAATAAACCAAAATTAAACTTACTGAAGGAGCAGTTCTCCCTACACCAGGAGAAACAATGGGGAAATGTTCTTGTCATAAGTGACTCTTTAGCTTTTTCCTATTCTTGTAGAACACATTAGCGGAGGCAAGATCCTGAATGTGCTACACCTAAGAGAGAAGTATTTTTCAAGTATCACATCTGAAATGCTTTAGAGACACTTATTGTTCAGTCATTGTTCAGAACTTAGGTAGAGGTAAGCTACAAATATCCATCAGCTGAGGACACTTAAGCAGGGCCTAAGACGTGGAGCAGAGGCTGTCCCTGCTTCCCACAGCTCCGGACCTGTGTCCACATCCCTGTGTTTCAGCTCTAATACGGGTTTTGCTTATTCAGTTGTTCAAATGTTGTGTGCAGCCAAGCTCAAAACACACCCTAAACCTCAAACACACAAAGCCCTTTAACAGTTCCCTAACTATGACACCATTAAAAAAAAGTCATCTGGAGAAACTTTTAAACACAAACAGACCAACTAAAATACTTGAGGCTGGATTCCCATTTACAAAGCTCTGGTTTTTACATGCAAGCCTTTGCAATTTAATTACTTTGATTACATTACAACCATCGAGATAATTGATATTTTACAGAGAAGCTGAACAGTGAAATGATTTAATAGCCCATTATGAGGACTTTAACTGACCCGATCTTTTTGTTTGGTTCCCATGTGCTGAGACATCCTGTAATTTCCTCGGCCCAGGCGGAGATTGTCGGGTTGTCAGAGATTTTAAAGTGTCATGTAAGACTGATGACTTGCAAAGCATGGCACATAGTACAGTACAATTCAGCATCAAATGAGCTCACAGTAGGAATCCTGTCAAGCCCAGAGCAGACACTGTAATACTCATTAATTACTAGATGAATGTTAACTATGTCATAATTAAGTCAGCAGTGTTTTTAAGCAATATTACAGTGAGACGAACTCTGGAGACTAATCCGGTTCCAAACAGAGCTGAGTCTACTCTACGGCCTCTGTGCCGTTCCCAACAATTTGGGAACTCAGCTTAATCATTGCAAATCTCCCTTTTCTCTACAGAGTTTATAATTAAGTGAACATCAGACGAGGTTGTTCCCAACTGGAACATGTGGACCTGGCGCAGGGTTCACAAAAGCAAAGCTGGTTGTCGGAGCAGAGTCACTGCTTGGGCAGCGGGAGACAGCCAGCACCAAGGGACACCCAGGGACACCCAGGGACATCCAGCACCTTGGGGTCTCTTGGCTCCTCCACAGCTTGTGGAAATCTGAGAACAGGCAGACTGACAGGAACTCAGATCTCTCTGCTTTTCTGCAATAGTTCATAAATTGCAGGACCACAAGTACCTGGCTGGCTCGTGGATATCCCAAACTCCTGGGCCTTTTTGGCCAAATTTTTAATTGCTGCAATTGAGCCCATTTATGACCAATTCTTCTCTCCAAGTGTGAGAACCTGGGACAGATGCAGCACACACTTAGAAATCCCAATAACTTGTCAGATCAGTCCTGTTTGATTTTGGAAAAAAATGAAGTCAACTAAGGAAAACAGGGCCCAGGTCTCCAGAACTCTTTCACTCATGTGTGCAAAATAGGAATAAAATATTTTCTTCGTGAGTTCCTATTCTTTCATCTCTTTTCACTGTCTTAATCTCAAAAGTTCCAGAATCACAGAGAACCAGGTAGGTCCTAAAGCACCCATGCTTTAGGAGCTCAAGATAAAGAACAGATTTTATCATTCCTCACTAATTTTATGGTTAAGCTATTATTTCTTTTCTTACATTCTTCTTCGTGATTTATTTCAATAGTAATAGACCTCCTTTTTAATAAACAAGAACAAGCTGAGATTTTAATTTTATTTTAATATCTAAGATACAGCAAAAACATCAACTGGCATTGAAGAAGGTAGAAAATGGTTTTTTTCCTGTAAATATATTTTTATCTAGTGAAATACTGAAGCTTTATAAATTGCATTTTTCTTAAAACAAACAGGACACTAAATTCCACAGTCATTCGGCAACTGCTTGGATGTTTTACGGTTCAATAAATTTGGGTAAGATTGGGAAATAATTGTGAGATGAGGCTTCCAAAAGCAACTACGCGACTTTGGGTTTGCAAACTGCAGCAGCTGACAGTCTAATTTTCAGAATTACAAGAGCAAGAAGCACACCCCTCTGAAGTTCTGCTCTTTAAAGTGTCAAGAAGGCCATGTAGCTCTTCATAAATCTTGATTAAAATTTCATGGTTTGTTCCTTCTAGAGCAATTTACGATGATCTCATTTGCTGGATGGCCCAAATCTCACGTGAGAGAGCAATGTCAGTGCAGGAGGCAGACTAAGTCCTTGGGTAGGAAGAGCCCCTAAGAGCAGGAGGCTGGAAAATGGTTTTTAGGGTGTAAGTCCTTGCAGGCCATGAGCTCTGACCACTGGTTAACATCTGGAGAGGAGAGCAGAGCATTCAGGCAGCAACAGCTCCTTGTCCTGCCCACCCTGGGCTCACACCAACATCAGTGCCACAGCGATGACAAGCTCCAGCCGCATATGTGTTTCCCAAACTTCTCACGTCCCATAAACAATAGTGTTCAAGTTCATACAACATCTATTCAAGAAAGAGTAAGCATATGCAGCTGCTGAGTTATCAGTGCCAACGTAACTCTTTCTGAGCAAACTGAGCAACCTGAGGACTGCAAACCTACCTCCTTAACCACTAAAGGGCAGAAAAAATGTTTGAATTCTGCCTGACTGTCTTGTGCTGAGGATGCCACTCTCTTAAGTAATGATTTGAAATATGCCTCTTTCATGCTGGGCAATACTTTTCATCATCAAGGAGCTTTATACCTGTTCAGCTGGCACATGGAGCAACAGTAATGGTTTCACCCACAGATGAATTATTTCAGCTGTCTGCCTTAAATGAGACACAACAGTTTGGGATGGTCCAATTGAAACTCAAAAAAATCTCTGAAGACAAGTTTCTCCAGGGAAGAAAAGGACTTGAGCTACAGGAGGGCACAGGTTGGAGCACAGTGTGTGTTGGTAGAAGCTCCAGCCTCAGGAGCAGGGTCAGCTAGAGTCCGACCAGCCTGGGCAGGCAGGTGAACATGGGCCTGTCCACACAAGTCAGGACAAACATGTCCCAGATTATCTACAGGGACTGCTGTATCAACACCGTGTTCCTGAAAACACACTGCAGAGGAACAATGTGTGCTCTTTTCTTGCCCTTCTCATTGTTCTGTAAAGAACACACAGTGCTTTCCCACTGCGCAGAGTTCTGCAAACCTCTCAGATCACGTTCAGGCTCCAGGCAGGACAAACACCTATCCACTTTATCAATAAAACAAAAAAAATAAGGAACAGGAGCTAACCTGTAGCATCAGTTCAAGAACAGACTGGCTCCTTCTGTCTTTGCTTTGGTGCTGCACGTATAACTGGGAAGTGGCCAAGCAGGCATTAAAATAAACATGGAATAGTTAAATATCAGCTCCAAAACAGATGTTGAAATCTTCACTGCATTTCCCAAAGCTGGTGTTTACTGCCTTGGCAACCTAAGAATGCTGTTTTGCTTAAAGCACAATTTTAGTAATTCTTCTGCCTTGAATAATGTGAAGGAATTTTAAAATTATTTCCAGACGCTGGTAGCTCTGACTTATGAGAAGAAAGCACCGGCCTTTTGTCTCTAGGAAACGGGTACGAGTTTGGCTGCTGTAAGGAGGGGAAGGCTTTGGCAGTGTAAGCTCAGCCTCTTAATGGATCGTAGTCAGGAAACAACCACACACCGTTTTTACTTGATAGCGCACAACTGGCTCTCTTCCCTTAAAAGATGTTGAACAAATTACTCCTCTTTAATCCAGACAAGGTAGATTAGAGCTCAGAGATTTGACTTGGTCCAGCTGTATCCACGTGCTTGTGAGCACCCGTGCTGTCTCAGGCTGCCTTTTCCACCTTTTCTACAAGATATTTTAATATAACCAGTCCCAAACTCTTCACCACAGTCCTACATAAGTTTTACAGGATGTGAGATTTGCAAGAAATGCAGAGCATACATGTCCAAAACCTTTATTTTCTGTCTTTTCTTTTGTGCTCATTCACAAGTTTAACACAGTAGTCTTTCCCTGGAGATTTCTAACTATGAGCAATTACTGGGGTAAAGAAAGAAAGATTTTAAAATTTTATCAAAGCCTAGTTGCCCACTTCAGGTTCAATGTAATCTTAAAGGATTATTTGGGGGTTTTGGTACAAAGATTCACAGTGGTTTGGAGAGTCGTGGCCAGAACACACTGTGGTGTCCTGATCCATAAGGACTGGTTTGTTCAGCTCTTGGCTGCAATTTCTGTTTGTGAAGGAGAGCTGGAAGGTACAACCATTACTGCCTGTGCTTCAGTTTGTTTCAGTGATGGAAAATGATTGTTAAATCAACTGACCTCCAGTTACAATTGTTCAAGATACAGTCCTGATACTATCCCTCCTGAGGAGAAATGTTACCAGCTACTTAATTCTTCTCACTGTCTTTAGAATTAAGAACAGGATTAGCTCGTCAAAATTTACACCCTAATTTGCAATTATGAAGCCTTCTCAAACACAAAGACATTTGGGAATTACCTAGACACTAACCTTAACCAAACTGATGCAATTCCCCTCTACTTTGCCCACATCAGCACCACAGCAGGACAACAACCAGCACTTCTGCTTCCACTGGAAAAAAAAAGCAGATGCTACTGCTTGTGCTGGATGCCGAGGGAGCAGCAGAGCAGCCTTGAGGGGAAAAAGGGAAAGTATCACTTCTAAAGCTCCGCACAAGGTCCCTGGGCTGAGACAATGGTCCTGGCTGTCAGTGCGGGATGCACAGGCCAGCCCGCACTGTGCCCCTCCAAGGTTACACCGTCATGGAAACCAAGGGCGAGGAGGAAAACACTGGAAAACTCAAAAGCTTCATGGTCAGGGGTTTCAATAGCTGTTTCTTTTGAAGGATGGTACAAAAGGCCTGTGGAACAGGAGTGTCTAGGGGCTGCAATAGACTCTTCTGTGGCAACACTGAAAGGGAAGGGGATGTTGGCCATGTGTTTGGCTTGTCTGCAAAACAAAAGGATCCTCAGTGTCCACCATGAATAGGAAATGAAGTTGGCTGTGGGGTTTTTCACCTTGAGAGAGTGTTCCTGGCTTCTGCCTTTAACAGAAGGAAGCCAGATGTCCTCAGGTACGCTCGCCACATGGAGGAAAGCTGTGTGTGTACGGACACACACAGGCATGCGCACTTCTTGTGTGACACACAACAGGTTATTGCAGCCAAAAGCCTCACAGGGAAACACCTTTCATTACACAGGCAAGGCCGAGAAAACAACAACGCCATACATAACTTGCCTTAGCTAACCCCAGCAACAGATGCCATAAAAGAAGAGCCTGTTGGGTAAGATGAAAATACAGTCTTCTGCAAATATGTTTAGGAAATATTTACCAAAGGACCAGACTTAGCAGAGGATTGCAAACCTGCAGAGCCATGCAGGGGCTCCTCATCAGCCACCTCTTCCAGGCTCTGGCAGGGCTCCCACTAGCCCAAGGGTGAGAGACTCTCCTGCAGACCCCAATGTCCTGATTTCTCTGTGGGTGTTGTGTTTCACACCCACGGCATGGGGCTGGCCCATCAGCCACACACGGGGTAGAAAACCAGGCAAAGGGCACACTGCCTGTGAACTTGTGGGGTCGGTTCCCAGGTGCCCCAGCAGTGGAACTGCCATTTCTTTTGTCTCTTATGAAGATGGAAAGGAAGAAAAAAATAGCTCACTGGCTTTTGTCCTAAATTCAGACCAGCTGCTCACTAGTATTGTCCCTCTGTCTCATTTTTTACAGTTTTTACCCCCACAAAGCATACTCCTGGGCCCCCAGCTCCAAGTCTCATATGTCCGTGACATGAATATCTCTGTTTCCTCTGGAACAGACCACAAATTCTGCTCTTTCATCTGCGAAGTGAAACCCTGAAAAGCTGAGTTTACCAGTGGGAGTTTATAGCCGGAGCCTCCTCAACTCCAGCAGCAGGACGCTGGAGTTGCCCTGCTCTGGCGGCTGGCTCCCAGACCTGCTCCCACATCAAGGGGCTTTAAAAGCTCCAAGTCCTTAACTGGAAGGGACACAAAGATCTCCAACCTTATTTTGCATGCAATTAAGCTGTTGTTTTGCTCTCCTTCCTACTGGCAGACAAGTGCTACGCCAGGGAAGGTATGAGAGACTCCAGCCATTGACAGGTTTGGCACAGGCCCCCCCTCTTTCCTATTCTCCTTTTTTTGTTACTGAAACCATCCGTCTGCCAAATGTCACTAGCTGATAAGAACTGCCCATTTTTAAACCCCCTTTTGTAAATAGATGCTGGCTGACATAATTAATGTCTACCATACAACACAATTTGAATTACAAAGTAAAGGCAATTTAAAAATCAGCCTCCCCATGATTACAATTGATACTGAGTCTATAAATTCCATAGCCCCAGGAATTATTTAAATTTCTGAAAATGAATGAAAATCAGTACAAGATGTCTTTCAGGGAAACGAGACCAGGAGTGGAGCATCTGAGATAAACTAAACAGTCTCTTGAGATAAACATTCTTTGGTGCAGTAATACCTACGGCTCCTGGGCCACCACGGCTCTGCAATGTCTGCCGCACTGTCAGGGCCCTTATCTGCTCTGCCACCACCACCTACTCAGAATAAATCCCTTTAGCTGATAAGCACATTAGGTCGAGGAGCCTTGCTTGTCACTTCCATCTCACTGGGTGGTTTGTATGAACTCCACGGCACCAAAGTGCTCTGCTCCGTGACACCGATCCTGCTCGCCAGCAGGATCCAGCCTTCAGTGCCTGAGCAGAGCACGGTCAGTGGAAGAAGTACAAAAGTTCTTGGGCCCCCAACATAAGGAGGACATGAGACTGTTGGAGCAAGTCCAAAGGAGCCCACTAAGTTGATTAGGAGACTGAAGCATCTTCCCTATACAGACAGGCTGAGAGAACTGGGGCTGTTCACCCTGGAGAAGAGAAGGTTGTGTGGAGACCTCACAGCACTTTCCAGGATCTGAAGGGGCTACAAAGAAACCTGAGAACAACTCTGCATCAGGAACTGTAGTGACAGGACAAAGGGGGGGTTCAAACTGATAGAGGGGAAATTTAGATTTGATATTAGGAAGAAATTCTGCTCTGTGAGGGTGGTGAGGCCCTGGCACAGGTTGCCCAGAGAAGCTCTGGCTGCTCCATCCCTGAAAGTGTCCAAGGCCAGGTTGGACAGGGCTTGGAGCAACCTGGTCTAATGGAAGGTGCCCCTGCCCATGGCAGCGGGTTGGAACAAGATAATCTATAAGGTCCCTAACCATTCTATGATTCTATGAAAATGTATAAAGCAAAAAAAGAGGCTGTGGCATTTGGAGACATTTACTCCAGATTCAATTTTTCTGTTAACTAGAAATAACAAATTTAAATGAACATCAGTCTGGGGAGAAAGACCAGCAGCATGAGGGTAATTTAAAGCATGTATACACTGTGCCTCTTACACACCAAAATAAACAGCTCTGTTTCTTCCTAAGGATCCTTGTGCACAAGCTCAGCAGCACCGTGGCACAGCCAGAAGCTCTCCTGCATGTGGATCCCACGCAGGAGGAGGATCTGGCACAGAACAGGGGACACTGCCAAGTTCGACTTCTTTTCCTGTCTCTCTGCTATCACTTAAGGTTTTAAGTGAATGTCATTATTTTCCTGCTAGTCCTTCCCTTGTAAAATAATTTGAAGGTGTCTTGATTTACTAGAAAAACAAATCTCTTCAGAAACAAATAGTCCCACAAAGGAGCAATGAAATCTGCTTTCAAGGAAGCAAACATGTTACTGCAAATCACAGGCTGGCAGTTAAGCTCTGCATAAATACCCTAGATATGCGGCAGTGATATCCATGTGATAAATTACATTTATCATGCACTTCTGACCGTCTCACCTGCACTCACTCCCCCAGCGAGGAAACGTTAACATTCTCCATCTTTCATCAGTTTCAAACAGCTGCCATTAAAAAAACACAACCCCCTCCCCAAACCCACAACAAAGAATTCCACATCTTCCCAGAGATAACCTTATCTTTTGCTTTTGAAATGGGAGGTGTTTCCTAAATTATGTTTGCACAAAATCCAGGGTTGGGGGCGGGATGTTCAAGCAGGCTTAGGAGCATACAGTTAAAGTTACCTATTGGGGCAGAAATGGAAGCAAAGACTCCTGGGAAGTACCACAAGATCTGCAAAGATGTATAGTGTAAGAAATTGCTCAGAGGGCAGTGAGGCCCTGGCACAGGTTGCCCAGAGCACCCGCGGCTGCCCCATCACTGGAAGTGTCCAAGGCCAAGCTGGATGAGGCTTGGAGCCATCTGGTCTAGTGGGAGGTGTCCCTGCCCATGGCAGCAGGGTGGAGCAAGATGGTCCTTAAGGTTCCTTATGAACCCAAGTCATCCTATGATTCTATGATTATTCTATAAATTACAGCAAGTGTTTGCATCACTGGAAATATGAGGGTTCCAAATTTCTATCTGCAACTACACAGTATTTGTTTCTTGTGCAAGAAACTGCCAAGGTATTAATCTCTGAGATAAGAAAGTCATAAACAAAATGAGGACAAATTAAAACAAGGCTGCTCCACTCTGAGATACTTTGTTATTAGCTCTGGAATTGGAAATGAGGAACCATCTTCAACTCTCTAAGGAACCATCTCTAACTCTCCCAAAGGACAAGATATCTCACAGCATCCCTGTCATGGAACTCCTGAATGGAGCAGACATGACTATCCCAACTGTTAAACACAACAGTTTTAACACTTGGCTCCCCTCACAAAAGGTAATGAAAAGGCTACACTTAAATATTGTTTTCCCTACAACCAGCAACATGTACAACAATGTGGCTGCTGTGAGAAGATTACAAGGAGATAAAATCCACAGGAAAACGTAAACTCAAAAAAACCACCACTTTAGCGGTAAGAACTTTCCTTCTCATTAGTTTCCTGCCTCCCTTCCTTCACACTCCTCTTTGTTACTGAGTAGAATGATTTTTTTAAAATGAGGTGCAAAGGCATTTTCACACCTCTACCTACAACTAGGTTAAGTCTCCACACTAATTACACATTATTAATGAGTTCAACAACTGAGACCAGGCTGCTTAGGGAAGGGACGCAGGTCTGCAGGTTGTGTATGGATGCACACAGATGCACGCCTGTATTCCACTGGGATACGATGCTGCCAGGGGCTGAACTCTCTTATTTGCAAAAGTAGAATGTTTAACACTGAAAATCATAGTCTACAGTGCCATTCTTTTCTTCTAGTTATTTCTTTTCTCTGTAAAAGTGTTTGTAGGGTTTGTGTTGGGGTTTTTTTTGTTTTCATTTAATACTGAAATGCACTAAAATATTACATTCCAGTCCCTGTTTTCAGGACTCTCCCCAGGTGTGCTTCATTACAAACACCAGTATCAGCTCAACAACATTTCTTTCTCTATTAAATAAGCTGCCTGGCCTCCCCGATGCAGACTGGGAGGTGATCATAAAACATTTTGCTACCCAGAACACACTGGTTATGCACCAGACAATGTCTGCTTGGGTGGTTTAAAGTTATCATCTTCCACTGGTGGCATCATTGCCAGGGATCATCCCCTCCACAGCAGAGCTGGCACAGGGATGGATAACCACATTTTAGCTGCAAATTAGAGAGGAAGAGCTTACTTGGGCACCAGTGGGGCTCCCTGCTGCCCTCTCTGCTGCTGTACAGGGACAGTTTTGCTCTTGCAAAATAGGTCTCAAAGAGCAAGTTGACAAATTAAAGATAATGACAATCAGTGACAGTTTAACATGCTGGGCTTTCACTGGCCTCTACAGCAAAGGCTTTTGGAGACATGCAGCTCTGCACTCCAGCTCCTCCAGGCTGAACTGTGCAGGTGAAACACAGGCACATGAGAGTCATCCTCAGACATCAACTCTGCAATAAAGCGGCAAAACCAACACAGAAATCCCTAAACAATGTTAGATCCAAGGTCTAAGCATCTGCAGCCAGAATGATAAGGGTCTTAAAAATACATGTTTTGTTTTTAATTAATTCTGTAGAATTACAGAACCGTTAAGGTTGGAAACGTCCTTTCAGATCAAGTCCATCCATCACCCCAGCACCATTACCATGTTCACCATTAAACCATGTCCTCAAGTATCACATCCATACGGTTTTTGAACACTTCCAGGAATGGTAACTCCACCACTGCCCTGGGCAGTCTGTTCCAATCCCTGATCACCTTTTCCGTGACAAATTTTTTTCCCTAATATCCAGTCCAAACTTCTCCTGGCACAACTCAAGGCTGTTTCCTCTCATCCTGTCACTTGTTCCCTGGGAGCAGAGCCTGACGTCCCCAGCTGCCCTCTCCTGTCAGGGAGTTGTGCAGAGCCAGAAGGTCCCCCCTGAGCCTCATTTTCTCCAGGCTGAGCCCCCTCAATTCCCTCAGCTGCTCCTGGTGCTCCAGACCCTTTCCCAGCTCCATTCCCTTCCCTGGACATGCTCCAGCCCCTCAATGCCTTTTTTGTCATGTTCCCTCTTCTCTTCTAAAGTACAGAGCTGCTAACGATGTCTGTTATGCACTCCTTAACACAAGACACTATACATAGGCTTACATATAATTTCTAGGTCTAAGTAACTTTCAGAGAAGCAAATATTTGTATAGAAGCAGCACATACTGAAAAAAAACCCCACAATGCCTTCCATCCTTGCTCTGGTTTAGATCTGTGTGGGAACATGTGGACACAAAGCCAACTCAGACTGACTTTTATTAGGAAGTGCATAAAGAACAGATTTTGCACAAATTCTGATAATTTCTGGTTAAAAGCCTTGTTGCTGAAAGTATTATTCAAGCCTTAAATATGCCCCTCTGTGGGATGAGTGTGCGCTAAACCAATTCTTAACAGACCTATTAATTGCACTTCATTAGTTGCTTCAGACTATAAGTTTGTGAAGCCACTTTGATTCTTCAGTTTCTAGCTGGCAGGAAAAACAAGCCCTGATTGTGTCAGAGTTGAGCTGCTGAAGAGATCAGTGTTTTACAAGGGGTGTAAAAATGGTTCACAGTTACTAAAATAGAAATCTTCGTTTGCTTTTCAAGCAGGGGGGAAGGAGCATTTATAGCTCGGAGTTTAGCACTGGGTAGTTAAGAAATACACCAATAAATTAATCTTCCCAGGATATTTTCTGGCTTGTGGAAAGACAGTAAAACACATCTGCAAATTTTCCAGCTGAAAGTTCCTTGCAAGTTGGATCTTACTGGATATGATTTTAATCCCGAACATGGTTTGAATCCTGAAATTATGTAACATTTTCTCCTATATGAACACCAAAGATGCTCTTTTCCTTCTGGATTTTTTTTTTAAGATGGTCAAAACACATATTCAATAGGACATGCTGCTTTATCAGCTCAGGCTTGCCCTGATATATCCCTGTAAGGAGAATGTTACCAGAATTAGCTGCTTTTGAAGCCCTACCACAGGATTACAAAATGGTTTGGGTTGGAAGGGACCTTAAAGATCATCTCTTTCCACCCTCTGCCACGGGCAGGGACACCTTCAACTAAACCAGGCTGCTGCAAGCTGTGTCCAACGTGGCCTGGTCAGGTCAACAAGCATAAAGAACAAAGTTTACTGCCTTTTGAGCAGGTTTTTTTTTAGTTACCCTGACAACCACTCACCCCGATGAAAGGGTTTTATACTCACCAGCATCCAGACTCCCAGTAGCTGCAGTCCAGCCCATGATGGGAGGAATGGCCCCAACAACAGCTCCCACCCACGTGTTGGCAATGCTCATTCTCTTTAGGGGTGTGTAACAGCAGGTGTAGAGGAAGATGTTGAAGGCTCCCAGGGCCCCGGTGAGAGGGTTCACTCCCAGCGTGAGCAGGGCAATTCCCGGGACTCCACAGGAGGCAGCAAAGCAGACGGTGAGCAGGGGGCTGTGGGGAGACATGTGGCACATGCTGAGCAGAAGCTGGCCTTAGAGAATGGCTGTTGTTCCTTTCCTTCGGTCTCCCCCCCAAAGTTATGACTGAATTTTTGTTATTGTTTTACTCAGCCATCCCAAATTTTCCTGTTTGAGCCCCCATCCTAACAAAAGCCTTTCCAAAATGTTAAGATAATCTTGATACAGCTCTGCAATGGAGGTGATTCTTAATCTTGTGATCATGGTGTTCACCAAATAAACCCAAGCTCTGCAGGTAATGGAGAACTGTTCTCCCTTATGGAGAACGGGTGCTTTCGGCAGTTCTTCTTCCTTCATTTTAATTTTAGTAAATTTCAACCTCTAGAAAAAGCACTCAGAGTAAATTAAAATGGTTGTAGTTTGTCATGTCATATTTTTAACTGATTGCAGTTATCCAAGGGATCCTTCGAAACGCAACAGGGTTAGACACAAAATTAGGAAGCATTTATGAGAAAAAGAGTACATTCAATCATTTTGAAATTACATCAATAGGAATAAAGTATTCTTTGACTTTACGGAAAAAAAGTCTGAATGTTCTACACCCCCATTTATCTGATGCACTGTACTGAGCAGGGGGAGCACACCAAAACAATACTGGCAGCAGAATCAAAACTGATTATCTTGTAAGCACAACCGAAATTAACTGAAGATATTTTAGGTTTGGTCGAAAGCAGCGAAAAACAGAGACACAAATTATCTCTGTGGATTTCTATTGTGCATCAGCTGAGAGCTCAGGGAAGGTTGGAAACTCATATTAAAATCTGTCAGAAAGTGGCTGGAGCTATGTAAACTTCTGCTAATAAATTCCACAATAAACATCCAAATAGGATGAACAAGGACTTTTTGTTTGGCTACCAGAACCACACTTGACAGGCAGCATGAGGACACAATCCTAAGGAAGCTTTAGTTGTGATTCCTTGTGTGAGATCAACAAGTTTGCTGCTGGTGGGGATCTCCTCTCGTGTGCTTGTTCAAAGCGTTTGGTATAACAGGAAGAGAGAACTAAAAGCCTCTAAGAAATAATGTGGTGTGGGCTACCTCTGGAAGGGAGGAAAATGCCATTAAATGAGTTGTATTTAATAAGCTGAGTGGCTAAATACACACTTGTAGTCATCCATGTAAGACCAGAAAATATGTGTGCTTGCAACGAAGGTCTCTGTGTGGAGTTTAGCTTTACACCTTCTGTCTAATTGAAAACCATGCAGCCTTTGTGTTCTACAATCCATTCTGCCCTCTGGCCAAATCCTTAACCCTAAAATACATGTTGCAAGCATCACTCCAACCCTCATAAAAAAAATTTGCTGGTGGGGATGAATTTTATGGGAGTTTTATCAGCAAAAAATCCTACCGCTCAAATTTTGATATTTAAGATGTTTGTTAGGCCAATACAGTACAGAGACCCTAAATACCTGGAAGAACTAAAATGAGCAAATCTTATGCTAAATATCTGCCTTCAATTTAAATTAAATTGACTAAGTCATTTTATCCAGCTTTTCCAAACCATCAACAAATTTTAGGTAATGCAGTGTGCACAGAGCACATTTCTGCTCAGTGTTACCAGCCCTGGTGTAACCAATACAGCTGGAGCAGAGGGAGGGCACGTCATTGCCTTTCACTGACAATGAGATGAATAAAATTTAAGGCTGTTTTCAGGAAAGGAGCTATACGGAGCTGTGCCCTGTGGTTCTGCAGCCTGTGGTGCTCCTTTGCAGAAAGGCAGCAAAACACAATCTGTATCGCAAATGGTCCCAGTGCTGATCACAAATGCCGGAGTACTTCGTAGATGTTGCCCCTCTGTAGTGAAAGCCTGACTGGGCTTGGTTAAACAAATCTATCTTGACTAATTCTTGAACAAAATACAGTCAGACAGTAAACACCAGATTCACACAATACTCACTCTTGAGGCGACGAAAGACCAGTGTGACCTTACGAGGCCAGGTTGCCCACATCCGCCCTGCAGGGCTCACAGACATAAATGAAGGCATAGTTTGATCTAATGCAATGAGAACTTTTCTCACTAATCAGGAGCGAAGACTTCTCTACGTGTCTCCAATTCAAACGAATACTACCCACCATGAGCAGGCACCAGCCCTTCATGTCTCTTCTCAGACAGGAAGGCAAAGAGTGGGAGTGTAAAGCCTTCCTCCATGGATGAACCCTGTTTTGCCTCTCTCCCACATTGCTTCTCTGCAGTACCAACAGCCCTCAGTGCCAGCCCCGATCCCAGGTGTCTGCTGCCTTCATTTCCAACCAATGGATCAGAAAAATACTTTTAAGAAATAAGGCTTTACCAAAAGGGAAGGGTGAAGTTATGTGGCTGAGACCTTCAAAAGAGTTGCTGTGATCCTGGTGGATGAGAATACATTTTTGTTTTAGTTTCTTCCTTCTCTTTAAGGGAAGTTCCTGGAGGCACAGTATGTAATCACAGAATCACAGAATGGTTTGTGCAGAGAGAGTCATTAAAGCCCATCTTGTTTCAACCTCTCTCTGAAAGGCAGGGGCACCTTCCACTAAACCAGGTTGCTCCAAGACCCATCCAACCTGGCCTTGAACACTTCCAGGGGTGGGGCAGCCACAACTTCTCTGGGCAATTTGAGGCAGTTTGATCAGTGTCTGCAATCATCCTAATACTCTCAGGGGAGGGCATAAAGTCAATGGGGTGGTTCCTCTTAAGCAGCTGAACTACTTTACTTTTAGACATTCTGAAAGAATCACATTTTCTACTTCTCTCTAGTGTTTCCTCACCAAAGAACAGTAACTGTCTGACTTAAAAAGGCCTGCTCCTAAAACTCCAACTGAGATTAGAAAGTCAAACTGTGATCTGATGACTCAGCTTTGTTATTTCTGCCTCTTAAAATACTATTTGGCATCACAAAGATACTGCAATCAGAAATCAGGACTTTTCCTTCATGGTGACGCATGAGGTAGAGGAGAATTCAACTCACTCTCATGTAAACTTGTAATGTTAATAAGGTTTAGGAGAACTATAAGCAACTCCTCACTGGGAAAAAGAAAATATTTGAGGAAAACGTAGAGATTTCAGTCACTGGTGATGCTCTTTCTGCTTCAGTGACACTGCAGATTTAAGACAAGACTGAGCCTAGGTTTAAATCACAGCAGTTCAAGGGGCATTCTGATTTCTACTAGCTTATGTCTTCTAGAGACCAGCGTGCATGTCTATGCTCATGCTGTCTGTCAGCACTCAGGTACATGGGGTGATGTTCACTGATTTGAGGCACTCTCCATTGCCAGGCTGCCCACATCTCACCAAGGGACCACAGGAGACCAGCACCTCGTCCTGGAACAGGAGAAGGGCTGAGACACTGAGTTGTCACTGGATTTACCCCACCACCTAATGTTCACACAGTGCCTTCCACTACAGCCTCATGCCACCACGCAGCCCATGCCAGCCTTGAGTAACGCAATGCCAGGGAATTTTCACACGGTGCTCAAAAGCGGCTGAGGGGTCTCTGATGGTTTCCTTCATCCTTAAACCATCCCATGCAGTAAGTACAGGCTGGTGACAGATGCTGGTACATATGCCTCATTTCACTTGGGCGTTCATGTTTGCAGAGGGAATCACTCCCACGGGAAAAAAAAGGCAATCTTCCATTGGAAAATTGTGCTAGCTCAGAAAGCAAACATCTTGAGTAAGAAACTAGGTTTCATGATGGATTCTTGGGAGGAGTTGGTTTCAGTTACTTGGCTGATTAAAATCAGGCTTTGGAAAAGTACTACAAGTGCCAAATGAGTTCTCTTCAAATTTCAACCCTAAAATATCCAGTATGTCACCACAAAGGGCACCTCCTAAAGGCAAACCAAAGCCTGGTAGTTCTGCCTCGTCCCTCTTCTCTCCTCTACTGACAACAAATATGCCAAAATCTGCCTAATAAAAGTGCTAAAAGACATCCACCTTCAACTAAAAGCTTTTGAGAATTTCAGCTTGACTAGTGAATAATCAAACTTTTCCTGATCCAAAGGAAATGTGTTGTCATTTCTTTCCCAGAGAGTTCACCCAAGACAGCCCCACCCCAGTCACACTCCACTGAGAGCATCCAAGAGGAGAACAAGAAGCAGGAGGAAGATGAGGCCAACGTTCTCCTCATTCAGCTCTGGAGAGATGCTGTTGGTTAGGCCAAGGACATTGCTCAAGGATTGCTCAAGGACAGCCCAGAGCTCCTGGAGGGAATGGAAAGAGGCAGGAGGAATTCCACATGGGTGCCATTCAGGTATCTCCTACACACGTGACCATGAGACATCCATGTGGACCTTCACCCAGAGGAGTGAGGAGACTTACAACAATGCAGCAGCATTATTTTAATTCACATGCAATAACATAACCTCTAAACTAGTTGCCACTTACAGATGTTGTGGTTATATGTAAATAATGAGCTTATATACACACGCAGGAAATAAATTTATTTAACAGGCTCCGGAATCATGGATAATTGTACTTGCTGACTCACAGCCTTACTTGGAAAAATTAAGAGGCAAAAACAAATTAAAGCATTTGCCCATCTATAAAATTAATATAGTATTTTACCTATTTCACAGCAGCATTAGCAAGCTTCATGTCTATAATGATCAACAGTGAGACTACTTACACAGGCTTTTCTGTGCTGTCTTTGCCAAAACATTTTGTGAAGATGACTGCCAAAGTAGAGTTTGAACTACAATCTAAAAAATGGTGTTAAAAATGGGGCAAAAGTTTAACAAATTAAAAAAAAAAAAAAAAACACAAACAACAAAGAGCAAGACACAATTCCCTCTTAAAACCTATCAATACTTAAAAATACAGAAAATTCCTGTATCGGCATCTAATGCTTCAACCTGTTCCTGTGAATAGATTGACATTCCCATACAAATGCAGACACAAAGCCCATATGAATCCTGAATAGGTGCATTCATGCAATCAGCAGTTGTATGCAATTCATGTTCAGATGTTATGTAAATACACAAGAAACTTAATTTGTGACCATGTGTTAATGGGAAACTGGGCACGCCAAACATATTTACACAAAAGCAGGTGAAGTGTAAGTGCGTATATTTGAAAATTAGATTCAAAGCCTAATACAAAAGGCAATAAATCCTGTCTTCTCCCTGTCTGTCAAAAACCTTTCATAGACACGTCACCCACTTCTAAAAGGGTAAACTAAAAAAACTCCAAACAACAAGGCTCTTTTGTTTAGCTGCAGCATGCCTGGAGTACCTTAATGGATTAGAACATTTAAATTCCCAGTTGATTATTCTGTATTAGATCTCGTTATTATTGACAACTGTCCCTCAGGCCACAAGACCATGGATCCATTATGCCAAATGCAGGGTGATGCTCTAAAATAAGCAGAGCAGGGATGGTGAAGGAAGAATCCAGGCACGGGCTTGTGGGACAAGGAAGGAGGGTGGGAAGAGAAGAAACTTTATTTAGAGTAATTTCCATATCTAGATGAAGCCAAATACATATTCTTGTGTTCCTCTGTGTGGGATTTTAGTAACAGTAAATACTCTGCACAGACTCTGCCCTTTAATTAAACGGCAATTTACCTACTTTACTATGAGACAAAAACTGGGTTTCGGTTTTGGTGAGTTTTCTGTGTCATCCAAGACACAGGTTCAGCAAGACCACTGTGCTTCCTCCCCTCACTCACCCACAGAAATGGTACTAAATTACCCGTGACTTCAGCATCTTCCACAGTGGCATGTAAACAATGCTGAGACAATAGAGGTGAGACTGATGGCTCAGAATAATTTCAATATTGCTACTGTGAGCCCTAATTCCATCTGCGTATTGTGTCAAAACGATTTGTTGTAATAAGAAGAGGGACAGCCTGAACCAGGTTCCTGCACAGATGGGCTGAAAATAGCAGGAGCTCAAAAGAAGGTATTTTGGCAGACAAAGAACACAAGTGTGATCCTCATCTGCAACTACATTTCACCATCACAGGCTGCGATATGAGTCCAGTGCTGTTCCACAACCATAATTAAAATCAGAGTTCAGGAGGAAGCATCTTAAGTTGCTTATTATTTCTGGAATCTCTAGGTACTAAAAATGTTCCCAGACTACTCGTCAGTACAAAGCTGCTGGAGGAAGCCCCCTCCTCTTTTTCCTAATTTTTTCCAGGTCAGCAATAAATTCCTAAGGTTTCTGATGCCACTTACAAACTCAGACAAAAGCATCAGTCTGAAGGTTTCACCTTTTTCCTACAGCAATGAGAGGTTACACAAACAAAAATTCAAGTATCACCCTTTTGACTCTTTCTGTGGCTGCAGAAGCCCACAGTCATGAAGGGGAAAGGATGTCCATGGAGATTTCCATCTACACCTATGCAGAAAACCATACTTCTCCCTAGCTGCTGATTTAGTTTTGCTCGCCTCCTAGCATCTTCTCAATTCCTGCAGCCAGGCAACACTAAGAGTTGCCAAAAACAAGTCCCAGGGCAGGAGCTGTGCCTGTAGTCACCATGATTGTCCTACAGTACTGAGCTATGGCTTGATCACCTCCCTCAGAGGGAGAAGCATCAGCTAAAAGTATTTTTTTAAACTCATATTTATTTTCTTTAAGATGAGCACCCAAGAACTGCTGAACTCTGCTCAGCAGCTTTTAGAGATCCACCAGATAAATCAGGAAGGGCCATCAACCTCAGGAGTTAGAGCAGGCAATCCCATCCCATCCCATCCGGAGGAGATAAAACGAGCCGAGGATGTTACGAAGTCTGTAAGAAGCCTTCCTGCTCCCACAGCTGAGGTAACGGAGATGTAGGCCCATCTCCTTTAAGCACACATCTGGACTGTATTTGTGTAATTTCCAGCCCTGCTTCCCCTGATGGACAGATGACTGGAACTGGCAGTGGGATCATCTGCTAGTGCAAGTGCTGCCAACTCAGCTGACTGCGAGAAAGGAACCAGAATTCTGGAAAAGGCACATTTTGCCCCAAACAGCAATGGTAGCATCCCTGAAATTATTTTTGATGGAAGGCTAAAAAATCCCCTCATGCGGTTTCTATGTTCGAGGTAAGACCCAGAGCATTCAAAAGAAATCAGCAATCATGGCAGAATGCTGAATGATGGCAATCTACCAACTCTGAAATTAAATTATAACTTTCCACAGAAATCTTTTCAGGCTGCGTATTTATACATTTAGTAATAAAAACCATATTCATGACCACTGTCAGCTGTAAAAGTTCTATCGTAATAACAACACTACTAACGGGAACTAGAACTGGAACAACACTGTGTGGATCAGTAGCTTCACTGCTGATGACTTTACTAAAATGATTCTAATTTTTTTACAAAAAACATTAGCTAAAACTCCTAAAGAGCTCTACCGCCAGAGTGATAGAAAAAACATCCACATTCAGACGTGAGATTCTGAATCAAAGTGGTTACATCATGACCTAATCTAGTGGGTGGCATCCCTGTCCATGGCAGAAGGGTTGGAATTAGATGGTCTTTAAGGTCCCTCCCAACACAAACCATTCTGGGATTCTGTAATACATCATGACCCCTAATTAGTATAGTTTTGAGGCTGTAGTTTTTAAGGACTCAAAGCAAAATATTTTTACACTCAACTACAACTTTCAATTACAGATTGGATTAGTCTCAAGGAAAATTTCTTTCCAATTAAAAGGAAAAAAAAATAGCTGTAACACTGGCAGAATGGAAATACTGCCAGACCTCTATTTCTTTCATAAATTTCTGATTCAGCATCAGTCAGAAGCTTTACTTAACACAAGCAATTCATGCTCTCACTTTCGATATTCTCTTCTACAGGTACATTGTGGCTGAATATTATGAAAAGCCCAAGAACCTGCTGATTGAAGCTTAAACTTAAAAGTACTAGAATTACATTAAACTGAACAATACGTATCAATGAGCTAAAAAGGTACCATTTTATGGGAGAAAATGGTGAGAAAGATCTTAATAGATATTAATTTATTCTCTTTCAGTCATGCAAGAAAGTCCATGAGTCATGACAAGGGATGAAGGATGATGCAGTTTAAAACTAAAATGTGAAACTAAATTACACTTTTAATTGGGAATTCAATTTTTCTCCATCAACTGCAAACATCAGAATACAGTTTGTCTATCATTTAGTGCTGAAGACAGACATGCAAATGGGGAGCTTTGTCAAGTCTTTCTTTTTTTTCCTAATGAATTATTTAATTTTGTTTTCACAGGTTAAGAAGTAGTATCTACGTTCTGTCAGTGTCTGGTATTTCACCCCCAAAAACATGTTGCTGTGGCAGATCAGACTCTACATGTACTACAAGTATTGAATTTTATATCAAATTCCCTTTAACTGGGTGTACCACGATTTTTAAGACTGCCAGAACACACTCGTTGCAGTTCTGCCCACTTGTGTTTTTGTAACTGTCTTTTTTTGTGATTTGATTTCTGGTAATGACTATGATAAAGATGTTGCTAATCTCAGACTGGACAGTACTTTTCCCCAAATGTGGGAAAAAAAAAAAAAAGAGGAAAATAATGGAAAAGTTCTAAACCTAACTTGTAACATAAAATCTGAGCTGAAGAAGAATTCAGTGTTAAGAGGAAGTACGAGACTGGTAGGTGCTCCCAAAAAATCTAAGGAGCTGGGTTAACAGGTAGAATTTAAGCACACTTAAACACCACAACAACAGTGTCTGCAGAAAAAGTTTACAGACTCGATCCTCAAATAAACTTCTTTAAAATTCAAATCTCTCTGACAGGAATCACCCCTAATACCGTTCCTTTGTCCACAAGGCCCAGCCAGGCCCATCAGCATCAACCTGGATGTGACTTTGAATGACAGCTGGACCATCCAAAGAAAAACCAGGAAGGATTCAATGAGTGATGTCTAAATCTCCCAAGGAATGTCACACAGTGAGAACTCGGCATAAAGGGAGTTCAGTGATGGATAAACATGTATCATTGGCTAAATCTCATCATGGAGTTGCCTTTTTGAGTTTTGCCTCTAAATTGCCACCAGCTCTGGCTCTGCCATCAAATATACTTGCTCAGAAGTGTATTTAGTGTAAATAAACACAGACTAGGATAAAATACTGCCTGTCTGTGTCAATTCATTTCTCTCCCAAAGAAGAAACAGACCAAGCATGGAGTCCAGGCCACCCTGCCACGGCTGTGTATCATTGTATAAAAGCATAATCAACACTGTACTTTACCCAAAGTGAAGGCAATTTGTTCCTCTCACTCCTCGAGAATCCAGTGTTCTGTCTCCCCTCCCAGACTGAGATGCTTTAAAACTATCATAAACAAACACAGCTGATTTAAAAGAATCATTTGATCCTGAAAGGGACACATCTCTCTTTCTTATGCTTGAGTAAATCAATATTGGCTTGATTGATTTTGCTGAAGGTTTCCACAAAGGTGCCACCTGGATGCTTCGGTGATGCAAGAATTTCAACTCAGCCAAGGAAGGAGAGATCAAGAGGCCCACCCTTAGCATCGAGCTTTCTCCTACACATCTCCTGCTCTCATTTTGACCAGTTTAACTCCCTGCAAATGATACCAGGATCTGTTTTTCACGGTTTCATGAGCCTGCCCTGAGGTCTGAGCCCAGGTCTGGGATGAGATAGCTCAGTGCACCGCAGGGAGACTTGCAGTTCAGACAAAAAGAAAAATTTATGCTGCCCTTTGTCATTAAGCAGACACTCCAATCGGGCTTCATCACTTCACTTGGAAGTAAAGAATTACAAATGAAAAGGACCTATACCGACAAAATGTTTATGCTCTTATTACACTTGACATCCCCTCCAGAACGTTAATCATAACAACCCTGAGCAACCCTGTGGAGTGTCAACACGCTTGTTATAAGGCTTTGTTAGGTAGGAGTGAAAGGGTGAATAATAATATTCACAGCTTCCCTGCAGTCATGAAAATGTAAATATTTTTTTAGAGTGCTTACAAGACAAACCTATAGCAAATCTGAAAAATGTCCCCCATAATATTTAAACTAAATCCTCCTCTTTAACCTAACCTTAGAACGTGGCAGTTAAGTGACCCATTCATTCTACTTCAAAATCTCAGGTTTCTCTTTGTTTAAGAGCCAGACACCACCCGACTAACAGGATGGATAATTTGGTTTCTCCAAACATTTTTCTGTGATTTAGAATGATTAAATCTAACATGTGCTTCTGCTGAGCCCTCAGCCAACATTTGGAAAGCAGTGGGTAAAGAAGTCTCAGGCCAGATCTCAATCCCATTCAGAGAGAGAGAAAACTGATGTTCTGGAGTATTTATCAACCTGCTCTTCAAAAATTAAAAGAGAGAAGATAGTCCAGTCGTCTCAGCACAGGAACACTGCCTCTAAATACATTTCCAGGAGCAATAAAAATGAAGGAATTAAGTTGTTTCCTACAGCAAAAGAGAGCAGGACAAGAAGCAAAGGTCTGCCACGGGAAGAGGATCAGTCTCTAGACACCAGTGAAAGAGCAACGGAGCAGATTGAGCCTGACACATTCCAAGTTCAGCCAGATCCTTTCTGCCCATCTGCAGATTTCCCTGCACCATTGCAAACATGCCTTTGACAGCCACAGCATAGGAACACTCTATAGCGAACTCTTAGCTGCCAAGTCCCATCTCAGAGGTGAAGAGGATGAGGATGGCTGTATTTTGGGATTCCTGTATTATTATCTAGGTAGATTATCTACAGTTACGATCTGGAGTTATGGGCTTTTTTAGTGGAAAAACAAAAAGAAAAACCCTTCATATACCATCAAAGTGCATGAATATAACATAATTATTGTCACACAGGCAGCAATAGGAGTCACTGTGGCTCTTCTCCAGCAAGATTTACAATTTTATATTTCTAGTGATTTTATGTCCCTAGCAAAAAAAAGCTAAATAAAACATATCAAAGCGGTTCTCCACATATCTCAACCTCAGGAATGCAGCTTTTCTAGTCATAGAGACCAGAGAACAAGCATCTGTGTTCACACAGCTAATTAAAGCGCAAGAAAAACCTCTTTTCTATCTGACTTGCGAAGCTGATAACATGTAAGTTATAACTTGCATGAGACATGATAAACTCTGTCCTTCACAGAGAGAAACGCACTTGTAACACGACTCACTGTAAACAGATCTCAGGGTATAGCAGCTTCTAATCAAAGGCAGCTCCATAATGGACTTGTTGAGCAGTGACATTTCCTACACCACTTGGCACAGGGTGAATGATGATGCTGTTGTGGTTAAACCAGATAAGGTTCAATACTAATACAGGGAAAGAAGTGTTGGGGTTTTGACTGCATTAAGCCAGAATTTACAAACATGAAACCGAAATGTTTGACAGACACGGGAAGAAGAGCCATCAGGAGAACACTGCCCTTAGCTAGGGAAAGGATCTTGGGCTTTGAGCTTAAATATTGTTTGTTTGTAAAAACTCACTTTAACATCACCTTTGGAGAAAATGACTCATCACTAGTCAATTAAAGAAGAAAAGAGGCAATGGCTGCAATCAGTGTCCTAGAGGCCCATTCATATTAGACACAAAGATGGCAGGATTACTGTCCAACGGCTTGCTTCCCTCCAGCTCCCACAGCTCTACCCCCCGGTGAGGAGCTGACATGAGAGGATAAGACAACTCCATTAGGAGCCGGTATCACTTCTCCACAGCATTCTCCACAAGCAGATGGAGCAGCTATTTAGCGAAATGCACCATGACTCCTGCTTTATACATGAGCATCTGGGATGTTTCCTAATGTGAGGCAAGGCACAATGTACTTCAATTTATCAACTGTCCCGCATGCAATTAAATATTGGGATAAATAATTTGGGGGTAAAGGCCCATAGGCTGAGCTGAAAAGCAGCAAGGCATGAGGGGTCAAGTGTTTCTGCAGGATTTATATTTACCAAACAGAGCTGCCTGCAAAGGAATGTCTGTGCTGAGCTGTGGCAGAATGAGGCCCAGGCAGGAGTGAGCTGGAGAACCAGCGACTGCTTCATTTCAACTGAAACAAATTTAAATGTGGAGTTAATAAAACAACTCTCTCTATTGCCCTAAGAAACAAAATATATACGTAGTTAGAGCTATGTAATTTCCTCCTAACACACATTTTGATCTGAGGATAATGTGCAGTATCACCATTTTTCTGTGCATTCTACAAAAGGCCTCTAATACCTTAGAACCATTTAATCAACATCCCATGCAGGCAGTGAATAGATAATTGAAATATAAGTACTGTCATCCATATCCCCTTTGGGAAAGAGACACAGTAAGCATTATATCATTCCATTAGACCATTCTTTGATGTGGATTTTATTCTCATTAAACTATGTTTTAGCCTCAAGGTTTCTCCCCCCCCCNTGTGACATGGCCATGCCAGAAAAAAAATATAAAAATACCCTGCTGTTCAAAAGGCAAGAAGTACATTTTTACAAGCAATTGTACATGTCAAAAATATAAAGCCGCCTTTTTAATTTCTTGTTTACCAAACACAGTCAATGACAGCTCCTGGAAAACAAAGGGTGGAAAAAAAAATGAAGGCAGGAGGGTGGTGGTGGGGAAGGAATGCATTTACTTGTTTTCAAATAATAAAGCCTGAATACAAGCAGGATAAGCAATTCTTGAAAAGGCTGCCGTGATGGTGTCTGCTTTGAATTGTGCCCTGTTTAAACAAGAGGAAAGCCTCCCACTGAAAAAAGAAACATTTTTATCATTCAAAAAGATCTCAGGGCAGTCCCTTTAAAATGAGGTATTTTCTAAACAAAGTATCAGAACGTTCCCCTGCAGGGATTGAGCATCTGATCTCTTAAAAATAATTATTCTTGAAGAACTGTAGATTTATGGAGTTTTTGTTTTATTTGTTATTACTTAAGTAGAATGAAACCTGTCTGAAATGACCACCCAAGGGAGCAGAGCCCCCAGCTAAGCAGGGGCTGAGCTCTAAAGGGGACTCAAAGCTGTACCAAGACCCTGGGGGAAGTTTTAAACCTCTGGTTTAAGCAGGGCTAGCAAAACACTTAATGCAGGTCTCAGTGAAAGCCCAGGACATGGATTTTCCCTCACTTACATCTGTGCAGCTCCACTAACATCAGTAGGAACGTTCCTGATTTACATTAGCGTTAACAAGCTTAGAATCAAGCTAATTACCCTGAGTTATCCACAGCGATCACAGGAGGAATTTTGTTCTGGAATGCACACATTTTTTCAGCATGGACTGGTTTCGTTACACTTGTAATAGTAGGTCTGCTACAGGCAACAGAGTGGGAAAACTCAGCTTTACATAGAACTAGTCTTGAGTCACAATGTGTTTAATAAATAAAATTTCACATGTTGCAGTTTTCTATTAGCTCATGAACATCCAACTTGCATATCTGCAATTATAACTGCAATTCACGCAAATATAAGCCATTGGTGAGAAACTATACCAGCATAGGAGCCCTTTTTGGTCTGATTCTTCAAGAGTTTGGCTTATAGTTTAAACTGAGTCAACACTCCACTCAGAAATATCAGTAAGTAGAAGTGCTACTGCCTCCATTAACTGCAGTAACCATCAACTGTTAACATGAGAAGCAGAAAGCTCATAGACAGAACACAGCTCCTTGGGCATTGCTAAGGGAAGAGGCTAATGAGATTCTTGGAAAAAATATTCACCAAACAACACAAAGATTTATTTCTGTTGAAACATTCAAGGCATTAGCTGTGTTGTGCCACCTTCTGCCATTTTAATGGACTTAAACTTCTTAAATGTGTATAGAAAAGTAGCTTGAGTACAAATAATCTGCATAAGGAGAGTATCAATAAATTCCACAGCATGTTAGTCTCATCATAGAATCCTAGAATGGTTTGGACTGGAAAGGACCTTAAAGCTCAACTCTTTCCACCCTCCTGCCATGGGCAGGGACATCTTCCACTATCCCAGGTTGCTCCAAGCCCTGTCCAACCTGGTCTTAGACACTTCCCAGGATGGGGCAGCCACAGCTTCTCTGGGCAACCTGGGCCTCACTACCCTCACAGGGAACAATTTCTTCCTAAGATCTAATCTAAATCTACTCTTCTGCAGTTTGAAGCCATTATATTGAAGAGTTTTGAGGCAAGACCTGGAGCAACCAGGTCTGACCTCAGAGCCGACTCTGCTGTGAGCAGGAGATGGGTCTTCATCTTTCCTGAGGCCCCTTTCAGCCTGGACCATCGTCTACAGCTGCCTGCACAATGCTTTGTGGTCCAGGTAAGCAAAAGAGAAGCCTCAGCCCCACTTCCAGGCAGCCACTGGTGAGGTCAAAACCAAAGGACTGGGTACAAAAAACAGCTGTAGTTGAAAAATACTGTGGAAGCAGAATTGAACAATGTCTACACGGCAGTGAATTGGTTATTTAGAACATACTGTCCAAGGTCTTTTTTTCTTTTAAGATGAAAAACTATTCTTGTACAACTGTGAAGATTTTTATGAGTGATTAGCACAGAGAATCCAGCAGTATCCTAAGTTCATAAAACAGCCACTTTTTAGAAGGAGTGGGTGCAGTTCTGGGTAAAGGGTGATCAAACCTGTCACTCTGCACAACGTAACAGAGCAGGACACCTGTCACCCTTGAGGCTGATCTCCCTCAGCTACTGCAGCTCATACCAGAGATTTATTTAAATTAAGCTACAGGAAAATTAAATCCATTACCTTAAAAAGCAAGGGAATAAATCACACCCAAGAGGAAATCGGGAAAAGCTGCTGCCACTTCAGATGAATCTAAGATCGTGTGAGCACATGAAATTTTTCCTCGTCAATGACACAAAACCAATTCATAGAAGGAAAACCAGTATCAGATGCTGTTATATTGCAGAACACAAATATGCTCAATGAGTTTAACACTGCAGCCCAAGCATAAAGAACTTCTCAAGCTGTTTGTATTTCCAAACAGGACTTGAGGGGTCAGAGGAGGGAGGAGGACACGTGGGCAAGCAGGATGATGGATGGCGCTCAGTGGCATGCTGTGTTTGGGTCTACTCTTGTTGTTTTTGCAACAGGATGTCTCTGATTACTCTCTGAATAGAAAATAAGGATGGTTATGTCTCATTGCTCAAAGAGAACATTTTTTCAGAGCTTTACAAATTAAATAGAACACTGTAAAGCAATAAGTCAGTGAACTATCAGGTGTTGTTTGTCACAAATCTCCCAAATCTCAGTGTCAGAAGATTCCCTGGGGCACCAGAGGTGGGTTTGGGGGCTGGCAAATAAGGTAAATGTGCTCTTGTCTCTATGTTCAGCAGCCCCAGCTCTGCAGAATCCTTTTGTGTTGTTGCCTTTATGGATTGTCCAGCCCAAATACACAAAATATAAAGCAGGGGCACACTGAGCCCCTAAGTAATTGTCTCAGCCATCAAGATGATGCAATGCAGAGACTTCACATAGGATGGAGGAAAATTACTTTTCCAAATCCTATCCTTCCAGAAATCTTTGCAGAACTGGCTCCTGGCTCACAGGGAGTGATGGACAGGCCAAAGCTGCCCAACTGAGACACTTCTTGAATGTCACCAGTAAGAGAACAATACTGTCTCCAGCCAGACCTCCACACCTCATAGTGCAGCCCCGGCCACAGAGCCTTTCTTTGAAAGCTACTGAAGTTCCTCATCGATGCCAAAGGAAACTGCAAGTCCTCAGCAACTCATAGAAAAGGGTGACATGTGAGGGTTTGGGAACCACATGAATGTGTATGCAGGGAAATGAACCCCTGAGATGGACTTGCGGTATTTTCTCAAAGTGAAAGCTTCAGGCAGAAAGAAAGGGGAGAAATGTTGGAAGCAAGATCACTTAGAATGGACAGCTGGTCTTAACCCTAAACAAACTGGGGGCTGAAGCTGCAAACGGAGGCCACAAAGCAAAACACATGGGAATAGTTTCTCTACAAAAGCTTAACATTTCCTAACGAGTCAGCTCTGTGAATTATCTTATTTAAAACGGAGACACCAGCTCATCCAGGGACTGCATGACTCAGTAACTCCAAGAACCTCTCACTGGGGTTACCGGTTTGATTCTGGCCTACATTCAAAGTGTGTAAGAATTCTCTTTGTGATGGCACAACCTCTAGAAAAACTCTCACTAGCCTCAGTGCAGTTTTCAGTGGGCAGGAGTCGCATCACAGGCACCACCGAAAGCCTTTCCAAGGAGGTGCAGAGCCAACACGATGGAGAGCTAACAGCCTTCTCTCTTCAAAAGGAATCTCAAGCTCAGGACAAAAACTGCTACCCATATTGTCCAGTTCTGTAACAACAACTATGCCAAATGAATAAAAAGCAAGGCAAGCAAGAAAAAGAAAGAATATATTTAAGAACAGTGCAAATGAAGATGGATTAGAAAATGATGTCTCATTTGCACTGGATAGCACAGATGTTGTAACACAGCAGAATTTAAAAAGCAGCAAATGTTTCATTAAATGAAGCAGCTAAAGAGAAGAAAATGTCAAAACTCAAATGTCAGACTAATTTTGGGCAAGAACTCCCCAAACTCTCTGGATTCTTTCCCAGAGCCAAGACACCAGTCTCTTATGTACTCTTTATCCATCCCTGTCTCGTCTGGTTTTGACTGGTTTTAGCATAGTCATTTACAGGTTTTATTTAATCAGCCAGGAAGGAAAGAGTTCAAGGAACACCAGGAAATATGTGGCAAAATACAACAAGGTTAGATCACTTGCACTGGATTATTCTCCTCTGGCACACCGCAGAAGAAATAACCCCAATCAAGGTCTGCATGTTCCATGGTCTGCAGGGAGCGAGAGCAGCATTATTCAAGGGAAGTGACACTTTAAAGAACTTTAAATTAGCTGTTGACAGGCAGGTGGATAGATTGATGAGTGATTGCCCAATGTCCCCAACATTACCATTTTGTGGTGAAAGGAAATATGAAAGGGGGAGTAAGAAAATCCATGAAATACGGTTTTGCCAATCTGTGATGCATTCAGATGACAGTGAAGTTCATTTAAGGACACTGGAAACATACAATAAATTGCATTCTCTGAATCAAAAGTTGACAGACAGTTTCCTAGTTATATTTTTGACTCCAGAAGCACTGCAGGCCATGCTAGCAGACTATGATAAAAATAAAAAAATAATAATAATAAATCCCCCCATCATTTTTCTTCTTAATAAGTGTTCCTTCTCCCAGGGCCTAAGGACCACATGCAAGGGAGGCAGAAGTGCAAGTCCCCTGAACCACACAATTAAGCCTGACTTACTGTATATCCAACAGATGCCCTCACTGCAGTGGTCCCTAAAACATGTTTTTAAATAAAATTAATTTAACTTGGGAATCTGCAATTAGCACCACCTTTGAGAACATATCAGAACAAGTTTATTGAAGCGCTCTAACTATTTACTATGAGAATGAATTTACCCCCAAGGTTCACTTGACTATTTTGTCTCAATTTTCTTGTAATTTCATCTATCATGTTTTTTTCAGTCCTCCAAAGGTGATGGATAAAACACAGAAATAAATAGGACCAACTGTTCACAGAAGCCTAAGGGAAAACATAATTTTGTTATAAATACTCTTTGGCACAAATCATGGAAATGCAATACTAAAATTGTTTGTTGAATCATTTATGAATCGGGCCTTCAGTTTCAGTTTGCAAATAAGTTAGAAGGTTTTTGCTGATGTTCTTTTTCACTTTGCTGTTTTAGCTGCCAAACAGCCTTTGAGAAACTGAACTGATACATAATCAAGAAAACAGAGGGAATGGAGGACTTTTTTTTTTTAAGGAAATTCCTATGCTAATACATGACTTTTTTTTTGGTGGGCGGAGGAATTCACTTATGGATGATGATAAACTTTATGATGACAAATTTTTTAATTAATTTCCTAAGATGCCACAATTGTGAGTTCTCACCCAGCTAAACATGTAGAAGCAAAGAAACAATACACATTTTTGTATTTGTTCTTAGATGGGAAATTTTTAAGATTTATTATTACAAAACAAAAGTTCAGTGGAACATAACTGCATGCTACCACACCATGCACGTAGTCATCACACATGAAGAAATATGTAATATGAGGGGAAATTCTACTGTATTGAGAAATTCAGTATTTTACAGCTGAGTGCCCAAACTCCTCACATGAAAATTATAAACACGAAGAAATACCAAGGAACAGAGAAGTGCACTTCTTTCTTAAGTGTTTTGTCTCAAAGTGCTATTTTTTGTCATCTGAAGAGGGAGAGAAACTTGGAAACAGATAAAAGGTTTCTTCCTCCTTAGCCAGAGCAGGTGTGCATTGCCTTACCTGATCTGTCCTCGCACCAGTGGTCTGTTTTTAGTCCTGTTCATATTTGAGTCAAACGGAACCTCAAAGAACTGTAATTTAAAAAAAGAAAGGAAGAATCAGAATGAAAGGATACCGGAAAACATGCCATGCATGGAATATCCTGTCTGCATTTGCAGGTGCTTTAATCTCTGTTTTTGAAGGTTCAGGAATACAACGAAAATGGTAAATGGGTTTTATGGAGCTTTGATAGTCTGCATTGATGCTTTTGGCATCCCCTTAGAAAGAAAATCACCCAGAGGACAAAAGTAGTTTGCACAAGACCCCAAAAGTTCATCATTTCAAGTACAGTTTGATTCCAAGTTCTTTTCTCAACAGGTCTGACACAGCTTTTAGACATACACAATTACATCTGCATACACATACATGGAAATCATGGAATCATTACGGTTGGAAAAGATCTCTAGGATCATCCAGTCCAACCAGCACCACCACTGTGTTCACCATTAAACTACATTCTCAAGTGTCACATCCACAGGTTTTCTGAACACTTCCAGGTATGGTGACTCGACCACCTTCCCTGGGCAGCCCCTTCCAACGCCCAACAAGCCCTTCAATGAAGAAATTTTCCCTAATGCCCAACCTAAACCTCCTCCGGCACAAGTTGAGGCCATTTCCTCTGATCCTGTCCCTTGTTCCCTGGGAGCAGAGCCCAATCCCCCCCAGCTGCCCCCTCCTGTCAGGCAGTTGTGGAGACCCAGAAGGTTCCTCCGAGCCTTCTTTTCTCCAGGCTGAGCCCCACCAGCTCCCTGACCCCAGTTTTATATTAATACAAACTGTCCTTGCAAATGTTGCACTTCTGGTCTTTAATAAGACAAACACTAAGGTTTTTTACAAGATCCCCTACCTTGCCAGAACCTATAACCCACCCCAAAATCAATCAGCTCTTGTAAAACACTACTGGAACTGCTCTGAGCCTCCAGTTGGAGCAGGAAGGAGTGAACACACCATATGGTGTTATTTAATGTCACAACCCAATTTGACTTTAAACATGGCCTATGGGAAAATTCAGGCAGCACTATCTGCCTGCTCAGAATTCCTTCAGGCTTCTGCAGGATCTGTTTTGTAAGAATATTACTGGAAAAGCTGAATGCACTTTGCCATCCAGACAAATCTAAAGCCATTCAGTTTTATGTGTGCAAAACAGTAATACAAGTAATAAGCAGAGATTTACTTACAGAAAGAGTAGGATGTATTTACAGAATGAATATTTTCTAGTGATGTTATGTCTGAGGTTTTGGGGTAGGATCCCAATTATAGTGGATATGCAGGAAAAGTACCATAGCAAATCATAATTCCAAACAGTCAGACTGACAGTAAGCTCAGTGTAGCCAAACTGCAGACAGATTTTAGATGATCATACGATAAATGACTACATGATAAAATCTATTCCAGTAAGTTGATTTAACATTTTATGCTACAAAAGACTCAATTAAACATTTTCATTTTGACAGTGCCATGTTACTGGTCCTGCTATTTACTGAGCACTCCCATGGGAACGTCAGTGGACAGAGACCATGGGAGCAGTAGGAACCTGTCAGAGCCCTCCAGATGCACATCAAGGGAAAGATGCTCCATTTCCAGGCATGTGGAGTTTCAGGAACTACCTTTCCCATCTATTACCTTCACATAATGACTATATAACAACTGGAAATCTCTGCCTTCCAATTTTATTATTGATATTCCTAAAGCAACCTCAGGCTGCTCAGCCAAGAGTTACGAGGGAGGGAGGGAGGGAGAAAGGAAGGCAGGCTGTTCATATGCCTTCTGCTTTGCCTGAACTCTGTGGCACAGCACTGGGCAGCTCCTACAGTGACTTTTAGGCAGCTGACAAGGAATTTGTCATCCACTATTTGCTATGGCTGATGTGCAGTGGTCAGGGTCACTCCCAGCGACCACCGGAGCTGGTGAAGATGTTGGTTTGGAAGAAAAGCACTGAGGGATCCCTGCCCTCCACCTCATGCTGGAGGGACAGGTCAGATCTTCTCAACTACAACCTGGAAATTTTGGATGTTTCACAAAGAACCTCTATAGCATACAGACACAAGTTTCTTCAGAGCAGGAAAAGCACCCCATTTGGATCTGAAACCAGTGATTGCTTCTGACAGCGCAGTGTTTTGCTAATGGTTTGTTTCACTGCTATATTTCAGAGACAATTAAGGTAAATGAAGAAAAAAATGTCATTTGACATCAGACTGGTAGAGCAATACAAGGGAAAAACTCTATAGGGCTAAAGTCTAAAGGCCAGAAAATATTTGGGCTATGATTACTTTTTTTTGTAAGTCACAAGTCTTATTTCTACTTAAAAGGTCTGACTGCTTTGAGTTACTTCCAGTTTAAACTTGTGCATGTGAGGAGATTTCGGCTTATTTGACAGCATTTAAGCTTATGCATAAAGGTATCTGCGTGCAATGAATAAAATCAAAATAATGTGCAAGTTTTAAACTCAATGTGTCTCAGACATAAAATGGCTAAAATGAAGAACAGTTGGACAGTCAACATCTGAAAGAATTTAAACATATACAGTTGGGTTATCAATATAAGCTGATGATGCCATGCTTAGTGTATCAAATATTTCCATATATTTAATATCGTAATCAACCTCTGAACAGAATATAAATTTTGAACAAGAATCTCCTCTGCTGACTTAAGTAGTCAAAAAATGTCTGTGTCTATTGTATACAGACATGGCTGCTCCTGAAATTAAGATTACTGCATGATTTAAGACTAGATTTTTTTTCCTTTTTAAATCTGACAATTGGAATAATCTGTTACTGTCAAGCGTATGTATACAGCATGGCGCTGTATTTCCAACTGAACTTCACTCTAAAAAAATCCTTTTACTTGCAATGGCCTAGATCACTGACCTAGTTGCTATTACATGTCAGCAAGATGTCATTTATCAAACTTTTCCCATTTTGCTCCCAGATGTTCAGCAAAATTCTCCATTTGAAATTATTTTCCCCTGATATTCTAGAAAAAATGAAAAAGCCATGCATCTCAAATATCATTCCACAGGAATGAAAGAGTGAAGTCAAACATATTATCTCATGCCAGGCCAACAGAGTCCTGCTTGTTTCAGCAAACAGTAAATTCAGTAAGATGAATCCTAGATAAATAAATATTTTAGAAGCACTCAAGAGGCTTTTTCCTCAGGAAGTCTGAACGCATTGGTTCAGCTGGACATGGCAGAATATTATCTGCCCTCCGTATCTGGGAAACTGGCCACCAAAAGGGCAGACTGAGGGTTAAATCTACAGCATCTAAAAAGCCCTGAGTGACAAAACTTGGCAACAGCTCTCAAGAACCTAACCTAAATTTTAATCAGTATGCATGAACATTTAAAACATGATGATGGAAAAAAAAATAAATCAGGCCAGCCAGTACTCTGGTTTATTTCTCTGGCAGGTTCATCACGCTTTTTGTGCAGACCTCATCTCATTAATATACAGTAATTATATCTTAAACATGTCACAATTCCTAGAGTAGCTGTCACATTACTGCTCAGAGCTGTTTATACTCATGGGCTTTCTGTCCTTCAGCTTCTTCACATTGGTTTCTACTTCGTTTATAAGTGAAATGTTAAAGAAAATTTAATTTAAAGCTATCTCTTGGAACCAGCAGTGCCTGCAGAGGGTGGCTGAGCACTCAGACCTTCCGGAGGGCTCACAGACTAATAATTTTATTAAGACTATGCCAAGATTTCCGTAACAACATCTTGCAGATGCAGATTACACTATGCCAGCACGTTGAGGACTAATGATAGGGAAAGACAAGAGCGCATCCAGTGCCTCTGCAGGCGACTTCCACTCCTTCCATCAGTTCACAGAATCGCCGAATCTCCTGAGTGGGAAGGGACCCACAACGATTATCAAGTCCAACTCCTGCCTCTGCACAGACACTCCACCTCTGTGCCTGAGAGCGCTGTCCTAACACTCTTTGAGCTACGGCAGCCTTGGGGCCATGACCATTCCCTTGGGAGCCTGTTCGCTACCCCAACCACCCTCTGAGTGTTGAACACCAAGACCACCTAGTAAGTTTCCCAAGACAGTGGCCTGACGATTTTGAGTTAATTAGGCCAGTGGAGCCCTGAGCACATGGTACATTTGCCATCCATGGTCCTGCAGGAGAGACTGCATCTACTGAATTACAGTGCAACACCTTTACTCCTGTTCACAAGAAAACACCAATAGAGTGCACTAGGAGGAACAATATGCCATAGAGTTTATCAAACAGATCTCTCACACTTCAGCTAATAAACATCTCTCATAGACCACTTTGGATTTCGAGTGTATCAAACACCAGCCTGGCTGCCAGCCAGGCCCAGCTCTAATCGATGACACGTGGTGGAAACAGCAGCGGCTGAAACAGGCAACCAGTGTGCCATGTATTGACATAACATTTTACTCTAATGCTAAACACATATTTACAGCAGAACCGATAATCCCAGGAGCCTAAAGATGGAATGGAACCCTGCCATTAAAAGACAATTTAATTCAAGGTAACTCTGAGGTCCTCCCATTGCAAAACCACCCCTGAATCAAAGCAGGCTTCCATGTGCTCTCTGCAATCAGAATTGCCCTCTGGATCTACAATGTATTTCTCTTAAAAGCATCCTAGAAGGGTAGTTCAGGTAAATCTTCAGCACTAACGAAGCAGTCATCTCCTCCTACTGGGGTCCAAAATCCTCCCTGCTTTGTACCACATGGGAAGGTGGAGATGAGCTACAGGTGATGGCCAAAGCTCCTGCTCAGCTAAAATCCCTTGCTACAGACCCAAGCAAATATTAATATGATACAAATAAAAACCACTACAGTTGGGTGCCCCACTAGAGCACTTCACTGAATATCTACAGCCAGAGGTAAGCTGGGCTGTATAGCGCAAGTCTTGCAAGTATTGATCTTGTTGAATTTGGTGTTTCTGGGGTTCTCCCAATTCCCCTGAGCTACAGAAAGCTCTGATTCTCTTTGGTTTTCTTTGGTATTGCCCAAAAGCAAACAGTTAACCAGAAACACCACTGAAACACATGCTGGAAATCGAAAACAGGCATGAACCAAGGAGGAACAGGCGGACCAAAACTGTGTGGAAAGCACAGTGGCAGAGCAGACTGTGGACACCTGGGCAATAACCTGAGGTTTCCCAGGAAGGCAACATCCAGAAAGCCATTCCTTGCAGCTGGCCATGCAGCCTCCAAATTCATCAGGTTTCAGCACCAGCCTTTCACATGAAGTCTCCTGGTTTTCCCATGCAGCCAAAGGAAAGTTGCTTTTTAAGCAACACTGGAAACCCACCAGACCACGAAGAGTCGAGTACTTTCCTCTGAGACTGTTGTTCCCCTCTGTATTACCTAATTATTTCTATTCCTCATGTTTTCAGTGATCTATCTTACGTTGTCATAAATATATAATTACATAAATGGAGAAGAAAAACATAACATATAATTCATGGTAAATAAGATCAAAGTCAAGATTATTATTATAGGTTTCCCTCCAGTTTCCTTTCAATCACTTTTATATGAAAATGACAAAGAATAATTAAAGCATATTACAAAGGTCTTTTTACTCAATTGTACACAGATGTGACTAAAAAAAAGTGGAGGAAAGGATTTTCCAAAGCACTCACGTGCTGATTTAACACGATTCTCACTGAAGTCAACGGCAGTTTGACTTCAATGAGAGCAGAGACAGACCAACACTGACTGATTCCGAAAATCCCACCCTAATTGTACAAACAAGGGAAGGCTTTGGAGACTGCTGGCTTGGAGATTGTATATTTGAGAATCATAAAGGGCACACAGCACCTGTTTGTCTTCAAGATATGAAAATAAAGCAAGGCAAATATTTTAAGGATTAGAAATAGCTTTTCTTTTTTTTTTTTAAGGCAGTATCTGAAAACCCTCTGGCTCTGAAGTTCCCAGTCCTACTATACATCTGCTTTAATATTTTCCATCTCAAAGAGGATTCTAATTAAAAACAAGATTGATGCAAGCCTGAACAATGTTACTTACAGATAGAGCAGGGCAGCTAAACCCCAGACTGTCATGTCCCACAAAACTGGAAAGGTCTGCCATGTAAAGGATCTGATACAGTTTATTTTTTTTTCCCCCCACAAAAGACACATTCCTCTTATCAGCCAGCGTTTAAAAGCCCAATGCTCTGTACAGGGAATAGAACAGGAGGGAATTGCTATGAAATGTTGATATTCGTGACTTTAGAGATTTTCAGGATGGAGAAGGCAGACTCACTGGTACGCACCCATCTGATCCGCTGGACTAAACCTGTCTGCCAGCTCTGCTTTTAAGTGCTCAAGAGGTGATGTTATTCTCTTGACCACTCATAAGCGTGGCTTTCCAAGGATTCCCAGAGACACTCACTGTCCCCAGAATGGGGCATTTTTTAGGCTTTACATGGCATTTAGTATTTCAGTATCCTTAACTGGCAGCAGCGGCTAGAGCCGGCAGCATGCCTGGCACAGTGCTCCGTGTTTGTTTTCAGCTCATCCAAATCCTTTCAGTGGCTCTGACCAACAAAACAAGTGGTCACTGAGCTCTTGCAGCTTGGACCTCTTCCTCAGCACTTTGGCCAAACCAGATCCTTTGCTGATATCACAAGTGCCATTACAAGGAGCTTGAAAAGCTCATGGCTGTGATAACGTGGAGTGTCACAGCAACAAACATGTTCCTAATGCTGCTGCTGCATCTGTGGGGCTTGTCACAGCAGTGAGGGGTCGGGATACAGGAGAGGATGATGGGCACATCCTGAAATACACTGCTGGTAACTACAGAAGCCCAGATGGATAAACCACTGGCTCTGCAGGTGTGCATGTGCTTGTAGCACTCACTTGGGGAAGAGCAGCGAGGGTGGAAGGAAAGACTCTGGGACTGCATGTGTCCAAGCCTGCTGCAGGGAGCAAGGAATTAACAATAATTAAGGAGTACATGTCGTCTTCAGTGTATGAATAACTTCACAAGTTAAATAACATGGCATTTGCACCAAAATTCCTTATCTACTTTACTCCACACAAAAACTTTTCCATGTCTTCATCTTTGAATCAAATTTTCTAGTACCAACGCATGAAAAACACCTCATTTAACCTCATTTTTTCAATGCACCTGATGTCCAAGGCTTGAAATGGGAGAAAAGACATGAATCTCCTCGTTTAGTACATCAGAAACAGGTCAGGTGACCACCAATGATCCTGGCTCTTCTCACTAAAATCATATTTTGCTAGAAGATAGTGTAACAAAAATGAAATAATAATAAAAATAAAACCAGGCCCTTATAAGCTGTTCAACCTTGAAAACTGCTGACTTTGTGAGCCACCTAAATAGTGTATTCCCAAGGCCTCACAGAGGTCAGCCACAGCTTCAGGGGAAATGAAAGCTGGATACCACAGACAGGCCTCAACTCATGTGATCCACCTTGGAGAAACAACCTCCATGGAAAGGAATACTGCTTTCCAGCCAGCAGCCAAAGACTTCTAATAATATTATACATTTACCACCACCAAGTCCTATTTATTTAGCACACAATTAATGCATCCACAAACAAAGCTCCTTACTCCAAGCCTTCCTTGAGCCCCTCTTCCAGGAGGACACTTGCCCATCAATGCTTTTGGCCTCCTTGATCAAAGGAGGCAATTTCCGAGTGTAGGACACGCTGCACTGAATATCTTCCCATCCTTTCGGGTTTTGTTGCTGCCGGGCTCTTCCTTTCCATCTTAAAATGAAAATTGCTAAAAAATATGTTTTAGTTAGATAAACACCTCATGCCCTTCCCTTGTGCTCACCCAACCAATTGCACCTACAGAACAACCTGATCTGGCCAAAAATCAGCTAATTTCCCTCTGAATCTTTCCATTTTTTGATCTGTGTCACTGGGTCAGGTCACCCTGGACACGAAAAGACGAGAGGGAAAGGATGAAGCTGTTGCTCAGCTCCCACCTCTGTGCCGGTGCATCATGTACCCCAGGAGAGAAGCAGCACCACAATGGTGCGTCTCCCACTGAGGGGTTAAAGTGTTCTTTCTCTCCAGGGTCATGGAGACAAGGCAACGAAGCAACATTCATCTGTGTTGTGCTGCCCTGGAATAAGAAAGGAAAACTTCACCTCCCCACACACACTTCAACAACTGAGCTCTGATCACCCTACATCTGCTCCCTACCCCTTCAAGTTTTTAATGATGAATTATCATCATTAAATAGATGTCAGAGGCATCTGACGTGTAACATGGCTTCTTCAGGAACTATTTCATTACTATGTATTTTAGGAACCATTATTAGGGTTGAAGAAAACACCACCTTCATGCCTTACCAAAATACCCCCTGAATCACTTTGCAAAGACATTTTCTTCAGAGATTCCTTTGCATTAAATCATATTTGTCATGAAGCCAGCACGCCACAAGTGCAACATAAAATTTAAAAAACAAACAAAACTTCAACTAACGATCTCTTTGCTGAAGAGAGGTCAGTATCTGGTTTAAATTACTTTATGTCCTAAAATACACCAGGCCAGGTCCTCCGGACACACTGCAGCTGCTTTGAGCAATACTGGAGATAAAATCTGATACTGAAGATGGCTTAGACAAATTCCTGTGGAGGAATAAAGTTGTTACCCAGGAACACTTGGAGAAGTATTTCTTCTGCTCAATGCAGTGCTTAAGTCAAGCAGGAGATCCAGAGTCAACCAGGAGACACAAATCTCCTCCAGAGGAGTGAGAACAGAGACAGGAGCAGCAAAGCCTTTATTTCTCCCTAGTAACTACAGCAGGATCCTGAGCTCCTGGCTTTAGCCAGGGCAGTTGTAGAAGGAGCAGGTCACTCGAGAGCCCTCCAGACCATCAGTATTGGCTGCTTTTCAGTCCCCTGTGACTACCAGAGAGCTATAAAATCAAGCAGCCTCGCTGTGCTCTGCTCTTGCCCAGGAGATTAGAGCAGGGAAGTAGGAAGGTGAGATTTAAACCACTTTTACACATCTCTTGACTCCAACCCATGTGTCCCAGATCCAGGTCATTTTAATCAGCTTTTTATAAATTGTCACTCAAACGATAAGAATATTAATCCATCGCAGCGTGCTTCCTGCCAGGAACCTGAATATTAATCCATAAACTCTTCTCTTATATCACACGGAGATGTGTTGGTTTTAACTGCTCATGGCTGACACATCCTATTAGTGAGGCTTTTCTTCTTACAAGACAGACAAAAGTAGCATCGTACATACAGCAGCAGGCTTGCCTGCTTTTGGGGAGGCAGAGGTTATTTCTATAGATGCAAACATATAAATTACTTGTTCAAAGTATCTTTTAGTTTTGGAAATAAATTAATTTTTATACTTGAAGTTCCCGGCACCTGTGAAAGAGAATTTGCTTTGGTCTGGCCATATTTGGCAAAATGAAAACCTACAGCCCCTTCTAGCCAAAATATTAAAAACCTCAAACCCCCAAAATCCACAATGGATGAAATGCAGGAATGCTGTAACAGAGTCAGTAAAAAAGTTTAAATGTGAATCAGGGTGTTAAGTGGCATAGGCCTTTACCAACATGCCTGAGCAATAGAGGATGCTAACATTGTCCAAATATCACAGAGCTGACCTGCTCCACTTACCCACAGCTCAAATCTCCTAATAAAATCATTCATCAGGAATTATTCCTTTTAAGTATTACAAGATGGTATCAGGGAGAGCTTCAAGTCGCATTTTTATATACAGCACACTTAGGGAGTCGATCAAGTCTATAGGAGAGAGTTTACAACAAAGTTTAAACCCAACTTCCTCCTGCTGTTCCGATGTCTAAAAAGAGAGCAAGGGAACCCTGTGGGGCATTTCAGGATTTACACTGCACTGGCAGAACAGCCTCATTGCTACCCTCCGCTGTGTGCTCTCAGAGCCAAAAGGAGCCCAGTTTCTAATATACTGAAGAGTCTTAATTGTTAGGGGAGATATCACAGGCACACTGATGAGTGCAATGTTGTAACTTCACTTGTATGACAATGGTTTTATTCAGTTTTAAATCCTGGCAATAAAGCAAATTAAAAGAAATCACTCTTCCATCTGTATAGAACTTACCAGAAAGCTATCAATATATTAATAACGTATTTTTTCTCTTACTAATTTCACAGATCTTTGATGCGGCAGACCATATGCGTGATATTTTTAAGGCGATCTCTCCTCCTAAGGCTATCACAACTCTGCAGATCAAAAGACGTGGAAGAGATGCTCACAAGTATCTATGTATAAAGATTCTGTTTAAGACTAAGGATTTTGCCCATAGTAGTTTAGTTTTGGTAAGGGATTTTTCTTCATTAAAACATGATTTTATGCAGAATGTGTAGAACTGCCAAATAAAGTAACAAGGTACAATATAATAACAAATATCCAAGGTGTAGCTAATCACTTAGCACCAGCTTTGCAGTAAAATCCAGTAACCATCTTCTTTTCTAAAAGCAAAATGCACAAACTGGGACCATGAACTGGGGATGACCATCACTACGCTCTCCTGTTGAGGCCTGGATGACAAACCTGTACTCTGAGAAGTCACATTACAAAGACATCTCAAACCCATAATTAGGTCTCACCTTTACTCTCCCTTCATTAAGAATGAAAGTGAAGCAAGAGTCTCACAGTGACCCATTGGAAAGCACAAACACCCAAACCTGTTGCAGGGGCATCACACCATCCATCTTTCTAAAGCGGTCGAGAAATGTTTGTCATTCCAGTACTGCTTGCATCTCCCAAATGCTAAGATAAAACACCCATCAATCTCAGCTAGAGTTAAAAGAGGAATTGAAAAATAAATAGTTCTGAGTCATGTTACTAAGAGGGATTCCACACACTATTAATTTTAGCTTGGAAACCAATTAAGACACCAAATCAAATTACCTCCCCTCTTTTTAAGGTATAATGACCTATTCACTTGCGTAAATTTATTTATTTTGTGCCAGTGATCCTTTCAAAAGCCTTAGAAGCTTAAACAGCATTAATTTTAATCTGACTTCTGGCAACAGGAAGATTTTTGCCAAAAGGTGGTCAAAGATATGGATGAAACAGGATGATTATCTTAGAAGGCTATTCTTAAAATAAAAGCATAATAAGAAACATAATGACATACAAGCAAGACTTGTTCTAAGCACTGCATGAGCATCAATATGTTGGAATAAATTGGTGCTTTCCACATGAAACCTGGGGTAGCTTTTGTCCCCTTCAGCCCCACTGCAGCTTCTTGCTCGCAAGTGCTGCTGCAGCAGCACTTCTCCACATCAAAGTGAGTGTCCAAAACTGCACACAAGAAAAAGGTTATTAAAGCAGGAACTCCCTGCCCAGCCAAAGGGCTCAAGCTCCTGCAGCTTACACCATGGATATTACCAGAGCAGTGAACTCCCAGCAGTTTTTAATATTGACATGGAAATGCCACTCTTGTCAGATGTGCCTTCCAGGTGCCTCAAATGTCACCTTTGTTTGCTAAGTGTTAGTCCAATATGAAGTTTTCTGAGTATCTGTTGGGAAAAAAAAATAACCAACCCTGCACCTCAGTGGCCTGATTTCCCCTGGGTGCCAGTATCCATCCATCCAAGAGCTTCTAGGGGGGACTATATCCAACTCCTTCCTGTTGGTGCCACCACAGGGATGTGGAAGCTTTGACTATATGGGTCTTGCTAAAGCTGGATGGTTGGGACTAGTGCTTTGTTCAACCACAAGAAAAAAAGGAAAAAATCATCTGGATTCACCAGGACACTTGGCTGAGGCACTTCATGCAAGGCATTAAAGCCAGACTGCACCATGGGAGTTTTGGACATTGTGTTCACTTTCCATGAAACTAAACTGCGCATCATGAAAAGTCTTTTTGTGGTAATGGAAGTGCATTATAGTATCTCATCCTGGATCAAAACCTTTATTTAGGCAAGTAAGAATACATACATAAAGAAAGACAGGGACTTCTTCCAAGGGCATGGAGTGACAGGACAAGGGGAAATGGCTTCCCACTGCCAGAGGGCAGCCTTACATGGGATATTAGGAAAAAATTCTTCCCTGTGAGCATGGGGAGGCCCTGCAACAGGTTGCCCAGAGAAGCTTGTGGCTGCCCCATTCCTGGAAGTGTCCAAGGCCAGGTTGGACAGGGCTTGGAGCAACCTGGGATAGTGGAAGGTGTCCCTGCCCATGGCAGGGGGTAGAACTGGATGAGCTTTATTGTCCGTTCCAACCCAAACCATTCTGGGATTCTGTGTAAGAAGTACAAAACAAAGGACTGGAAGTCCAGCATCAGGGTTCCACTGATCATTGCTGGCAAGTAGAGGATAAAAAAAAAAATTTAATTTGCCTATCCCCAAGCCCAGATCCATACGTCATGCCACCCAACACATATATGCACCTATGGAAAAGGAAAATCATACAAAAATCAAAACATAAAAAGCTATTAGGTCCTCTGAAAAAAGGATTGCAAAATCAAATCACTTGCTCTAATGGAAACTCTTGCAATTAAAAAAGAAAAAAAATCATTACAAACTGAAACTCAAATAAATACTGCCATACTTCTACGACCAAAAATATATGGTGAAACATTCACTTTTGACCAGATTTCAAGTTCTTCAGAGAGGAAAGTGTGTGCAGATACCGAAGAAACACTAACTTTGCAATTCCAAAAGAAGCTTGTAACAAGAAGTTCTTACTCCAAAATAAAAGTACCCATAAAAGACATCCCAAGAAAAAAAAAATGCTTAAAAATTCACATCCTATTAAAATTCAAATGAATTTCCCTATGTAGGCAAGTCCTTAAACATATCCCTCCATTTAATTATATCGTACTTCCTGTGTAGACAAGTCCCAAGATGCTCTTCCATGATAACCATTAAATATGAAGTGGTGAAATGAATTGCAACATTCAGTAATGCTCCTTACGAACTAAGATTTATAGAGGAAGCATGAAATAAAACGATCAAAGCACACGGTTACTATATCTGCATGTTATACTGAAAAAAAAAAAGAAGGAATAAATAAATTAAAATAATAATTGAAAATTATAAATATCTAGGCACAGATCTTTATATTACCAGAACTGCTGCAGAAGGTAATGCTCAGCCCACCTACTTATTTAATTGAAGTATTAAAATTAGAAAGAACTCTAAGAGCATTTTACAAGTCATTTAAACACTGAACAAATCATGAAAATAACTGGCAGAATTTTGTAATTTAGTAAATACAATTTTTTTATTAGCTCTACCCTCGGGCGCTTGTCTAAAAAGTTGAGGTACAACTCTCAGTTTCACCATGTAAAAAAATTTCAGTTTTGAAAAACAATCAGAAATTACACAAATAGCTCCAACTGTGGTCCCAGGACTAGCAATTAGGAAAAAAAAAAAGAAGTGCCATGAGGAAAAAGGAACTCTGCACCAAGTGCCTTGTCCCAGCAGAACGCTGGGCACCCATCCCCTGTCACACTCCTTGGCAATGTCTCTCCAAACATATGCTCATACAAATAAAGGTTTAAAATATATTTTCTAAACTAAACCATACCCAAGGCAGGTTTGGAAGATTGCTCATAGGCTTTACAAGCACTTCATTTACAGACCAGCATATGCATTTAGTATATAAATATTTATAGTTTGGCAGCTCCCTCTCCCAACCTGCACAGGTTTTCTCCGTTGGGTTTCACCAGCAATATTTCTTTCGAATTTCCACACTTCCAGATGCTTTGCTCAGACAGCCTTGATGGAGAACAGTTGTGCCTATTAGCAGACAAGCTGCTGACAACTAAGCCGAGCTTCCAAAAGCTGGCAGGGAGACAATCTGGCACTGAGATCTGATAAGTTTAAAGAGAAGAGAAAGGCACGGTGGCCTGCAAATTCTGAGATGTCACAGAAAGACCCAGTCAAGCCCCGAGCCTTTCCTTCAGGTGTTTCTCCTCTCATTCCAGAGTACTTCAGTCAAACCTCACCTTAGTCCACCATCCCGTTGCCCAGCACCACTCGATTCTTAGCAAGTTAATTCTTTCTTTCTTTGATTAAAGAAAGATAATGTTGCTCCAAGAAGTTATAGTCTCCAAAACAGACCATATTTACAGATACAGAATTTGTAGAATCATAGCATGGTTTGGAAGGAACCTTAAAGCCCATCTTGTTCCAACACCCTACCATGGGCGGGGACACCTACCTCTAGACAAGGTTGCTCCAAGCCCCATCCAACCTGGCCTTGGACACTTCTAGGGCTGGGGAGCCCACAACCTCTCCGGGAAGTGTGTGCCAGGGCCTCGCCATCTCTATACAGATATATTTTAGAAGGGCTGTTTCTCCTGCTTGACTGTTCAAAATATGGCAAAGACAAAAAACCACCATTATTTAATTTTGCTGTATCCTCTTGTCTTTCCTCCCCACAAATACGTAGATTATGATCTGCATTGTACGGAAGATATTCTTTTGGGAGACCGGGAGTGCAGGAGATGTGTATCCGCACCTTCCCTGAAACTCTCTGAACAGAGAACACTGTTATTTCCACTGTCACCAAGCCGTGGTACTACAGGAAAGCAGCACAAAATCAAACCAAGTATGAACCAGCAAGGTTGGCAATGCAGCTCTGTCTCACTCCTGCAAGATTCCAATTCTTCCCTCGCCTGCATTTCCACACCGGGCACAGTCCATGGTAACAGATTTGCAGAAATGCCACAGCCAGGCTTTGCCTTCTTATCCAGAGGACAAAAAGTAATCCCACTGTGCATTCCCAGCTTGTATTTCCTTAATGTCAGTTATCAATTTCTAAGGTAACATCAGATTACAGGGGACTTGGGTTTTATCTCAATACAAACTGGCTGGGGTAGGTCAGCGCAACCGGCACGGGCACACCAGGAGCTGCTCCTGCTCCAGCAAAGGCGAGTTCAGGCACATCGTCCTTCGCTCATCCCAGCACTCATGTCATCACCACTTCCCCAAGGATGAGCCGCACCAGCACTTCCCAGTGCTGTGAACTGTGCCAGACCAGACACTGGTTTTATTCAGACAGTGATTTTTCTTTAGACAGCACTGGAATTCTTCCGGGCTAGATAAAATCTGAATTTTTCCATGCAAAGAACTAAAATACTCATCAAAAATACAAGACCTCATTTATGTTCTCATACTCCTCCTCAGGCATCCAGTTTTGGCCACTGTTGAGACAGGATTTCTTTGTTTTGACCCTGAATGACTTTCCCAATGCATCTTACAGGTGAAGGGGGTTCCAGCTGCTGCCCTCCCACCCACTCCTTAATTAAAGATGCAGAAGTCTGACATAAACCATGTTACAAATTAAAACTGGACTGTGATACATAAGAAGTGAAAACAGACTGTTGGCAATTATTTTGGTGTTTATTTAGATTCTTTAAATTGATTTAAAATAGGTAACAAGAAGAATTGTTGGTATTTAACAACAGAAAGAGGAGAAAAGAGCAAGGAAACACATTTGTCACTCCCAAACGATTGCCAGGAATTGTGCATCTCTTTAGGAATGCAACTAATTTAAAAAATATTTTCTAAGTAACATGGAAATGCTGCTTAATCAGAATTATCAGAGTTCAAAGAGCCATGAGAAGCAGGAGCAGCTCCCTTGTCCTGACACCCAGGGGCTGTTGCGCTCCCAGACATCAAGGCACTAACACAGAGCCAAGCTGCCTTCATGGTCAGGTTCATCCAAATACCTTTTCCATGAACTAATGAAACAGGCATTTATCAGCTGAAAGAGGAATACGCAAACCTAAGGGGTTTTATGGAGGAGTTTTTCCCTTCATAAAGTGTCACGAAACTTTTAGTCGAGAAGGTCTTAGATTATCAGGCTACAGCCAGACTAGTACAAAGCATCCTTGATGTCTAGACCAAATGAAAAGATTAGCAGGTCTGCCCCAGTGCTGATTACACCAGGCTCGTACTATTTTTCCAGCGGATGCTTTCATAATTAAATATCAAGTAACAGGAGGCACTTTAACATTTATGTCACCCTCACCTATGAAAATAACATAAAGTTTCTTTGCACTGAGAACTATAAAGTATTAAAAAGCATTCTATGGCTGTAACAGCAACCTGTCAAGCCATAAAGAGAAATCTAGATTTTAGTGAAGGGGATCCCTTGGGAATGCCATGTATCGGCAAAGCAGAGCAGCAATCACATTATGCCTGTAACTAATATGGACAAAGCGGAATGAGTAATAAAAGCCAACAAAAACCAACTTTCATTCTGATTAGCGACCACAGGCTAATAGGCTCCAATTGCCATTTAAAATTAGGTGGCACCATCAATCACTCAGGTCTCTGCAAGCAGCAGCCACGGCGCCTGCGGAGGAAGCACCAGGGATAGATACCTTGGGGATGGACAAGACAGTAGCTTTGAGCTCTGCCAGGGAACAGGGCTCCTCAGACACAACAGTTGTGATGATCTGGAAGATGTGCAAACCCCAAAACCTCGAGCACAAGAAAGGGGCTCAAGAAAAGCTTCTCCAAGCTTTCAGTTTTTATCTAGTTAATTTTCTTGGTACAGGCAGGTGCATCAGCTCTTTGGACTGAAGAAACATGACAGGTTTTAGCTGTTTGGAATAGCTATTGCTCTACATGATGCCAATACATCACATTCTAAATTCAGTTCAGGGCCACTCATAGGGGAAAAATCCCCAAAAACTAGATTTCCAAATTGAATGAGTCTTTATTAGAGGAATAAACAGGCAAATAATGGACTTACTAAACAACATTCATACTTTTTTGGTAATTTCATCAAAAGACAAGACAACAGGGTAGGCTTTTATGGGAGTTTTTTGTTTTAAACAGCTGGGTGTAAAACTTGAGCAGGTTACTCAACCTTCTTGTGGCAGCTGAACAAAGAGGGGGTGAACAAAGTGCTAAACAAGGGGATGGGGCTGCACTGCCCCTGGAGCACAGAGACCTGTGTGATACACAAGGGACCATTGGTTCATACATCGCTAAGAAGTTTACGATAACTGGAAACCTTCATCTCATTTCCAGCTTAAATTTACACACAGATAATTTCTGCCCACTAATTCTTTTGCCAATATTGTGCTCCAGCCACAGCAAGGTCCTTTCCCTCCTGGTACGCACCCCTGGATATACTTACGGAGCAATCAGATCCACACCAGCTTTTGTCCTGCCAGGCTACACAAGCCAAGCTCTTTCAGCCACCTCTTGTAAGTCTGTCTCCTCGTTCCCTCCCACATCCCAGCAAGTCCTTTTCAGCACCTCTTCCCATTTGAATTAATTTTTCTTGCATATGGGAGACCAGAATAATGCAGTTTTACAGATGACTATCTGCTAATGGCATTAATGGTTCCCAGCCTCCATGGAAGTGCCTTGCTTGAGTCAAGATTGTATTTGCCTTTTTCACAGTACTGCACAGTCATGCTCAGAGAAAAGGAGATTTTTTTTTCCTTTTCTGTTCCTTCTGCCTGAGAAACCTTCAGGCTTGATCCAAGAGTAGATAAAACTCTGAACTAAAAAGCAAAAATCTGGCTTTTAACCTAGGTCAGATATTAATAGCCCACAGAGTGATCCTGAAGAAGTCATTTCATGTTCTTATTCTTTCATTCCCACACTTACCTATTTAAATCCAGAACTCACTGAGGCCAAGCATGATCTCTTAATCTAAATTACCCCAGTGCCTTAAAACAATTCTGCCTGTGGCTGGAAAAAATCCTCATGCCTCCCAAGCTTGAAAGTTTCGTGAAACGATCTAACTCTCAATTATTTTCCTGGTTTGTCATTGTTTGGAAAGACATGTATTTTAATGCACAGCCACACAAGTATGTGTAAATGTGTGGTATTAGTAAATAAAAAGTGAGCTGCTAATGGCACACTGAATTATGGCAAAATCCAAAGGCATTTCCAGGACCTTGAAAGTTTTCCGTATTTTTGAGAATGTTCCCATAAATATCCATTGCTGAGCAACCTTTGGGGGACTGCAGTGGCTGTGAGATTTACCGAAAATCAGAAGGAAAGCTGGATTTCGGGAGACATAAATCCACTGAGCACTTTGCAATGTCTGCTGTAAAACCAGAAGAGATGGGGACAGCGCTGGTCAGGATTACTCCAGGCTCCCAGCATGCTGTCTCATCATAAAAATGAAATGGTGAAGAGAGGATGATCTTCTTGGATATTCTTCAGAAGTTTTTACAAATTATACAAGTTGACAGTCAGTCAATCATCACAAGGAAATATGCAAAAAGTGAAAAAAAACCCTCAGCACTAGAAAAAGCCCTCTTACCCAAAGGTATATTGAGGAGAGGAAACCAATCCTCCTGGACTTCCCATAGCGCATAGGAGATCTAAGCATTATTACTAATCCCAGAATGGTTTGGGTTAGAGGGAAATTTAAAAATCGTCTCATGCCAACCCCTGCCATGGGCAGGGACACCTTCCACTAGTCCAAGTTGCCCAGAGCTCCATCCAACCTGGCCTTGAACAGTTTATCATAGACAAATTATATCCTACCAACCAATATCCAGACAGGAATTCAAAGCCTCCTAGGAGAGTGCAGCACTGCCATCACTTGTATAGGTTGTAATTTAGGCACACACACAAACCCCCCAGAATTCAGACAACTGAAACCCAAAATAGGTCCCTACCAAATGCAGACACTAATACTGCTAATTAAAAATATATTAGCATGAGGTATATAATTATATTAAATAGAAACACTTCTGAATTGATGAAGTTTTAAGAGCTAATACTTTGAGGTTTTTTTGTTTAAAGTCATTTTAAAAATGAGCGGCAACAGACATCAAGGAGCTGTGGGATTACCCAAGGTTTTGCTGGCACTTGCATTAGCACCTGAAGATGAGCCTTCCCAAGGATCTGAGCTGGAAAAACCCTCCCCACTCACAGAGCTGGGCAGGAGGACTTCCAAAAGACACATGAAAAACAGAACATATATTAAAAGATTTCTTTATCTTATTATTGGAGCAAAAATGTATCCTGTGTGCTACTCATGCCATGCTGCTTCAACTGTAACAGTGGGTTCAATCCCATCCTCAGCCCGGATGCGCTGGAGATGCCGAGGAATTCCTGGTGGGTATTCCCCCACATGAGGTACCAGCAGCTCTGCCCAGCTCCCGTAGCACAGTGCCTGGTACAACTACAACACATGCTGGGTGTCTTTCTAACGGCAAAATAAAACTTATCAGGCTGGCAGGAACATTGAGAAAGAAGCTTAAGGAGGAATTTCAATGTGAGGTTTTAGTGAAGGAAATGGCTAATCCTGGTCCTTCTTACTTATCACTCCTACAAACTCCACATTTCACACTCACGCTGTTACACTGTCCCAGCATGGTGCCTTTGTGAAAGGCCTATTTGATTTTAAAATACACTTTGGACTCCAATTGTCTGCCTCAACAACACATTGCCCTGATATATGGCTGAAAAAAAAAGCCACACAGCTCCCCACCACTTGTCTCTATGGCTCATCTTTTCTTCACTATTCACCCTCATTCACACTTACTAATTTAAATGCCTGTAGGAAAGAAAAGTCTGGCAAAAATCCTAACCCCGAGTGTCTGCTGTGGGAATAACTGCAGGAAGAGCCAGCAGACATCTCAACTGGTATCACCAATGGGATAACCCCAGTACGGCAACCAAAAGCTCAGCCAACCTAATCATGGTGAAAGGTTAGGAATTAATTACACTGGGATGACAGCTCAGTGGTTCGGGCATCAGCTCCCAAATAACTGGATTTGTTGGGAAGTCAACAGTCGCATTCCAGCCAAGGGGGGCCAGATATTATTAGTGTTTTGAAAAATATATATTTTAATGGCAAAACACAAATCGTTCTGTCTATTCTTTATAGAAATTGAAAAGAAAAGGATTTTTCTAAGTGGGTCTTCCTGTCTGATACACGACTGACATTTTTGGTAGCTGCAGAATTTAATTCCTTTTCTCAAGGCATATAACAACAAGACAACCACTCCACTGTGAATATCAGGAATGATTTAAGGAAATAATTTTTATTTCTCATTATATGGAAGATTACCTAAGCAGTTGCTATTATTACTAGGAATTAGCAATTAGCACCAGACAGCAATTTAAAATTTCTAAACTCAGATACAAACATTAACAATTTGCCAAGAGAAAGCCATGTGCTAGTCCCATAGCATGGGACACAAATTATAGAATTCAAGTGATTTGTGCCTTTACAACTGAATTGGGAAGCTTATCCAAGAGTTATCCTGCAAATAGGACATTGGGGATAGTTTCAGTAGACTACAAATTATTCTGAGTCTCTGACTCTCAAATAAAACATTCTTAGTCTGAACTCTCTTACACACGGACTTTGCTACAAAGGAAGAAAAGCTTAAGAAACCACTCAGAAGAAAACAATAATAAAATTTTATGAAGAAAAATCACTTGTAAAACCATCATTATTAAGAAGTATACTTTGACTCCGGGCGGAGAACTCAGCTGATGTAAGTCTATCCTAATGCCATTTAATTGAGTTATAGAGATGTAAACCGCAAAAGAATCTGCTCCCAAGCCTACCAGGAAAACAATCCCCGCTCACATTCTCTGCAAATGCTGGTCACTATAAATACAGAATAAATATGTAAGGATGAGCCACACATGCAGGGATTTGGATGGACTATTATGTGCTCATAAGCACAGACATAATGCTTGGAGCAATGAATGTATCTTTATATCACGGGAAACCAACTTGCCCATGTAAGTCACATTTCTAACCTCCCCACATGGCCAAGAGAAGAGCAGATAAGAGTCTAGGTTTGGGAATGCTTTAGAAGTGGAAATAAACACTGATTCCCCAAACCTCTGCAAGAACCCAGGCTGGGGCTGAAGGTGCACCTGAAACACCACTAGCCTTGCCTGAGCAGACCCCTGTGGGCTCATCCTCCTTACTAGGAAGTTTGTGCTCTCCAACACAGCCAATGGCAGACCCATGGAGGAGCCACCCATGGGCTTGTGATGTGACTCGTGCTCCTGGGCAGCACTGCAGCACCTACATCATCTTGGGCCATCTCCTGGTGCTTCTCCTATGTCAGAGAGGAACAGCTTCTCAGGGAGGTGGGAAAAGGGGCTCTTTTAACAATAACTGACCGTGGTACTTCCAGTAAATGACAGCTTAAACAATACTTTTCAGACAGAAGCAAAACAGCTGACATTTTGTCTCCTTGAATCACTAGCAAAAAGCTGAATTTTGGAGTACAGACAAGGTACAAACCGAATCATTGAAGAATAGTAAGGAAAAAGCCTGTACCAAGGGATTTCTCAGCAGAAGAATGATACACTAGACAAAAATAAAAGGATATACCATATGTTGACTAATAAAATTGACAAACCTAGTAAGGTTCAAATACTGCTATTATACACATCTGGGCAAAATGGGGAGGAAAAAAATCATTAAGCAATCTGAGAACCCCCAAACAAAGAAACTGTAAAATTCTGAACTGTAAAGGAAAGGAAACACACTTAATCCCTCAGGAGTTTAAGTATGTATTTCAACTGGTTTATACCATCCCTCACAAGGACATGGAAGCACACAGAAACCCAGGGACACAATACAGCCACTGTGTGCTGCCGGCACAAAGCCAACTGGCTCCAGTACCCACTAACCCTGGCACCTGTTGGGTTTATCATCGGCACACGCATTACCTCCTGGGGCACCCAGGGAAGAAAAAGGCTCAACCAAGTGCCCATTTTCCAGCAAAAATGCAGGACTGTGTACTGACACTATTTTAAATCAGGATTTCCAGCTGCAAAACAAGCCATCCTCAATGCTGACGTTGTCGTGACTTTTGTGCATTTCAAAGCAGTAAGCAGTAATACAGAACAAAGCAGTAAATAACATCATCCTGGCCTCGTGGAGCTGTTTCATCTATAACTGCAGATGTAACCTCTTCCCCGGCCTCCCCTGAGGCTAATTTACTAATGAACATTCCTATTAAAAATAGGACTACTTGTGTAGTAGCTTACTCTGCAGGGTGAGTAGGGGAGGCAGGATAAACATAGTTTAATGAATAAATGTCTTGGGACAAGATATCTCTTTTTACAGGTATGTGAGGTCTGGGTTCACCCTGCCAGGCTGTTATGGGGTGCCCTACTAACACTCCCAGCACACCATGTAGGCTAGGTATTTTGGGGGCCTTTCCTTGGTTTTTTTCCAACTCAAAAGTCCCGTGCCTATATCATAAGCTTAAAAGGAAACTGCAGACTGGGAGCCAGCCACTACTGCCTTGGATTATGACATAAAGAATAATATATATTCCTAATGCTACATCAACACAAACTGCTCTTTTTAATTTTTATTTTTTGACAGAGTGGTTTATAAACTAATCCTGTGACTCTTGTCAACATGGAAAGGTTTGTAATTGTCAGCATTCTGCTTGTTTTTAAAAAGGAGGAGGAGGGCTTTGCCCTAACAGGCAAAACAGGGTAAGCCAAAATGGGAGCAGGATATGGGGGAATGATATAGCTCACTTCAAATTGTGCTTTGAGAAAAGGGAGTCTGGGGAGATCAGGGGAGATGGGGGAAAAGAGAAATAGCGTGGCTGTCCAATAGCACTGGGGAAGCTTTCCAGAACATAAGAGATGGCACGAAATAAACAATGGAAAAGCAAACTGTGGTAACATGATGTAAAGGAACACATAAAGGTTGCTTTGAACAATGCCAGGGTGTGTGGGGATGAGACAGGGCTGAGACGCCTTTGAATGCCGAAGGCACAGAAGAGAAAATCTCTGCCATGCTTTTCATCCCTACAAACAGCAACTTCTGTTCAAGGCTTCTGGAAAAGCATGTAGTGGATTTGGAAAAGTCTCCAGCCACGGAGAAAGACCATAATGGAAGATCTTCATTTAGGGGATGAGCTGGCAAGATCCTGACAGCTTTCGGCAGCTGTACTCAGAGTCCCACCGCCCGCCTGTGGCTGCCCTTGCTCCCCTGCCTGTCATTCTCAGCCCATATCAAATGATAGAGAGATGGGGCAACCTTGGCAGCCTGCGTGACAGACGGGCAGGACTGGGACCACAGGAGGAGCTGCTGAAAGGTCTGAAATTGCTGATGTGTCCCACAGCATGAAGGATACTTGCCATGCATAATGGATAGGATGCTGAGTATTTTCCCAGTATTCCAGTTGGCCTGTGTACTACTTGATGCCTGCTTCTCAAAAAAGGAGGAAAAAAAGAAAAAAAAAAATCCCTGTGAAAGTATGTGACATGGCATCAGAACAGCTTCTGTGTTTTGGAAGAGTTGGTTGTGTGCTGCCATCTTCCAGAATGATGGGAAAAGAAGAGGGAGGGCAGGGGAAGGTTGTTCCATTTGCAATGGGACCTGTCCAAGGAGGGGATGCACCAGTCCTGGTGCCACTGGCATGGATCAGATCTTGGGGTCACATGCTGAGCTTTTTAGTGCCTCAAAATAAGGCATAACCACTTTTTATTTAAAACCATGTATAAGAATTAAAATACAAACATTGTCTAAAACAACCAACAGAATTAGCAGCAGCAGCAAGCAGTTTACTGCCTGAAATCCAGTATCCAAAACAACTTCAAGAATCCATGAGTTTTCATAGACAGTTCAAGATCTGAGCAACACTAATAGAACAATATAAAGCTTTTCAGATTCTCATAATGGATTGGAAAAGAAGTTAAATAAAACAACAAATCAGACAAACAAAACTGAATTCAGCTTTTCAAGGGGAGTACTGGCATTTGCACTTCCCAACCTAACAGCCCCACCTGAGTTGCAGCAGCCCTTTCCCTGCCATTCCCAAATAAAGCAAATCACGATCTGAAAAATTTGGGGATCAGTTTTCACATTCAAGATTCCAAATATTTGATTCAAACAATTCTGCTGGAACTGGAAAAGCTGCATTCCACCATGTGTGTCTTGTGCTCTGGCTACACGCTGCTGTGTCTCTGCCCCTATCCTCTGCTAGGACGAAGACAGTCAAAAGCACCAGGTTAAAGGTTCAGTGGGATTTTAGGAAGTGTCCTTGTGCATCACGGTAGTTTGGACAAGGTGCAGAAACTGCAAAAAATTGATTATGCTCTGTTTCCACAAGTGAGGAAACCAGGGTTTTTTAAACCAAATTAAGCCCGAATGTAATTAAATCCATAAAAAAGCTATGAGGAAATTGAGTCTGTACGACATACCAATGCTTCAATTTATAAGCGGTGGAAAAAAATACACAGGAAAAAACACATTAAATCCTATATATTAGTGTAACGAAATAAGGAAGGATATTGCTTAATAAGTTACGCTTTTTATGTCATCCAGTTACTCAAAACAATATTTAGGACTCCAGTTTTTCAAATCCAAATCAAATTAAAAAAACATGCAAGAGCAAGGTTTAGGTTGGATCAGTGTTACAATGTGGAGGGAAGGAGAACAGAACAGATTTTGAGAGTGATGAAACACTAAAAACAAATGAAGTTTACTGCGCACTACCACTCAAGTTTGAAAAGTGAACTAAAAAGAAGAGTAAAACAGCATCAGGCAAATATACGAGATCCAGGATTCTAACAATAATGTTTCTTGATGATGCAGAAGGGAAAACTGACTGAATTTTTGTCAAAGCTCATTCCTGCAAGAAAACATGGTATGTTTATGATATACAAAATAGAATGCTGAATTATTTTCCTTATTACAGACACACAATTTCCCACATCCTGAAATGAAGCACCACACACTCTTATATCCACTCCTGTGCATTCAAAACAGTCTCAGCTTATAGATAACATATTTTGGTGTTCAACCATTGAGATGATGATTAAAGATATTTTAAAGCACATCTCATCGGTTGTTGAGCCGAAACAAAGACTTCTTTGGCACTTATTTTCCTAAAATGCTTCACCTAAGATGTTCAACTCTGCATAATTTCATTGATCTCACGAAGTTTTCCAAGAGATGATGCTTCACTCCCAGACATAATTTCCAAGCTGAACATAATACTTTATATCACTTTTCTTCATATTTTCTCAATTTTCTTTTTTCTCTTTCTCATTTTGAAAGACTTTAGAAAAATGTGAAGAACATGTGATGTTAAGCAGCAGGAATCTTCAGAAGATTGCTAAAATATTTGATGACTGTGTCCAGAAGCTGCTACAAATATTTTTATTATATTATTTACAGGTACTATAGTGAGAGAAAAGCACTATTATTTCATTCAAGGTCTGAAGATTACTTAATGCAAAGCTCTGTAGGTATTTCAATAAAGAAAATAATATAATACAATTATTATTGTGCTCATCAGATTCCAGATTTTCAAAAGCAGTGAAGAAAGACTCATAAAATTTCCAGTACCACATACAAGATACTAAAAAAGTCTCATATATAAGGACAATTTGCTAGTGATTTTTGTTTTACTCCACGACATTTTTCAAAGATGCTTTGGACAGCTATTTCCTACACGTCCTTTGCAATAGAGGAAGGCACAAGAAACAAAGATTTTAGGATAAAGAGGGAGCACAATCTCTAAACCCAATCCCTGCTGGCATTTCCCTCAAACTGGAAGCACGTGAAATCTGGTCAGTTGAGAAACCGGATTTGTAGAGTGCCTTGCAAGAGCACATAAGAGCAAACAAACAGTTATCTGATGGCTTCAGGAAAAGGAAAGTGTAGGAGGAGGAAATAATATTAGTTACCCTGCAAGTACCATTCGCAGTTGGAGTAGGAGTGACTGTGAAAGGAAATACTGCAGCTCCAGAGGTCTCCAAAGGATTATAAATCTTCTGGCCCTGGGAGCAGGTAAAAAAAGTATTTCAACCATTAAATAATAAAGAACAGTGTTGAAACCTTCCTGGTGATGGCATGTGCGATCAGGTGTTGGCCAGACGGATGGAAAGTGATTTATAGCCAAGGCTTTGGTGGGGAAGGAGATTTCTCTTTGTAAATACAAGAAGATGGATCTAATTTAGGAGTATTAAAAATCAACATGTAGATTTGGATAAATTCACTAATCTTGCAATGAATTGTATCATTTCAAAGTTCCTGGCCAAGTCTTTGTGGTTTCTTAAATAGTTTCATGAGGCGAGGGAAAAGGTTGAATGAAATTTTTCAGTTGTAGGAACTGCAATAGTTTTACATCTTGGTTTCAAGCTAAAAAGGAATTATGTTAAACATGGAACACCCCAAAGAAAAAACTGGTCATTGCAAGAAATAATACGGGAAAACCACAGCAGCTTACACATTAAGCAATTCTTTCTTGTAGTCAACTAGAAACAGTTACAGACTGCCAATGAAATGATGTAGAACAAAGTTATCAATATTGTACAATCTTTTATAAAAGAATTCAAAGGTAACAGGAGTCAATTAAAATATCAGTTCAAAAGTAAATTAAAATATCACTCTGGACTCCACTTGGATTGGGATTTATGCCTTACAACACTATTACAAACCCTAGAAACCCAAACCCCCTCCACTTCTGCACCATATAGCACCTCCCCAGTATAATCCCCTGTATACAATCATTACAGCGAAATAAATATATACAGATATAATAAATTATTTATAACACAGCAGAACACGTGAAACATTAAGTGGCAGATGTTAACAGGACCAGTAGATTTTCACATATTTTTGAGAAATGCTGCAAGTTGCTGACAGAGAAGATACAGAACAAAATTCTCTTGTTAGGTAACGGAACTCCCAGAGCTCGTGCTCAACAGAAAGGGTTTGGTTTACTTAAAAAAACTTTAGTTAAAGACATTTTTCATACAAGCACATAAACTAATGAGGTGATAATGAATTGTAATTTTGACCAAATTATTTGTAATTCTAATTAAATTACACTGCAATATAGGATTTTGGCTATTGATTTAACTCATCTAGAGCTGCATGACAGATGATTCAACTGCAGGCAACAAAAACTCTTGATTTCAAGAGCTTTGTACACTCTAAGAACCCAAGTCTTAAAATTAAACTTTGCTCACAGTTTTCAAACACTGCTTAGAAGAGACAGTAGTAGTAATTTTCCCCTCAGTAAAATCATTTTGCTTGTAATCTGATAATATTTCTGGGTTGAATTGCATCGATTTTTCAAGATTATAAATTTTACAGATATCACTGACATAGCAAACATGTTTATGCCCCCTCACATCCATGCTTTCTTCCTGTAATTTCTTAAACCATGCCTTGATAGAAAAGGGAGAAGTAGAAAAACAGATGACAGGAAAGGCGCTGCTGAAGTTACACCATTGGCTTTTTCGCTCCGAGATACAGAAACTATAATTTTCAAGTTTTGTATTAGTAAAAACCAATAGAAATAATCTCATATTAGCCAGACTGAGAAGGTAGCTTAAGCCATTTTATTCATTATCGAGTTTCTTACGCAAACTTCCGGGAATCAGACATGAAAAGATATGTTTGGGTTTTCTAGGTCTTCGTAAAACATCAGAGTAAACAATGGGTAGTAAAACCTAAAGGAAATCTCACATGTAAGAGCATGTGCGAGTAATTTAACTTCTAAATAAAAACCAACAAAACTTGATGGGATCTAACAGTGGCTTAAAGATATTACCTTCGTGGAGCTCTATCCTGCAAGCACTCAGGGATGAGTAAGCAGAGCTGTTTTCTGCAGGCAGGGTTACCCTCTGCCATGACCTGGCTGACAAGTCCTCAGCACTGAAAAGACAGTCTTACAACACTATCGTAAAAAAAAAACTCAACCAACCAATCAAAAAAATTTGTATGTGTGAAATTGCTGCGTTTCCATAAAATCTCGTGTTAGATTTACTCCCCTCTCAATACAGCTTACTTGCAAAACACTAATGCAGGCTCTCTCTGCAGCAATTAGCACTATTACACTGAGGGGGACCTCTCATCTTTGCAAACTATGATTAAGGGCCAGAAACTGTATTGATTTTTCTGTTAGCTTGATTGCCTGCAGCCATCTCACCATCCAGAATGGTGCTCCTCACCCTGCTTACTACCCAAGGAACTTCAGGTTCTCCAGGAATACTGTGTTTATACAACACAAAGCTGTGCTGACATCGATTCCTTGCAGAAATCCCGAAGTTAAATTTATGCTGTTAATTTAGCAGGTGTTTATTGCTAGAAATGGGCACCAGCACTGCCAGCAGCACACACATGGGCAGGTCTAGACAATCTTCCCATCGAAAGCAGGACCTTCACTGCTCTCCCCAATAAAATTACAGCCACATTTTGAAAATTATTTTGAAGCTAAGCGGTCAGTGTAAAAGCGTAGTGTTAAAACAGATACAAAAGCCAGGATTAAGTCATACTAAAGCAGAGCTCAAAACTCATTTAATAGACAACAGCTTATGCCCCATCCCTAATCGAGTCCAAGCCCTGGATAACACTACTTAGAACTGATTGCGTTTTTTCTAGTATCTCCCATTCCAAATGAGAGGAATTCTTTTACAAGTCATATAGCGGATTTAACTGAAAATATGGTGGTTTCACCTCTCCACAGGCAATCACAGCTACAGGTGAAAGAAAGACCTTTCATGTCCATCACCTAGGTCCCAAAAATCTGAAGTCAAATCAGCAAAACCAGATAAAGAAATTTTAAAAGTAACCACTGCATTTTTGTCTAACAAGGTCACCAGAGCAAACAGCACTACAACCAAAGTTATTTAACTCTCCCGAGCAACACAGTTATCAATATTATATATTTTCTTAACCATTCCTATTTTATCTTTCCCAAAGAAAAGCAAGAGAAAACAAAGAAAGCAAGAGAGAGAAAAATATGAAAGTTGTGTCAGACATATTAACGAAAGTTTTAAGCAGAATGGAGCAAACTGACAATAGAAGGAAAGCTCTGATTTCCACAACTCACATTTCTTTTAAAAAACTAATCCACATTTATTGTAAAAAAAATTTAAAACTTTGTGCATGACAAAATGCTCTTACTGAACCTCCACCCACAGAAACATATTTCTCCTCTTCTGTCAAGCTTCATTTTTCCTACTGAATATAGATCCTCACTAAGCCAAATATTTTTTTGAAACTTACCTCTATTTGCATCCACAAATGCATGATTCTCTGAAAAGACCCTAATGTTCTTATGAGGGCAAAGATGCTGAATAAACACCAGCTTGGTTTTTATTTATATGAATGTTTAAAATAGCTCTTAAAACATTCTAGGAGAGATGATTTTTATTTATAGCTTAGATTTTTGTGTGTCACATTTTTAAACAAAGGGGAGAAGGGAGCAATGCTCTGCTGTTCACATTCGGTGTCAGGCAGGCATCAGAAAGGTGTGCCATTTCAGAACAGGAAAGACCAAATTATAATGCTGTATTCCTGACTCCTCTCTCTACTATTACAGCTGAAATTCTGCGTTGTGGTGCAGGTTTTTCAGAGCAACACACATACGCCAGAGAAATCCTCCTGAAACCTTTGTGGCACCACGGCAGCTCTGAGAATAAGGAATTAGAAAACGTGACATTTGACGGGCAGCGGATAACAAGGTGCAAAAACTGCAAAGTTCCTGTACGTAGAAAGAAAGCAAAGCAGTGTAGTGGAAGAAAAAATTCCTGACAGCTCTGACACTCGGGACCTGTTTTTCTCCTTAATGCACATGCAGTTCTCCTACAAGTATAATGAGAGTTATGCACATATGGTGAGGAGGAAAGCCAACTGCCCAGCCACCCCGCTTTAAAAATATTATGGCAAAGAAAGTGTAAAGATGTTTTTAGTAGCTTTTTGAGGCAACTAACATGTTTGAGAAAACCTTTAGGTCACTTTGAAGTAGAAGTAGGAAAAGGTAAATGTTTATAACGTCGCGGTGAATGTCTAATGCCTAAAATCAATCACTTGTCTACCCAAAAGATAACTCCTCCGCTTCCAGTCCCCGAAGTAACAGCTACATCAATCCAACAGAAAGCAAGGATAAAAGGATTGATTGCAAAAATTTAGATTTCAGTGATTTAAAAATATTGTTGAATAGGTGAATTACTCATATGCCTCCATTTAATGTCATCAATGTATTACTTCGGGAATGGAGATAAAAATTCCTTACTACTCCAGAGCAGTAACAGAAGCTTCTGAGGAGAGTAATTGAAGCACAATAGTATACTAGCTGTGATTAAAATACTCGTACCTAAAACTGCAGAGAGGTTCAGGCATGGCCATGCGTTACTCCAGGCGTGACAAACACATCTGGGCTGACAAACAAGGGCTGCCACGGCAGCTCTGAGACTTAAACTCTTCTCTTTTACCCACGTCACAGCTATAAGGTTAAACTTTTAAATTATGAAATGCTAGTAGCTGATGAACATGATTATCTGGATTTTAGACACACCTTTTCCTCCTGAATGATACAAAAAGCCACTCTTCTTTCCTCTGCAAAGCAGCGCAGAGCCCTCAGCACTGCACATTTTACACCCCAGGAACACAAAATTACTTCAGCCATCAAACTGCCACTGAGAACATACCTCTCCATGCTTAAGCCGCAGGTGATTATATTCAGAGCTGGTTTTCAGAGCTTTAAGTTTGTTGAGTTTTTTAAACCCACCCCTAGGTACAGCACCAAGAGGTTCCACAAACTTGATGTCTTCCTGGGTGCAGCAGCATCCCTTTTCCAGGGCTGAACTCATCTCTGGCACACACAAACCCAGCCTCCCTGCAGAGCCCCACTGTGCTCGGAAACCATGTCTGGGAGAGGAATTGGCTCTTCATCTCCATTGCTGGAGAGCCAAGAAACACTTCTTCAACACCACTCCCTCTCAGAAACCTTCAGCTCACACTTGCCTGCACACACACAGTATGGAAAAGGCTCCTGTCTGGTGGAGGTGTGGAAGTTGGGCATCCAAAGCTAAGTCAGCACTCTGAAAATTCAGAAGTTGTTCTGCTTAACCGACCTTGACACTACTTAATCAAGGGGAAATACAAGACCTGTGGTTGCTCACCATAGGACTGCTCAAAGCAAGACCTCTCATGTTCAAATCTTACTTCTTATAAACTTTTAGCAAGACCCTGCAAAAACACCACTACTTCCCAGCCTATGGCTGCAGAAGAACAAAACCCATTTTCCAGACAGATGTTTATACAGATAGAGCTGAGGTTGATTAAATGTCATTTCTGTACATTTTACAGATGTCAGAACCTGAAGTCTCCATACAGCATTTTAAGTTACAGGATGCATCTTTCACATTAATTAAAAATGCTATAATGCCATCCTTTTTAAAAATCTAACTTATATTCACACTTTTTTAAGGCTAATTCTTAGAAACATTTCTCAGTTCAAATGCAGTTTCATCCTTAACAAATAATTCTTCCCAAATGAGGAAAAAAAATCACCACTCTAGGGAAAAAACCCACTCTATGATGAGCAACACAGTCTAGATAATTGCTTTCTTGCCAAGAAGATGTGAGCTTAGTTCATGAAGTTCTTTAAAATCTGAAGCAAATTCATTCTTAGAGCAATTATTAAAATGCAAACTAAATAAACATTAACGTCACCATTCCCTACACATTGTCTCTGCAGAGTTTTCCCATAAACAGATTAATTTTCTCACTAGAAATTACACAAAGCAGAGATAGAGGTTTCACTGTCCACAGCCCAGAGACATCAAAAGCCACAGTGTGAAAAAGAATGAAGGGAAAAAGCAAAAAACCAGTAGAAGTTACTTAAAATGGCAAGGTCTTCTAAAGGATTTGTTTCAAAATTGTCACTGGCCATTCTGGACTTCAGTGTTGAACCACACCCATGAAACTTCAAGGTTGTTTTGAAAAGTTTGCAATAAACCCCAAGCTATTTAATATCCTCCCTTTGTAAAATAGGTGGGGTAAAGTTCATGTTGGCACAACACGTGAGAAGTTAGGACAGGCTCCAGGGACCACATGCTGAGGGACTTCAACTCCTGCCACCACTGTTCTTCCAAGCCAGTCATGACTGACTCTGCCTGCACAGCCCTAAAGCCTAAAATATTTTCCAGATGAGATTCAGTTTCCCAGTCCAGACAATCCCTTAGAAGAGCTGATATGAAGAAGATGAACAGTCACCAGCATTCTGGTCCTTCAGTAGGCAGGTGAATGTGTGTTCACCCGAAACCCAATGGAAACCTGGTCCTGTATCCCACACGTATGGACCTCCAATGACACATACCCAAGTATTTACACAGACACATCCCGCTCCCTTAAAATCCCCTTTAAACCATTTTCAGAATTTCTCCTTTCCTCCTCTGTGATTAAATGACTGAAATCCTAAATATTTGTATATTAAAACTCATAAGGATTTAATAAACTGAGCTGATATAAGGATATAAACAAGGTGGTCTGTTTTTAATCCTACACCATGGCTGCTGTAAAGAAATGTGGGTGAGTACCCAGCTCTCATCTAAAATTCAGTCCTGTTTCAGCGAGCACCCAGCAAAGCAAAACCACAGAAGCCTGAATGATAAATACTTTGGTGCGTCTTTTATGCATTAAAATACTATCACTCACATAAGAAAAAGAACGTTATAAAAGAAGTCAGAGCACAGATGAAGGAACTTTCTCTTCTGAAGTTGATAATTAACGTGGTTAATTTGAAGCCATGCACTTCATTCTGTGTGGAGCTACCTATAATTTAAGGGTTTACTGTAATCTGTCTCTCCCAGCAGCCTCAAAAACACACAAAATAATTGTTCAAATTAACCATTCAAAACAGTCAGTCAGTGCAGAAATCCTAGCTCTTATGAAAAGTACCGACTAATACATAATCCATAATATCCTGTATAACAGTCAAAACTGCTATATTACTGGAAAATGAGAAAATGTTACCATATGTGAAGATGAGCACTTCTATAAATTAAAATAGAAAAATAAAGTCCTGTAAGTAATACACACCAGTGTGGTTTAAATATAACTTTGCAACTGTCATGCAAATACCCTGTTAACTTGAATTAAAAGCTGACACCACCCAACAGCAGGATAATTGCCCACAGCAGTGTGTCTTGCTCATGTTCCCCCGCGTCCGCAGCCTGGCGTTCCCCAGCACATACTCCCTGTGCCCTGAGCCCCCCGCCCTGCCACGACACCAGAGGCGTAGGACACAGGCATCATCACCCTGCAGGGCAACAGCTTTGGTATTCTAACCCACACAGCTCATGATTTTCATCCTCCAGTGCTCACTCAGAGATTTAAATCAGTGACTGGTATCAAAGTGCACGCAAGAAAGGCTGGTTTGCACAGATGCCAGTGTCGCCACGAAAGGAGAAGGGGCTGCCAAAGAAAAATACACAAGAATGGATTAAACATTTCACATTGCTAGAGCAAAATATCTCTGAACCCATCCTGACTCTGGCATCTGCCCTGCTGCAAGCCTGGCAAGAGAGATCTGGGATGGGAGAGAACAAATTCCGAAGGCTGGATACTGCAGCTTCCCCCTCAGTGGGGGCTCCGTGGGGATCACAGCAGTGCCAGCATCAGGTACCAGAGCAAGAGAAAACAAAGTTCATCTGCTAAGTACAGCTCTGCCATAGTCTTAACAAGCCACTGTATATATGAAAAAAAGCACTTCCAAAATTAATTTGTTAATAAAAATAAATTTAAGACTATAAAAATAAAATCTTCGTAAGAGTTTTCGAAATGTGTTGTGTCCTACGTGCCAAGTTCTCCTGATCAGGTAGCAACTTCTACTTCTTACTGCCAAAACAATAAAGTCATGCTACCTGTTGCAGCAATCAGAGGCTTTCCAGCAGCACAGGATGAAGTTTAAGCAGTAAATACAGGCTTTCCCTGAAGGAGCAACTGTTAATTTCAGAAAAACAATCTTAAAATGTACCTTTAGTTTTAAAATGTATTGAGAAACCCCAGACATTAAATACTCAGCACAGCGTTTCTGGCAGTGTGTGTAGAACATGTTTGGGTGTTTTAACACAAACAGGGAAAACACTGCCAGAAGCTTTGACTTCTCTCATTCTGGATTTTGGATCCAGGGCAGTTTTCTCAGTTTGAAAGAAGCTTTAGCCCAGATCCAGCTTGTGCAAGCACAACACGTACCCCCCCAGCTCCAGACAGCAATAGGTGTCTGGGCACCTCCACAAACCTCTGCACATCTATGGCGTAGGTAGTAGGAGACAACACACCCCAGCGACTAAAAACAGCTACTTAACCAAGTTTCCCAAACTATTCAGGAAATCACTTCTTCTTCCACCACACTCCACAACCTAGATTGTGATCCTAAGTTATTTTGACAGAATCCTTTTAAAGTTCTCCACTGTAGAAAATGAGGGAAGGCAGTCAACTTTACATCCAGGAACTGCAGGATCTGGGCTGGGAGCTTTTTGTCTTTGTGGTTTGCTGCTGTAATTCCAAAACCACACACAGCGCTGGAGCTTTAGACCACTATAAGAAATGTGCCTTCGGAATAAATTAAGAACACTCGTGGGAAGGGGAACTGAACTTTCATGTGGCTTCCTGGAGGCTGTTCTGGCGCTGGAGAAAAATCAGACACTACACAGTAGTGGATTGGTAATAAACTAACCCAGAGCAGGACTTCCAGCCACTGTCAGGCACGTGGTGCCATGGACAGAAAAAACACGTAGGATGAAATCACAGCTCCACATCATTCCAGGGCACAAAGCAGATTTTTCAGTGTGGGCATAAACGCTCACAAATATACAGCTGTATTTGTCCACGTTACTGGGGACAAAAATTGTAAGAGCTTTAGAGCAGGTATTTGATTTACATCTTTCTCTCTATTATTATTTACTGCACTGAAGAAAACTGTTCATTTTACAGGCCCCCATTTCACTAGAATAAATGTAACGTTATTCCTATAAGAAATGCAGAGCATAGGCATAATGCAAATCGTAAATCTGTGAGACAAAGCAGAACCGTTCAAGTTTTCAAAACCAGGAAGTGCTTGGTGTTTACCAGGCGTAAAAATACAGGCACCCCAAAATACTTTTTAATAACTAAAAGCTCTATTTCCAGCAATTACCACACAGTTTTCACAAGTTTTCCATCTTCTTGGACAAGCAGTGATTTAATTCACGTTTTAATTATGCTACAGAGCGATTATTATTCTGCAACAGATAAACAGCATTAAATCAATTAGAAGTTTTTTCATGCATTACAAAATTACTGAGACTCCCTGCTAACCTGTTTACTTTCTTTACCAACTTTTCTCTGTCCCCTACTAATGTAAGAAAGGCCTACACAATCAAATGGAAAATGCAGTAAATGCTTCTCAACGGGAAACCGAAACTGGCTACAGACCAAGCACATCAGTATTCAGAGATCTAAAAAAAAAAATTAAAAAAAAAAATCAAATTAAGTTGACTGTCTCCTAGTACTTTTGATTACTCCAATTATAAAATCAAAGCCATTCCCATGTTTGCAGTGATACCAATGAGTGGATGAATTAAATATGCTTTCATTATGAAATGTCTCCTTTTGAGGTTCACTGCCGTCCTGTTTTCTAGTAGCATATAAAAATATTCATATTTAGCTCTGTAGGATCAATCCTATGCCTGTTAAAGGCAGCATAAATCTACCACTGATGTCGGTCCAAACAGACTTTGGCTAAAGCAAATGTGAATAAAATGAACTAACACACTACTCTATGCAAGAGAATAGAGCACATAACTACACAAGGCATAAATAAACTTCAAACATCAAACAACCAATCATTTTCTCAGACCTTTCACATGATACAATCAAATACATAGCTTACTTTTTTTATTAAAATCTCATTTTGCTAATTAAAATAGTTTCTTTTATATTTCCCCTCTCCAAATCATTCCAAAGAGCATCTGAAAGCTCAGACACGTGTTATTCAAAGGATTTAAAAGTCAATGCTAGAATTTATCTAGTTTCTAAAATATTATCCTATTTGCTGGCAGAAAGCTGTTCCAGGCATGGAGGCAATTAGTTCAGATAGCACACTTCAGAAAGGCTGGAGAATCCCACGAGATTTCTAGGGAGAAACAGGAACACTAAGGGCATGTTGTTCGATGCGATCCCCCCCCAGCCAAACACAGATGTCTGATTAAAAGGCCAATTAAAGGAACATTAACCTTTAACCAAAAATATAACAGTAGTTTAAATTAGTCAAGAAAGCCAGAGCAGAATGTTATTTCAAACTCCTTTTCCTCTGCAGACTTTCTTTAAAGTGTTATCCATTCATTTTTGTTTTATGAGGGCAACACTGCCCGTAAAACTAACATTTTTGAGGTTAACACTTGGCTAACTTGGAGAAACAATGTTGTCACAGGAATGTAAAAAAGAAAAAAAAAAAAAGAAAATCAAAACCACCATACATTTTACGCCTTTTGAAAGTTAAGGTGGGGATGAAACTTTAAACCAGGATTCACTTTGGAGTAAATTTATCAGCAAAGTACCCACATGTTCATGTAGCACAGTCTGCCACACATTTTTAACATTCGATCCTATAATATTAAATTTTGATTTCAAAAAACAACCATAAACACTCAGATCCAAGGCCTATACTGACATTTAACGGTTAAACAGAGGGCGTACAACAATTTATTGCATTAGGTGATTAAAGGACATACTGCTTAAAGTGAACTTGGAGTAACATCTAAAATGGAGATGAAATAGCAAAATGCACTGAAGTTGCTTAAAATTGAAAAAGCAAAGTGGTGAGAGATGCACAAAATACAGGGAGCGGGAAAAAGCCCACCTAGACAGGAATCAACCGAAGCACCTCCAATTAACTGCAGCGCTCTGTCACTGGCATTTTTCTAATTGACACCAAATTAGCATTTACTACCCCAGAGCCTGGTGTGGCAAACACTTGAATGGGGGCTCCTTGACGGCTTGGCTCCTGCTCGAGGTGTAACCAACAAGATTTAGGGAGCTCCAGACTGGGCCAGCACTGGCAGGGAACTGCACACCCTGCCATGAGCCCCAGCCTCGCACCCTAAAACAATGCATTAATTCTGCATTCGCCCGGCCTTCGGAGACTGTGCTTAACATGATTAGTGCTGCTGTCTACCCAACTTAAGTGCTGACTGTGCTTTAAAAGCCGAAAGTAGAGCAGATATCTTCTGCTACCCAGAACATTAGAGCTGAAGCCTTCTCAGAGGGCAGAGAATAAAGATGAAACCTTTTCACAAGGGGCATAAAAGAAATGCCAATATTCTTGCACACACACCCTGTAGTACAGCTCTGCCTTGTTTTCTGCTGCACTGGCTTTTTTTTTCTTCACTATAATCAGCAACAAAAGCTATTTTCCTGTAATTTTTTAATTAAAATTATTTTACGGTTTTGTGTCTCTCTGACTCTGCCTAAGTGTGCCATCTAATATATTTTCTCCAGCTTCCCAAGTTAGTTTTCCTAAAAAGTAGTTTAATAATAGTAACCAACATCTGCTTTTTAGACTATATTAGCAGAGGAAAAAGAGTAAGTCATTAAATTAATGACTTGAAGATACTTACTGTAACTAAAAGGATAAAAAAAAGTATAAAAATGGCCTTCAAAATTATTTTGACAGTATTTTTGTATTTAATACTGTACTTACTACCATGGCTATTTTAAATATCTGTCAAAGGAACTTTTTATTTGTATGCATTTGCTTGCAACTTATCGCTGAGGAGACTCTAAAGATGAAGCTAAATGTTAATTAAGGTTAGCTTTCCAGAAAACAAATTCTACAAACGTCTCAGGAGTAAATTTATCATCTGATTTTTTTGAATCTGAGATCTCCAGAAATATAGGCCACTAGCACAGCCAATGCACTTGAAATTAAACTTCAAAGGGAAAAATTGATGTTCCCAATTGTTTTAATAAAATGTAAGAAAAAGACCACTTCAAAAGTTAGTTTCATTAATTGTATACAGGATCCTTGAACAGCTCCTTGGCCGCACGCTCTGGCTGGTGCTATCTTACATGATAAATCTGTGGTGCTGAGCCCCATACTCAGCACAGACAAGATCCGCTGTGTATACGTCGATTACAGCTTTGGAAGGACCACCCAGAAAGACAACCCCATTGAACACCTCTCCTCCAGCAGCACCACCTAATAGGGAATATACACACCAAATACAGTGCCTGAAAAATTAAATCCTTGCAAACAATTTCAAGCAGAAATCCACCTATTGCAGAAAGACAAACTAAACTCACTGCTCAGTGCTGCCGAATGCTCACACTACTCCAGTCCACCAGAAAATCTCTTTCTGTCCCAGTTCAAATGGTCTTTGGCAAAACTAATATTCCAGAGTGAGAAAGCAACCTGCCTTTTACATGCATAAAAACATATTCATGCCTTGGATAAGCAGTGAAGCTGTTTTCTGGTTGCTACATATTTCCACTACAGGAAAAGCCTGTATGGTGAGCGGTCCCATCTTCCATGATACTTATGCTTTGTTTTTCACTGCATCTGTTTTTAAATATCCCAGAAACTTGGTGTTGAAAGCAACTGACCATACGAACATCCCGTTCTCTCCACATTCAAGTTTCAGCTATGCTTCTCACACAGACTGATGCTGAAGCGTCTTTAACAGCTCAGCGTTTAACAGTCCCAGGAACACGCTGGTCTTTGTGCTGCTTAAGGCATTACTCACAACCCTACAGTTTCCCAAACCAATGCCTACATAAAAGCAGAAAAGCTGAAACAGATCACTGTGCACTTCCAGTACCTGCAGCTGTTACTTTGGAGCACAAAGATTAAAATTTCAGCAACCAGGTCCTTCCTCCATCTCACTGCTGGATCCTGCAGGACGCTGAGCCACAACAGCACCGACGGGAGAGCACAAGAAAAAACAGCCTGGACACATGTGGTTTGACTTAACATTAACTGATTAAAGATATTTTGACTAGTTCCACAGCTAAATTACATGCACCTGTTACACACATTAGTAGCACCTACATCCTACTACAAACACAAGGATGTGAGCCTGCGGATGTTAAGACTGAAGAAGATTACATTTCATATGTTTAGCACTGGAACAGAATAGATTTATTTATCAATTTCACAGCTTCCTTGAAATAAACCATTTACATTAAAATAATTCCACTTAATATGCCATAAAAATAACATTTGAATACTCTAATTTATACCTTTTTAATTTATGTATTTAATTTAATTATTCTAATTTATACCTGTTAATTTTATGATCTGTGCAAAAAATAATTTATCAGCATCCAGTTTGTAATATGGATTTTCAGGGCCAAACCAAATGAATCATGAGAGAAAAATGTTCCTGCCTGTCTAATACTTTTAATTTCAGTAATTAACCATAACAAATAGAGCCAATCTATCCAATATGTCTAAACTTTTTTGATGCTTTCATTATTTTGCTCTGTCAGCAGGGTCACCAACGGATATGGTATTTTTCTGCCTAGAACATGGCTGGTCCATTGGTTCACACATTATACTGACACTGATTCAGCTTCAGTTTTGGGTCCATTTGGGGTAAATAAAGAGATAAAGGGGTATGGTGAACACAAACATGGTAAACCATGTATTGGGGGCACAACAGCACAAGATAGCTAGGACACATTTCTAAAATTCTCTTTGCCTTCAGGCTACGACAGAATAGCAGACAGAAAAAAAGAAATCAAAAACATTTTACTGGAACAAATTATACAGTTCAGGGAGAAGAAAAAAAGGGATGAGTTTCTGTGCACACCAGATCTGAAACAGATGCAACTGCTCAGCTGAGTTGGGCATGGGAGGAGAGAGACACTTTCTCTTTGAGCCTCATGAGAGAAGTCAACACAGAGGTGAGAAAGACAGGGTGAGAGCAGTAACACTCCGGAAGGCAGCTAAAATGTGTGTATTTCCTCCACCAAATAAAAAACATTCTGGAATGGGCGCTAAGGACCAGGAAAAAGACTGCAGTGAAGCCATTCTTCGAGCCAGTCACACGGAGCACATTTTGGATCCCTTAGATGATGGTTTAACCTTGAAGTCACCACACTGAAACCTGCTGAACCTCCCTCCCTCCACACAGCAGCTGAACATCTGACTTCACAACAGTGATTGAAAAAAAGAAATAAAATCATTGTTCCCACATGTCAAAACCAACATTTCAGTCACTTTTGAGCAGCAAAAGCAAGGAACACCCTCATTAGGATAAGGCTGCCCGAAGTTACCCGTATCTTCTGCAGCAGACTTGGGCTCACACCTCCCAGCTGGCTCTGCTTAACCTCAGCACAAACTGCACATGCTCAGCCCGTGTAAATCAGACCTCTTACTGGCATGATCACATCGAGAATGTGGGGTATCTAGGTGTGTAACTCATGCCTAATTTTAAAATATATGGTTCCTAATGCATAAACTACAGGTTTGAACAATGGTCCTCAAGCTTCTGTGATACATAAGAAATTCCAGACCTTAAAGGGTGGAAGCTGATAGTGAGGAATTCCAGAAGTACCTTAGATACCAACTCAGAGGCAGAAACCGGTGTGTAGGTATAAATGTCAATGTTCTGTTACCAACGAAAAAGAAACCAATCAACTCCAACTTTTTTGCTGGAGAAGGTCACCAGAAGGTAGGAATAGATGGGTCTACAGAAGAGTCAGACACTATTCAGAAATTATTTTTAAAAAGAAAAGAAAAACAAAAGCTAGAGGCACTATACCAGAGACACTTGATTGCTGCTGTCCCAAGAGATCTGATTACATTTTAATTATCTTAAGGATTTGATTAATCAAATTTGCTGTTCTCAGTTGTACTCAGTAACAGAATATGTGTGTGTGTGTGTACACACGGATGTGCCTGTTGAGGGAAGGATGCTGCCTTGCACATACACAACCACTGTATATATCCCTCCTGCAATGTCCTGTATCTGGGCCTCCGCCCTCTGGGGATGCAGTTTGGGTCCCCATTTCCCAAAGAGAAGCTCACAAACCAAGCAAAGATGAAGACAATCACAGGTACAGAACAGCTCCATATAGGAGAACCAAGATGGAGCAGCTTTCCTCAGCTTGGAAAAGGACAAGAGAGGAAGAATACAAGAGATGTCCATAAAATCACAAAAGGCATGGAGAACCAACAGGGAGGTGAGTGGCCATTGCCTCTCCCAGTGCTAAAAAGGGGAATTGGACAAATCCGTGGAGGGAAGTTTGCACAGATACAGACATCATCACTGTCTCTGACACAAAAACCTGCTAGAAAGTCTTCTGGAGACTTATCCCCTCATGTCTGTACACATCTTAAGGTTAGGTATCTACTACCACACAATTTTGTCACGGAATTTCACCTTCCGAAGAAAAATACCCTTTTCAATCTCCACTCTGAACAAGTGTTGCAGAGTAAGCTCAAGAGACAACGAAAAGGAGAAGGAACCTCAACAGTGCAGAAGCGGGGAAGAGCTGGAGGCACCGACCAGCCTTTTCCAGGCTCTCATTCAATCCCAGGCATTCCCACCATCCCTGCAGGCACCCGGGGAGTGGGTGGGAGCTGCCCAGTTATACTTCACGGAGGACAAGAAGAAAGTCTCAGCTCCTAGAACTCCCAAGTCTAGCATCCTCCTCCCAGTGCTGCCAACAGGCAACAGGGCCAGGAAGAGATTAATGAGAAGACCAAATGGGTCTGAGACAGAGGGTCATCCATGAATCCTGCTGCAGAGAGAATCCTTGCATCAGACAGCCCTTTGGCTTGACCATCCCTGGGATGGTCTTTCTTACACGAGAAACTAAGAAAACAAAGCTTGCTTATGATTTAAAACAAGTGGGGAAGGCTTTTTGCAGTTACCTGTAGAAGTGCTGTTTATGCTCAGCGCTGAACAAGCACCAAAAGGTTGAGCTTTCCCAAATTTTCCTTAGGGAACATTAGGCAAATCAGCCCTACCACTCCCCATGTCCCAGCTGTGACAACAACAGATCCCGAGCTTCAGAGATGCTCTGTGGACTCTGGAGTTAATGTTAGCGGTACCTGAAGCCATTAAAAGATACTTACGGACAGTCACTGGAGCATTCTGCATCTTGCCATTCAGAACTACTCAGCAGCTGCCCTCAAATGTAAAAACCTGTTCATAAATAAGTCGAAACCCATTACAATTAAGCTACTTTCGGTATTGAAGACAATAATCGAAATCAAAGAGATGATTTACCCTGAAGATTTCAAGTGACATCTGCTGAAATAAAAATATAATTTGGAAAAAGATTGTAAAAAGATGACTATGTTATTACCAGTAACTTTTACATCTGTCATTAATTTTCACTTGGTTTTATCTTCTCTCCTAGTCTGCATCCAATTTCACATTGACTTGTGTTTTATTACAATCTCAATGCGGATCCCATCAACTGAAAAGACTAATAACTGCCTATGAAATGCAGCAAATAGCACAGATATTGTTTCCCTTTCCTTAGCAAAGCACAGGGTCTTCAGGAGACTGTCACAAAGGAGGACTGACAGCCTTGAAGCAACCTCTTTCAGAATGTAAAGCAGCTACAAATACATATGTGCAGACCAGAATGTTTCCCCCCAAACCTGGAAAGAGTTAATCAAGTTACACTGCTTGAATATGTTAGTGAATCGTTGAAATGGCACAGGAACATTCTCTAGCGCAGCATATCCCCGACAAACTGCCCCCAGTGACCATCATTTAAGGCAACATTTTAAAAGAGCCCTTTAAATCTCAGCGCTACGGAGAACTGCTGAGGCCTGTAATAGAATCTCTCTTGCCTTCCTCCCCTGACAACACACCGAGCTCAAAAGTATACGTTTAACGCCCAAGGGTCCTACCTGTCTTTAAGGAATTTTTATAAAGTAGATGGCTACCTCGAGCTATTTAAGTACTTTGTAGTAAGACATCAATGGCATGTATAGAGACATTCCTTTGATCATTACACCAGTGGAAAAAAAAAAGAAAACAACCGCTAAATCTTCACCATATAAATTTATGCTTGGAACTCACCAGCTTAAGAATCACACTACAAAACCACAAAAAGTATTCAATTTAGTCTCTGTGTTTTCACTCATGGGATAGCCTTTGATATTCCCCATGATGAAAAATGAATACATTTTACTACAGAGATGATTTGTGAACAAAGCCCTTTTTATTTCGGTTTCCTATTGAAGAACAAGAAATCTAAAGTTAAAGGGGGAAATCAATAGCTGGGCTAATTACTAGCCAAAACCAACAATAAATGAATGAAATGGAGATTTTCTCTTTTGTAATTTCTAGCAGCACATTTCAAAACTTTTTTTTATTGTTCTGCTTCTCAGTTCAAAATTCAAATTATCATTAATATGAGGCAGAATTTAAACTGTTTTCATTTTCATTGCCTGTACTGAAGATACAGAACCATCTTCCTTTCACTATATAACTAAGCCTCACCAAATGAAATGTTACACAAGTTTTATTTTAAGGGCTGCTCTTGAAGAAAGAGAGGATATGAACATCTGTGAAAAACAAGTGCAGAAAGAAGACTAAGATATGTAGATAAATCATTAGTTATATTAAGATATGAAACAGGCACCCAAAGAATGGCATAAAATGTAAATGAACTTCGGGATCTGGTCTCTTAATTTGACAGCTGTTTGACAACTGCAAAATGGAAAACTGACCTCAGACAACTGTGTATAAACGAGACTATTAAGCAGAAGAATTTCATATGGAGTGATACAATATACACTGCAGTAACTCCTCACATGGGAATAGATAAATGTAGACTGGAATTTTTATTGTCTTTGAAGGTGGTGACGTTAAAAAGACTTGAATTTCACAAAGAGGAGCTCTATGCTACATTATCACAATTAATGCCACTTTCTGAAATACAGTGACTGTCGCCTGCAGAAAGAATGCTCACACAGAACTCACAGGCATTTAAAAAAACATATCCAAGAATATGTGTCTAGTATATCTCCAGTGTCTGGAGACACAGAAGAAAACGTCTTCTGCGCTTGAGTTGCAAATCCGAAGTCAGCAAAATTATACAATGAATAGGTCATGGGATAACTTATTTGAGGGGTTTCTATGGAAGTGTTACAGGCAGTCACAATTACACATGGAATCTGTATCACAAAAGCAGCACCAGAACAGACACTGATCCATGGAGAGAGTGACTTAAGGAAATACTCTGCAATTCTGGCCCCTATGGAGAGCTCTTCTCGGAAAGAGTGGTAAAGCAGCAAGGGGGAAGCTTCTACCATGACTGCCTGAAGCTATGTTAAAATTTTATATTCTCAGCAGTAACAGAGAATTAAACACAAAACAGGGAGAAAGCCTACTTTTAGATGTAACCAACCATTTCTAGTCATCGTTCTGCTCTAGATCCCACTGAAAAGGGCAGATCTTCCAAAAGCATCCCCAAGCACCACCTCTTCACATTCTCCAGCAACATAAAGAGCCCTTTGTGATAAGTATGTTTCATTCCAAAGCAGTTAAGCACTTGCTCTTTATTCTATTTCTCTCTTTGGGACAAATACTTAAAATCAATCTTTCCTACCTCTCTTTTTAACCACAAAAAAACCCACAGAAGTTGCACAACTTGTAACAGAAGAGACAAAAAAAACCCACCCAAGCACTTGCAGCAAAATCCAGACTTAAAAAGAAAGGTTACAGCTTTCCAAGCTAACCTAAAAAAAGGTTAGCAGTGACAACAGCAGAAGCAAAGATTTTGAGGGTTAAGTGAATCCAACGGCTGGACTTTTGGATAGAAAAGCAATTTGCTGTCTACGACCTTTAATTTTCAGTAGCAGCTTTTTAGGGGTGGGATTTGTTGGGGGTTTCAGTTTTTGGTTGTTTGGGATTTTTTTTCTAGCTCCTGTTTTCAGTTTTTATGTCTCAGTGTCATTCAAGTGGTCAGTAATGAAACTGAAACTGAAAAATAAACAAAGCAAATCTCAAAGACACCAAATGAGACATAAGAACCATCACCAAAACCTTGAACATCCAAACCTCCGGGAGTGAAGAGTTTCACTGTAACTACACACTGAAGTATCACGGTCACAGAATATCCTGAGTCAGAAGGGACCCAAAACAGCCGTAGAGTCCTGGCTCTGCACAAACACCCCAACAATTCCACTCTGCGCCTGAGAATGTTCTCCAAACACTCCTGGAGCTCTGGCAGCCTCGGGGCTGTGACCATTCCCCAGGGAGCTTGTTCAGCGCCCAACCACACTCTTTTGTTCATTTCTAACTTGCCTGTTGCTAAATGTTCTCATTCTTGTTTTCAAGAGACACTAAATAACCATCTCCTAAACATCTTCTCCCAGCCAGTTGTGTTTTTACAGACCCTCATGACATTCTGCCTCACTGTCACCTACTTAATGCTACTCAGAAACTAATTATGGTATTGTACTAATACCACTGATTTATTCTTACACAATTCTGGCACAAAACCAACTCTACTCCAACTCTACTCCAAGTTAATCCTAGATATGACCAGAGCTATGGAATCACACTTGCATGATGACTTGAAGAAAGTTTGTGCTTTATAGGTTATCCATTTTTTCTGACTCTAGCAGTAATTCTAATAAAATACTTTAAATCTCCCTACAAAACTTGCACTGCTCATAAGCCTCTGCATCACCTCTTGGCCTCACTTCAAAAGAAACTTTAGAAACATCCAGATCAGTAGGGAGTTGAAGTCGACCGTCATTTTACAGGGGAGGCACGAATGATTTCCACCAGGAGTGGTCCTTGCCCTGAAGACTTTAATTAGGGATGAAGAATGTGAACTCAACACACAGATCACAGTTCAACATCTCCCTGTTAGGGCTGGAACTCTGCCAGGTGATATTCTCCATTTGTCCCTTCCAGACACAGCTCTGCTACTTACCTTTACACCAACAGGAACTTTCCTCATTGAGGAAAACTCAGCTGAGCAGAAGCCTGCCTGAAGCAGGGCTGGCTCTGCCGCACACTCCCACTGCCAGGAAGAGGCTGAGAATAATGGTAAAAAAACTTTGGTAATCAGGCTGTAACCAGCACAAACAGCAAGGGAAACACAGCAGAGACCTCCCTTCAATGCAACTTTATTTTCTATTCCCAATTCTCCTCCCTTGCTCCCTAAGACCATTTCAGATAAACACTTTTATAATGGATGCCCTTCAAAGATAATATTTTGCTTTTAATGCCCTTTAATAAACACAAGGCATTCCAAGTCTTTAAGCAGCTTGTAAAACGTTATTATTTTTAAAAGTATCTAATTTCAGAACATAAAAATGAGTTTGAGGCCTAACTATCCAGCCTGCTCTCAAATGCCAGCACCTTTATAGTACTCTCTGAAGTTACAACGGATTGTCATGTCTCTGTTGGGAGCACCAACATAAATCTCAACTGTAATAAGTAAGAAGTCTTAAAAGGAGAATTATAGGGACAGATTTTCATCTTCTACAAGTCTGGTTTACTTCAAAAATTTACATAATCTACACAGATCCAGGCAGAGCTAGCCTTTAGTGACCTGAGAATACCAAACCTCCAAGATTTGCAGACACATCTGGTTTGAAGTCGAAGTTTATATTATTAAGCTGCTGTAATTCTTACATCTCCATCCACGTGTCCCATTTTATTTCTTGTCCTAGTTTAATGATACTTCCAACATGCCCTGTGCTTTTTAATCTGGATGATGTACCTAATGATTTTGGTATTGAAAACTAACCTCCTCCTTCAGTTTCCATACAGATCTCATAAAAGCCAGAAGAAATGGATTACTGCCCAGAGCTGTGGTTTACTTGTTCATTAAACAGCTTACGCTTAGAATCCTCTTAAAAAGTCACTCAGTGGCAAATGGCTATTCAACACTACAAATAAAAATTTTCTAAAAAAATTTACTACAGCTTTCTATTCATACCAGTGTTATAATCCCACTGGGGATACTGCTGAATTTTTTGGTGCAATTTGGATGGCCGTTTCCCACCAGAATCTAAGAAATTGTGGAGCAACATATATATATATATATATATATATAATCTACACCTTCCCAAGGAACGTGCCATGAATGATGAATTTTAAAACAAAAACCACAGCCGTTAGCAACTGTGGGTAAAGGGATGATTTAGGACAACTGACAAACGCCCCAGGAGTTGGCAACATGGATGTTGCACATGCCACGTGTGCTCACCGTACCATAAATTAGGTAGATCACATACTGGAAAGCCCCTGTACAGCGTAGGCATGAATCCAAGAATCAACATACCTTGCTAGTGCCTAAAGCAACATCCAACCCAATCTCTGAGCAGCAATACAGGGAAAAATTAAAAAGCATTCTATGACTAAGAATATTAATCAGCATAAATCAACTCTCAGTTATTTTCTTGTTTCTTATAGGATGAGACGTTGATTTTCAACTCTCAGCTGCACTAGTCAGTAGCTACACCAACACTCACAAGCTTTGACAAATCTTAATACTTCCTGCAGCACTTCCAAGGTTCAGTTAAGTCATGTCCAGAAAGAAGATGGATGGTCCTTGAGTTTTTACATGCTTAAAGCAGCTTTTTTCCATTCAAGACTACATCTCTCACAACAATAACTACCTTCTTTGATTTTTACAGACTAATCAACTCAGTTTTCAATCTTCTCTCTATGCTCCCCTGAAACACTGAAGTGTGTGACTCCCAGAAGTATTTTGGTTTTTAGAGGCAAACCCACATACTTTCACACTCTATAACTTCCCAGATTGCAAACTCTGCAGGACAGACATCATTACCTTCTTATGCTGGAAAACCACCAGACTCTCAAGCCTGTATTGCAATACAGATAATAAATAAGAAAATTCAGTGCCACCACCACAGACATGAAGGGAAGGCTCCTCTCTTACCTGTATCTGCTGTGACCCACAGACTCTACTTCAAAAAACCTGTTACAGTGCCTTCAAAAACGCTTAAATGAGCACTGGCACAGGAGCAGACAACTGGTATTGCATATGACAGGGAGTTTTCCAAACTGGAACCAAATCCACTCATCAATGCATCCCTTATTGTCAGAAAGCGCCTTATCTCGCTGTCCGTGACTCGCCACCCTGACAACCCTAGAAGGGCTCTTCCAACAAACTATTTAGGAGTTTGAAGGAAAAATCAGAAGAATTATATCACTGTGATATCTGTGCCAAACTACCAGGACAGTGAAATTCTGTATGAAGATAAAAAATGATCAATGTGACAAAAGAAAGAAGAATTGAAATAATTAAGTACTTCATACTACAGTGTCATCACACTTTCTGAGTCAGGGGGGTTAAGGTTGGATATTTGGAAAAAGTTTTTCCTCCAGAGGGTTGTCAAGCACTGAACAGACTCCCCAGAGAATAGTCACAGCCTCAAGGCTGCCAGAGCTCAAGGAGCATTCGGACAAAGCCCTCAGGCACAGGATGGGATCACTGGGGTGTCCTGTTGTCACGGTTTGGCAGTGGCCAAACTCCAGGCACCCACAAGAGTCACTCACTCACCCTCCCCTGCCACAGCTGGGCAGAGGAGAGAGAAATTTCATGAAGGCTTCATGAGCTGAGATAAGGACCAGGAGAAAACACTCCAATGGCAAAACAGGCTCAACTTAGAGGTACAAAGTGAATTTATTACTAACAAAATCAGAGGAGGATAATGAGAAGTAAAATAAGTCCTTAAAAACACCTTTTCTTCCCTCAACCCCTCCCCCCTTCCCACCGACAGTGCAGGGAGACAGGGCATGGGGGGGCTGGTGAGTTCGTCACCCAAGGTTTTCTTCCGCTGCTCAGGGAGAGGAGTCCTTTCCCTGTGAGGCCCTGGGGTTCCTCCCACAGGAGACAGTTCTCCATGAACTTCTCCAACGTGGGTGCAATCTCATGAGCAGCAGCCCCCCCAAAACTGCTACAACACGAGTCCCTCCCACGGGCACACAGTCCTCCTGTAACTGCTGTGGCATGGGTCTCTCTTCCACGGGGTGCAGTCCTCCAAGGCTGCTCCAGCCTGGAAGCAAGGCCCCCTCTCTCCACTGGGTCTTCCACTGGATCACAGCCTCCTCCAGGCATCCACCCACTCTGGCATGGGCACCTCCCCCACAGGCTGCGGGTGGATCTCTGCAACCCCTGTGGATCCCCATGGGCTGCAGGGGGACAACCTGCTTCATCATGGTCATCACCACGGCCTGCAGAGGAATCTCAGCTCCGGTGCCTGGAGCACCTCCTCTCCTTCCTTCTTCAATGACCTTGGTGCCTCCATGTTGTTTTCCTCACACGTTCTCACTTCCTCCTCTTCTCTGGCTAGAAAAAAACCTGTGGCCCACTTTGTTTTGATTTTCTTCTTAAGTATGTTATCACAGATGCGTTACTGTCACCTCTAATTGGGCCAGGCTTGGCCCGTGGCATGTCCATCTTCAGAGCCATCAGGGACTGGCTGTGCCGGACATGGTGGAAGCTTCCAGCAGCTTCTCACAGAAGCCACCTCTGTGGCCCCCCTGCTACCAAAAACCAGGCTGTGCAAAACCAACACACCTGTACAGGACTCCATGATCCTGGTGGATCCCTTCCAGCTCAGGATATTCTATGAATCTACGATTCTATGATTACTGCATGGGCCACAGAGACTTTTACCCACATATACACCAGACTCCTACAGAAAACTGAAATGGTCACTCTCAGTTTCCTCGCACGAAAGATCCTTAGAAAACAAAAGTTTCATTTCTTTAACCTCATAGTTCCAGCAGTCCCAGCAACTGCACAAGAAAGACCCCTTCCCTTTCAGTGGGGAACATTTATACCATTTGCTCTTTCACTCTTTCCTAGGAAAAGGTGTGCCAAGACCCTCCCTGTCCCTTTTCTCATAACCTAGAGGTACCTCTTCTTCCTTCTCTCCATTACAAGCTACAGCAGAGAAAGGGATGATTCCCTTGGGATACCTGCCTGTCCTAAGCTGTGGCAGATCAGGTCAGAAAAGCCAACATTGCACTACACTTTCCTGTAAAACTTTGCACCTTTGGAAAAAATTAGTCAAAAGCCACACAAGGTAACTGAACTTCTTGCAGCCCATACAAACAAGAGTAGTATTCGAATGCTTGCTCCAGCCAAGGCTTGCAGCAAAGCACGATGAGCTCTCTCCTAGGCAGGTCAACTCTTCACAGGCAGTTGACAATCAGAGTGTAGAAAAAACACAAAAGCCAAAGCAGAATGAAACTTTATCTTAACAGTGACAAGAGTCATGGAAAATTAAAGCAAGAGGACTTTTACTCTGTTTTACTGCACATAAATCTTTTACAATGCTAAGACGACAAAGTAGAACCTGAACTCGTGGCATTTATGTAGTATTTTTTAACAGTGAAAATTTGAAGAGAACCCTAAAATAATTCAAAAGGAAAGGGACTGCAAGAATGCTCTGGATTTGTGTTTCAATGAGCTATTCCCTAAAGTAACGGTATCAGTAGGCTGTTTCAGGGAACCAGGAAATAATTTTCCTTAACCCTTCTGAGTCGTAGTTCGCCACGTTGCTATTTTTCATACAGCACAGTACACAAGGTCCTCTATTGCTATTTCTGAAACTGTCAGGAGTCTAATTCAAGGCAATAAACAGGTTGAATATGGCACCATTTAAATTACAAAAAGAAAGTGACATTTCACTACTTATCTAATAAGGTTAGAATTTAATACTTGCACTGCTGAAGGAATTTGGAGCTATTTGGAAATGTCAAAACACGTATTTAAAGACTGACAAAAAAGAATAGTTATTTTCACTTTTCCTTTTCTAAGCTTAGAAAGGCAATACCCCTATGGATCAAAAGGCCAGATAAATCTTATTAAGTACTAGGTTTTCCCTTTTGTCTAGTCCTCTCTTCACATTCCATCATTTCAGCCCTTTGAAATTCCTTTGTTCTGCCCATGATCAGGGTTTCCAGGGGATATCTGGCATTGGATCTAAAGGGAACCCCACACTACTGAAGTAGTCCTGACAATTCATCACTTGCTAAATTATTTCTTTCTTACCCCCTGCCTCGCTTGCACCCAGTATTTCCACAGAAACTGTGAGTGGGGTGCTAATGAGACAAAACTTCCAGTTGCATCCAAGTGCATCATCTCGAGGATCTCTGTATGCACAGAAGTTAAGGGACGTCTGTGGTTGCCACCTGAAAGCTCCTGTACATCACACTGGTATTTCAGAATAACAGGAATCTGTCTTCACTCCCAGCCCATGTCTACTACTAATGCCTGTGCAAATGAAAGGACAGTTTCTGCTGGAGAGAAAACAGAGGACCATCAGGCCATTTCCCTTGCTGTGTCCCAGCAGGACAAAGGGGGCTGCAGTCCCCACACTGACATCTCCAAAAATTCTCCGTTACCACCCTACCACCTTGCTGGTGTTCACTTAGGAAATCAGCTACTCATCAACAAATGCAACCAGGGAGAGAAAGCGAGTACCCAATACCAACTGCCCTGTTAACAATGGCACATGCTTTGTGCATCCACAGAAAAAATGTCTTATCAAATCAGGAAGCAGGATGATCCACAAAAAAGGGGCACAACATTAAATTCATTTCTTACCCACTATTTATGTCTTTGTTGGATTTTATTATATATGAGATGCAACACAAGAGTAAGAATCAAATCAAAACATTTTGACTTAAACTCTCCTAGAATCTGAAGATTTATGCTAATAGTGAGAGCCACAGAGGGTGAGAAAGAAGTAGCAAAGGTGTCATTATACTTATTTTCATTGTTTTGCTGAACATCACAGTGATGACTGGAGTCTAAGGGTTATGCGAATCCATCCACTTTAAGACTCTGCCTACCATACTCATGCAATTTGCATGTGAGCAAAGAGAATTTCTTTCAACAATGATATGCATTAATTTATAGTATTTTTCCAAGACCCTTTATCAAGCTTCAGTTATAGGTCAAATAATTCACGCTTTGCAAAGATAATCTTTGCATTTAAAAGTTATTGGTCCCTTCAGAGGTTGGTTCTCATTAGTGCTCATCATTTTCACTGCTCATGAAATGCATCCTCACAAGCTGAGCCCGTCCTACTCCATATCAACGATTCCACCACACTAACTTGATCCAACTGTTGCAATCATCTGTTGGAGCCATAAGTTATGATCTTCAATGACCACTAATGAAGGCCATCTAGCAGTTAAAATATCAAAGCAGCATATATCAACACACTTTAGAGCACAAGATAGACTTCCATTGTTGCACTTTTCTTATATTTATTATCCACTGCAAATTACATCCCAGGCTGCCTCTGCCACTGACAGTCCTGAAGTACGGAGTTCAACACCAGGTTTTAATAACCCCTCCTGCCAGTTGTTTGATCGCTGGTGGGAAGGCAGGAGGGGGCAGATGAAAGGCCAGGCTGCTGCTGCAGGTGGATCCGTTCAGTCAAAACAAAGGGACTTCAGAGAGAGACAGAGATGCATCAGGTGTGAATCCCAAATGAGCAACCGGGAGTGTGGGAGTGTGGCTTGACTGAGCTGATTGACACTCGCCATTCCCAGGAAAAGGGTAAGTGCCTGCCAGTGGGATCATTCCAGATGCAGGAGGGGAAAGGTGCTATTAGCTAGGCATGAATTATGTTGATCTGGAAAGCCAAAACCTTGGAAAGTCATTTTAGACTCTTTCTAAATCACATTCAACTATATCATTTTTAGATATGTTGCATGGAGCAAATCCTGTTGGCATTTAAAATGAGTTCTCTCATACCAACATAGTGCAGTTATCTGTGAGGGGAAGGATCAAAAAAAAAATTTTCAGAGATTTCAAAAATGGGCAAGAAAGAACTTTGAGAAGTTTACTTGGCAAAACCCTCCTGCACTGAGTGGAGGTAGGTTGCATGATCTGACAGAGGTCAGCTCCTCCAACTTGGAGCAGAGCATATTAATAACATTAGCATCAGAATAAGAAGTTCCCACTCCATGGACATTCAATAAAACACTTCTTTGGTAGGAAAAGTTTAGGCATGAAGATACACCAAAAACACAGCTGGTTTTGGAGAACAGAACCATTGCTGTTCTGTTTTTTGTTGAATTTCTTTACTGGGATTAAAGACAAAGGGAACAGAGGGACTACCAGGATCCTGCGAGTTTTATTTTCCACTTCATCAATAACCCAGCAATCTATCACTAGCCACCACTTCCTATGTATTACTTTAACCCTTGGGGTGGTGGGTTTTTTTCCCATCCTTGTAACAGAGTTCTTAAAACTTTTTTTTTTTCTGGGCAGCAGGTCAAGGCAGGGATTCTGCCCCTCTGCTCTGCTCAGGTGAGACACCACCTGCCAAGCTGCCTCCACCTCTGGGGTCTCAGCACAGAAAAGACGTGGAGCTGCTGCTGGAGCAAGTCCAGAGAAGGCCATGGAGATGCTCCAAGGGCTGGAGCACCTCTGCTCTGGAGACAGGCTAGGAAAGGTGAGGTTGTTCACCTGGAGAAGAGAAGGCTCTTTGCAGCCTTTCAATACTTAAAGAAAACTTGTAAGATGAGGACAGACTTCTTTAGCAAGGCCTGTTGTGACAGGACAAGGGGTGATGGTGTTAAAACTCAAAGGACAATAGATTTAGACCAGATAAAAGGAAGACATTTTTTTCAATGAGCATACTCCAGTAAGTGGACTGACAGCTAGAGGAGACGCTGTTCTGTTTTAACTTTATTCAGCCTGGTGCAGCATCCAAATGACCTTCATAGTTCGTCTTACACCAAAGATCACATACAGGTTCCATGGGCTGGTAACTGAACTCAAACCCCGAATTTCACTCCATTATTTCAACACTAACCCATCCCTCCCACTCCTTACAGCTACACTTCTAAGGAATCACCGATGTCATGAGAGGATGAGATTTTAAGAGCAAAACACAGCCATCAGATCAGATCCTGAAGGGACAGAGATGTGAACTCACATTTGTTCTCTCATGCTGGTTAACATATTTACTGTATTCCTCATTTTCAGCTCTCTAACTTCAGCTAAGACATTCAGCCCAGTGTACTTCCTTGTCAGGGTACCATCAGTCAAACCCAAGCACATCATTTTATCTCTCGGTTACTAAATTCAAACCACTTTAAACATCCTGCTTTCATCTTTACAGCTCTCTCCCACTTTTTAACCATGCTGCAGTTACAGAAGAATGTACTTGACATATAAAATGTGCACATGATGCCTTTAACGTTTTAATGCCACGTATTGTGTTGTAAACATCTCTTCATGTTTTATCTCCTTCTCCATAAATCAGAGGTGACTATCTTAGAAGTCTCAATAATGACATGTTTTCTCTCTAATACAAATGTAAGCCTCCACTCCTTGAAACTTGAGTGAGCTTTCAAAAATCATCAAAAAACAGAGCTATGAAAAAGCAAAATATTATCAACTAACTTAATATAATTTTCTCCCACTCCATTTCTATGACAGCCTGGAGGACAGGGAAAAAAGAAGTTACAAAATTAGTCCTTACTAATCAGAAAACCAAGGGTTTATTTAATTTATTTGTAACTTGTAAGGAACAACACTAAGGTAAAATACCTTCTTGTGTATCCATACCAATACACAGCACTGAAAGAGTCAGGAAAGCAGACGGTATGAAAATGATACGCTAGGAGCATTTATTTGTTTGATTCAAGATTAACATGCAGTGTTTACAAGGTGAAACCCCAGAAGAGATTTCCATTTCCTTACCATAATTGCAACTAATACAACTGATCTCTTCTTACGAGATTTTCTGGAGGTTTCGGCTAGCTTAGTAATGTTACAGACACAACATGTCTCAATCCAGTCCTTGGTAAATTAAAAATCATTAAGTGATTTTAAAAATTTTTTTATATTAAAATCCACTGTAAAATAATGGTTATTTTCAAAAGACAAAATACCAATAAAGAACACCTGTCCGAAATAATTTTAAGTTACTTCAATGATGGAAAAAAGAAAGAATGACATTAGAAAGAGAGGGGAAAAAAGACGAAAGCAGTTTTAGCAGGTGGGACTGAGAAGTGGTGACATGTTGTAGTACAATTCCGAAGGGCCAGAGGACATAACGTGGTGTCGGCTGATGTGGAAGAGAACCAGGAAGCACTGGCTCTGGGAGCCACTGCGATGCTGGATTAGGTGTGAGGTACAACTCTGAAGTATTGTGATAGGAAGGAGTGAGGCAGAGGCAGAAACGCTGGTGGAGGACAAGAGAAATAAACCACTATCTGTTCTCTGGCACCTTCCCACACGAGTTTTCTCCCTCACAGCCCACAGACCCAACACACTCCACGGGAAAACCTAAGGACCCTCTGATATTTATCCAGATCCCCAGAATTCATAACGTTTTCCACCAGCCTGAGTCTGTTTCTCTAAAACTTCTCTCTGACATAAATTATTCCAAGATACTTTTCTTGACATTTTCTAAACAAATGTTTCTAGAATGACCTTGCTGTACTGCAGGCACCACATTTCCCTTTTGTTTTTTTAATCTGTATTTTCCAATACAACTCTCTCACTCTCAAGTCACCAAACAGTAAGTCACAAGCTCCTTAAAAATCATTATCCAATTTCACAGAATCACCATCAAAATACGTTCTTTCTACTTGCCTTGGAAAGCACTGCTAGAATTTAGACTTTGTGGATTGTGAAACCTTTTTCTAAACACACACCTGGATCAATATCCAGACTGTACTTCCATAAACAATAAAAAAATACAAAGTTGTCAATTTGCATCAGGTTTTTTTATTGCTTTCTTGTTAAAAACAGTGAAAGTGAGGCAAGAATCTCCACTTAGGCACATTTTTGTAACTTTCTGGCTCTTGCAGCCAGGAAAAAGTAAGTTTAAAGTATGATACACAACCACACGAAAACAAGGAGAAAGTGACAATTAGAAGATTGTTTCAGACCAATGTCGTAAAGAAATAAAACACAATGTTTTGGTGTCTGTGTATTACTTAGCACAGGCCTGGCTCCTGCACCAGTACTTAAGTCAACTTAAATAGTTAATTCAGCTGAATTCACTGGGGATAGAACTGTCTTAGCTCCTACCAGACTGCTAAAATCAAGTAGTTGAGAGAAGGCAAAAAAAAAGAAAAAAACCCCTCAAACCTCAGAACCTGACCAGTTACAAGTTTCTATCAATACTTCCATGAATTTTACAGATCATGGGACCAGGCTCCTCACATCCTGTCCTAAATCACAGGGAAGAATCTTACACAATCCACACTTCACCTTCCCGCGACATATGGGGGGACTGTAAATTGTGCACACAGATTTATCAGGGAAACGAGGAGTGGGAAAGATGAGCTGCCCTTAAAGATGTACAGATTTATAGCAATATGGGAAGCGGAAAGACGGTTATCACATAAAAAGGTCCTTAAGGGATAGCAAGGAGCAACAGGGGAAACATGAGTCATGAGCTGCCAGAGAAGTGGATGCGTATGGGGAGCAATGGACAGAGCAAAGTAGCAATAAAGGAAGTTCCAAGTCAAATGTGCTCCTTCCCAAAGGTTGAGATGGATACCCAAGCCTAAAGTATTCATGGAAACTTAAATTCCCAGCCAATTCAGACACAGTAACACTGGTATAAGGACACTCAACGACTGAAAGGATCCATTGATAAACAACAGATCACTGACCACAGCTCTTTCCTTTTGCTTCCTTACCAACTCTGCTCCTTTATTTTTCTTAATAGGAGTAATCTGCCTTCAAGGTCTCTCTACACAGGCAAGTGGCTCAGCATGAGCAAGTGTGAAAATTTAAAGTATTCAGCTGAAATCGTGAAAGGCAGTTTGACACACTGTGAGGCTGGAGTAACCTGCAGTGAGTAAAGAGTGAATTACGAGCCCCAGCACAAAGTTACTGCACTCTTCCTAACTCCCCTTTCCTATTCCAAGTGTCCAACTCCAAATTACAGCACAGAATTCCTGTACTCCTAAATCATTCAAGGGTTTAAAAAATGGTTTCCAAGAGTTTAAAAAGTGGCTACTTTTGGGACAAAATACAATGAGCAATACATGGAAGCTGAAGACAAAGAAAACCAGTTATTTGTGTGTGAATGTCACCTCTCGGAAGATCTAGCAAAAGCCCAAGACAAGTTGCACAGGAGTCTCTAAATAAGCAATCATTAATTCTAAGTCCAGTAGTATCCACATCAAAAGTGAAGGTACGTATGACAGTAAATATTTCAAAGGATAATCCATAAATTGAATTTTTATTATTAAAAAGGTAGTAAAGGAAAAAAGAGAGGAAAAAAGGTGCATCTAAAATTGTATCAAAAACCAACAAAACTTCACCTTAGTTATGACAGCCTTTCTACCCAGCCTTTGCGTGAAAAACATGTACATGATAACTAAATGTATTCTTCAGAAAAAAAACATGACCTACTTAAAATTATTTTTCAAGGCTATCTATGTGTTTCCAAGTTAGACAGGCTACCTAAACATTTCCAAGCAATTAAAAATCATGCACCATCCTTCCCATTTCGCAGAAAAAACAGAGTTAGCTGCCTGCCCCAGTTTTAAGCTCAGTGAAAACAAACACTAAACCCTGTACAAACAGTAAATAGGACTTACTTCAGGCTGAGCAAAATGTGTGCAATCCCAAAAATCACATCACGTGCCTACAATTGAGGTGTTACACGGTGTAAACAGCAAAGAGCCCAACTCAACCAAGGTGACTCCAGGGTGTGGATCACAGGAAATCTCCACTAGCGGAGTCCCAGGACTCACAAGTGATTGCTGAAACCACAAAGTGCTGTGAAACGTGGCACTGCTGCTGCTCCTTCTTTTTCCAGGCCGCATTTACAACTGAAAGTGACCATGGCTACTACACTTTGCAACCCCATTCAGCACCACAAGTGTTATTACCTGTTCACTAATTAGGCTTTCCTTTGGGATATAGGGAGAGCCCAAGAGCCTCTGTGCATCACAGTTGAGTGCAGGAGAGCCAAGATCAGCATCAAGCTCCACAGGCATGTTGACACATGCAGGGAAGCTCAAGTTCAGGCACCTGGAACATCTCTGGCATGGAACAACCTCCATACAATGGAGGTTCTCAGTACGTTCTGCAGATGTGCAGGAGATACCATGATTCCAGCCTGGACAAAACCCCATTGAAGTCCCACTACAGATGTTTAGAATGGCTCTGAGCCACTCTTAAGACAGATCCAACAAGGTCATACGATAACACAACCAGAGAACCCAGCCCATAAGGCTGGAGCCCCACTGGCTATTCTTACACTCCAACTACCCAGTTCTTCCTATGTCATTTCCAGAGACCCAGGCTTGGGTATTACAAAGATAAACATTATTATTGGGAAGCTTAAAACCTCATCAACTCCATTCTATATAAACACACTATGCCTAGCAACTCCACTTGAACTCTCAGGCATATATATTGCTTTTGTGGTGTCAGTTTTAGCAGCTGAGAAGTTCACGCAGCAGCTGAAGGCACGGCACTCCCGACCATCCAGTCACACTCCTGGCAGTGTTTCAGAAGCCAGGACAACACCAGTTTGCTGTACAGATGAAGAGATGGACTGACCTGATTGATGGAGTTGGCAGCACAGGATGCCAGGCCAGTTCCAAGGGAGGCGAGCAGGAAACAGGTAAACTCAAAAGGGACCGGGGCCATGGCAAAGCCAGCGGATGCAGTGCTGACGACCAGAGCTGCAACACAAGTGAGAGCGCAGTTCAAAGCATCAACAAGAAACCATCTTTGTACATAACATTAGAGTTACGGCTTTCAAACCCTGAAAGAACTCTTGCGCAGATTAACTTTTTGCTATTTTTATGGTTCAAACTAGCTCCAGGAACTGGGGACAGTTAATACAAACAGTGCATAACGAAATGAAAAATGAGAAGGAGAACTGCCAGGGATGAAATAAGAAACCCAAAAGCAGCAGCACATTAGCAGAAGACGAGGATACAACTTGTGTCTCTGTATTCCCTATTTTACGGATTTGCTACGGGACAAAACTGCCCCACATAACATGCACCGGACAAATATTTGTTCCAGTAACTCACACATCATTGCAAATGCAGAAGAAAAACATAAGAAAAAATCCCAAACTGAGATATATGCTTTATATCAAATTATAGCAGGAATTTAAGCAGTCCAGAGTCAAAAAGAGACTTGGGGCATGTTGCTACAGTAATTTCACTGCACAATCTCTATTCCCACTGCTCTTATTTGACATGCCCACTTTGGGCTGAAAGTACAATCACATCATCACAGGGGCCCAACGACACTTAATGGCCTCAAAATTTGAGTGGGTTCATAAAAATCCGTTTCAGTTTTGTCATCCAAAATTGTAACTTTAGTACAGTACTGCAAATCACATCCTTAAAATAAAAATGACCCAAGTTTCAATCCTAATATTGTAATTAGCCAAATAATAGGTCTCACAAACCTCACTTTTGTCAAGAAATAGTATGATACAACAAATTTCTTATACTATAGAAGTCAGCACACTTATGGAATATCTTGTTCATGACCTTGAACCTTACAATCTTAAATTAATAGTTATTAAACAGAAGGTATTTAAATTATAGTCTGCATGTAGTTACATGTTTCAGACCTCAGCTAGCTTAAATCAAAGCATCAAAATGTTATCTTCCTGATTCCTACAAAGTCTCCTTTTTGTCTGAAGTTAGAAGACAAATAAATAATCTTTCCTGACTGAAAATACCTGGATTATCTATTAAGCAGCATTTCTTGAGATGAAAAACTAAATTTCATGGCAGAGACCTTCCCGCAAGGACGCACATGCAAAGTGCTCATTTCAAGAACTGTGCCTGCATAAGAACCTTAGGATTGAATCCTAAAAACACAGTGGAGAAAACTTGCTGCTCATCAAAACTTTTCTCTAAGTATTAAAATTCATTGATGGCTGAATATGATTATAATAACATGCATAATATTATAATAGGCATTAATTATTTAGCCTTGTTACGGATTCACAGACTAATTCTACAATACAGTGGATCTGTGACGGAGCTTTACCCCTCTGAGCAACTCTGAAACAACCACCACAGATTCTGCTGCCTCTCCAGACAAATGAACACGAAGGTACTGATCATTCTGAAAGACTGGATCTTATTTATTATATAAATACAACACCATGTTAGTTTCCAAACTCTTGGATCCTCCTTAGGAATGCACAAGAAAACATGAAATGCTGTGGTACAACTGAGAGAGTTAAAAAAATGCACTGAAAATGACAGCGAACAGTGGCGTTTGTATTTCCAAGAGTGATTACATTCTTTTTTTTTGCATAATAAATTACACACTCACTTCCTAGACAAGAATTTTAATTAAAACTTATCTTAGAGAGCACTTTACACCAATTTATTATGGGAAAACACCAACTCATTTACTGGAGAAGAAAGGTGGAATGGATTGGCAAACAGTCAGTGTAACATTACCACTATCCTGACCCCAAAGAAATTCTAACACTGTAAAGCTACAGCACTAATTAAAGTCCCCATTGATTTCTCCAGATTAATTTTAGCCAGTCATTTCAGCATGACTTATCAGGATCTCATTTTAAAAGGCTGCAGTACATCCTCTCCCATATCCCATTAAAGCAGGTATTTTTTCTTGTTTGGGCAGGGTTTGCACACCAGGCATCCCCTGCTTCCCTCATCGCCCAGATATTCCAATACAACACATTAGCAGTAAACAGGAAAAAGCTCCCTTTGGATTGGGAAGTTTATTTTCTTTAACTGTGGAAGCAATAATTTACTCTTCAACTTCCCTTATGGAGGAAAAGTATATTTAATTGAGATCACATCAAGGGAGTGAGGTCACTGACTCTGTTTGTTTTTTAATCCCTGTTAGTTTAGTGCTTTAGGGGCCAAGCTAACTTCACCTTATTGCATAATAGATGGAATCGATCCTTTCAAGACGTGTTGATGAGAGCTGGCATTATACATGCTCTTCAAAAAGAAGCCAGGATTTAAACTTATGATCTCAGCCTAAGCCTTATTTTCAGTCTTTTAAACGTTTTTAGCTTTAACAAAAATTAACACGGGACATTTGTCTCCCATTTCAATGCAGATGAAAAAGAAAATGCTACTGGATTGGTGACAAAGAGTGAATTATAATGTTTCTGGCATAAAAATACAGTCAAAAAGTTTAGTGTGTTCTTTACATTCCTTTTCCACTTCATCACAACGTAATCTGCCTTTATACATCTTTTGTATTTATAGCATGTGAATCACTATACCATGTTTTGTTTACCTACTATTAAAAAGTAGCCAAGCCAAAATAAAAGCACGGAAAACCAAAGCAAATCAATCCTGCTCTAGAGTTCCCTTCTCCTGTTCTGGTGATATATCAGTACATAAGGAAGGACAAGAGCAAATGCATTTGTACTTTTTTTTAAGAAACAATTTCGCTGCTTTACTGCAAATATTTATATAGCCCTTAAAGGAAAAGTAGTTTGCCAAAAGCTGAAGAAATATTCCTTCCCAAGTTTTCGCACTTTGGTTTCTGGAAAGCCAACTGTAGCAGCAGTATTAGTGCTACACACCTGACCAACATGTCCTTTGTAAACTCAGGTTTGTTTGGGCACATCAAAGTTTTGATACAGATTATAATGTGCACACTAATAAAGGCCAAGCTCCCGAAGCAAACTTAAATTTGGGATTTGAAATGATTTGAAACCATTCTGCATCAAATCATGCAAAATTCAAGTGTAATATTACAAACAGAACAGATAACCTCTTCTTACAATCAAATAATTTTAAAATACTTTGCTAAAAATGAACTGTAATAATGGTTTGTTTTTATTTCACTAGTTTTTCTTGTAGCATGGAAAACAAATTGCTAGAAAGCTACCACTATTCAGCTTTTGTTTCTTTGATGGGATAATAGTTACTGCTTTAATAATTACAAAAGAAGAACTACCTTGACAAGTATATGAAATATATTTAGAACTGATAATAAATGTAGACTAGTAATAATCAGAACAATAACTACCAATAAATCTTTGTCAAGGTTTCTGCCTATACTGAAGTAACCATTTAAAGAATAAATGCCATTATTCCAGAATCCAGTGGGAACATACTGGAACTCCACTAAAGTAAATGCATTCTTTTACTAGAACAGCTGTTACCAGACTTTTAGCCTACAAACACAACACAGGCCCCTTATTTAGTCATTGCTGCAGTTTGGTAACACTCAAGAGTCACTGTGCAAAACTGGATCTTCATCATCTTCATGTCACCAATACACAACAAACAAAGATGAAGCAGGATGTTCACAACCACATGCTCAATCAGTACCAAATACCTAAGGCTTCTGATTTCCAGTTCAGCACATTTGTGCTAGAGGATCACTACTGCACAGACACAAATCCACACAGAAGCAACACAGCCAATCAATTCCAGCTGTTTCCTAGTACACACAACAGAATTATTTTCTTATAACAAGACATATGAAAAAAAATTTCTAGTTTAGTCTTCAAAACTGAAAATGTTCAGAAATTATCATATTTGTCCACCCACGTTGATCCACTTCTCAGGTGCTATGTAATCACAGATTAGGGTTACTTAGGTTGGAAAAGACCTCCAAGATCACCAAGTCCAACCTTTGACTGATTACCACTTTGTCAATCAGACCAGAGCACTGGGTGCCATGTTCAGTCTTTTCTTAAATACATAGGGTGCTGTACATCACAGAATCATAGAATCACTGAATGGTTTGGGTTGGAAGGGACTTTGAAGATCATCCACTTCCAACCCCCTGCCATGGGCAGAGACACCTTCCACTATCCCAGGTTGCTCCAAGCCCCATCAAACCTGGCCTTGAACACTTCCAGGGATGGGACAGCCTGTTCCAATTTAGCTGCTTGTCCTCACAGAAAGACCAACATGCTACAGGAGCAACAACAAGGAAACGTTCACAAACCCTAGAGATATCCAAGGCAACAGTCAGCATTTTTCATATCATGCTTTCATCAGTCTGCCCAAACTAAAAATTGAACTTTGATTTTCCTGTGGTTTTACATACAGCTCATCTGAGTTTTCATCTGTAATCCTTGGAGAAAACATTACTTAAATCTAAACTTGAAGTTAAATTTAAGAAGACGAGACAATGCGTAATTCTTACTGTGTGCGCATTATAAATCACTAGAATTTCCTCCTATTCCCGTATCTTCCCTTGTCTCTCTCCTATTTTCAGTTACACATCAACTTTAGGATCAAGTTGAAAACAATGCATTTATAATTCTGAAAACCTATCAGACAGATGCATTAGCTTTCCAAGTGCCTGGATGGTAGGATACAGCTGTTCAGAGAGCAGCCAACATAAAACACCAGAGAGACAGGAATGGATGGAAATTGAACCCAAAAAGGTAGATTATGCGACATGTAATTAAAAGTTCCCTAATTGTTTTCTATGGCAAAAGAATATAAACAAAAATCTATTTCTGTTTTTATGGCAGAGCTTCTAATGGCAGAGTCACAAAAGCTGCAGTTTACATGAAGCAGGAGGGTATGGAAATAGCAAAACTCATTTCCTTTCCAAGGTGAAGTACAGTTCATACTACAAACAAAAAATCTCTTTCCATCAGCAGCGGGAAAAGAACAGAGCATAAGGAAGTCCCATTTTAGCATAACACAGTTTGCTTTCTTGTTATTTTATACTCTAAAAAGTATAAATAAAGAGTCTGCCAAAAATACCATACAGGATATGAGATCTATCAGAACTTCATGGGCAAAAGGAACTAAGTTGTATGACGTTTGCAACTTAAAAACTGACCTCAGAGAATTTATTCTCCTTTAAAAAAAAAAAAATCAAAGAACTACAACACCATACTCTTTACAGAATATATAATTTGTCTAAATGATTACACAAGTTGGAAAAAATTTTCCTTGCTCCTCATATTACAGATGGTGTTATTCCTGCTCATCTCCTACACTATCCCATGACCAATAAAGACCAACAATAGAACCCCCCTCCTACAAAGTCCTCTTTGTCCAACTTACTCTTTTACACTTTCCATTTCCAAAAAATCTGCACACCAAACACATAAAGATCACAACGAGAAAAGAGGTTAAGTTTTTTTCTGTATCTCTCTATACCTGCTCAACAGGTAAAGTTTACCACACTTACCTTGGATCAATAACTCTTCCAGGAACAGCAGAGACAGAAATATGCTACAATCACAGTCCCTTTCCCAACAGGCTTGCAAGCTGGATTAAAAATTGTACAGCTGTTCGGAAATTAGCAATTAAGCTTACATCTTAAAAGGCACTCTCATACAAAAAAAAACAGTCCTGAAGGGAATGAAATTCCCTAACCTTTGCCTTCTATACCCTATTTTAAATCCAGTGTGGTGCTTGCCTAGATAAAAGAGCCTACCAGGAACTGTTGAAGAGTTTTGCAGCAAGTTCAAGAGACCACACAAAAAAGTATCACATGAAATTGTTTTCTCTTGAAAATGACACTCTTGCATCTTGCTGAAGTTGTTGAAACTCCCATTTCAAGGAGCACCAGTAACACTGAGATATGGTACGAGCACTGAGCTTACCCATCAGCAAATATAAAAAACCATTTCAAGTGCCTTAAACAATAGTCAATTTTCTCTCTCGCTGGTCCCTTAATCATAGCATTGTAAGTTTTCATTTCTAGATCTAGTGAAATTTTTTAATTTAGTTCTACTTCAACAGATAGCACACCATTCAATTTCACATAACAGACACTTCAGTAAAATCACCTCAACAAAAATATGCCAGAAGAGCTAATTGTTCACACAGAACTTCAGGTTACCCATGGTGAGCCCAACAGAAACAAAGTATTACTAAAACTGAACAGCATGGAGGAGAAAAAGGCGAAATCTGTAAAATGCAGAAAGAAATGAGGCAATAATTGAGGCTGTACGTACCACAAAGCTGCTGCAAATAATCCTGATAATTGCTGAATGTGCTAGTGAGAGCTTTATATAACCTGAGTTTGAAATTTGCCAGGCTAATATGTTAAAGTGACATAGTAAAGTATCAAAAGACATGTTTTCATCTCATCAGACGCTTTACCAGCACAAAATAAATGCCCTCGGGCTTTCTAAAAACAATGAGCAAGAAAATCTGAATGTGCAAACAAAATCAATTGTGCCAAATCCAAAACACAAGATGTATCATCATACTGAGATGAAAATGTAAATAACCATTATACACTCTATGTGGTCAGTTTTCCATAGAAAAACAATGAAAACTTATTTATTGCAAGTTTAAAAGTAAACTGAATTCAGGACATTCATTATAACAGATTTTTATGCCAAAGAACAGTCTTGTTATCAGGAGTTCATTTGACCCACTGGAGAGCACCCAGGCAGGAATTTAGGAAATTACATTTCTGTTCTTGGACTTTATCTCACAGACAAGATGTAAGGCTTTGGTCAGATCATTAGAGATTCCTCAGAAATAAAAGAATACACAGCACTATCTATTGATAAAGGAGTACCTTACAGTTGTTTAGTATTAATACTAGAACAAGACAAAATGTAGTTAAGGCTGCAAGGCAATTGCTTAATAAATTGCTGGCTTGAAGAGACAACACTATCACTGACTGAAAAGTAAATTATATCTTCTTTTATAAAATACAGTTGGTCAGACTCAAACATTTTCCTTTCTAATACAGGAAACGATTTCGATTATCTTATGTTGGGACTTCTAGTGCTAATTTCACAATCAGCAGTACTACAGCGAAAGGTATGTAAGACAGAACACTGGTAAACTTAAGCAAGATGACTTCAAATACTGAACACATTATTCGTAAATTCACTTCCTTACCCAGTTTCACTACAGTTTGTGCACTAATGCTTGCTTATTTCCCAAAAAGTAGCTGACAACAGGATGCAAGCTCCTCTAATTGTTTTTAAACAAATTTAATGGGAAAACTATTAAATGCTTCCATAAAACAATTTTCCTTGCATATACTTGATGAAATTGATCCAATTTGGCATCAGTGAAGTGGGAATTATCCCATGCAAACCTAAACCATACCAGTAAGATTCCAAAGAATTCTGCCATCAAGCAGAATGCAGAGAAATGAGAAAAAATGACCAGTAATACCTGTAAGCTTGATTTTGGACAAGCGTGCCAAAATTCCTGGCAAATCATCCAGCCGTAGCTTCATTTCTTTCCATTGTCTGTCTTCTTTGAATTCGGCTCCCACTGGTATAACTGAGTCTTCAGTTTCTGCAGCTGATTTCCTTTCTCTCAACTCATTTCTGCTTGATGTCTCAGACCACAACTGTTGAACAGGTGAAACTGGGCTAATTTTGTGTACAACCTTTTTTTCCTGATCCAATTGCTGAAGCTCGTAAAAAGGAGACACAATCGAATCGGACTTGGGTTTGGCTCGTTGGCTGAGGTCTTTGTTGTACTGTGTTACATACTAAATACAATGAGAAATGTTAAAAACAAATAGTTAACGATATTTCTGTCCATTTCACTTTATTAACACCAACAATATTATTGCTATTCTGTTCTTGTTAGGAGAATTACTTCTTTGACACAACTGAGTCTGAATTTCAGACACTTACTTCAAACACAAAAAGGCTTCTGAAGTTGGCCTGGATATTACAAAAGCAGCTTTACAACTCACAACTGAATCAATAATGTTTACATAAGCTTGGAGAATTGCATTTGAATAAGTTTAGTTCCTCCCCCATACCTACAACAGCAAACTCTTTGTTCATATTCAAAACCACCAGGTAATACAACTTGGCTTACAACTAATCAAGTCACAGAATGATAAAGGTTGGAACGACCTCCAAGATCATTAAGTCCAACCTTTGACCAAACAAAATTCATCTTTAAACAGAGGAATATACAAATGCCCACACAATTTCAGTTTCCAAATGTAAATACTAAACTTGTGCATCTTTAAGAATGAAAAAATTAAAAATATGCCAAAAAATACAATCTACTCAAAAAATCATCTCCCATATCAGTCTATTATTATTTATGCCAAACTTCATGTTAATTAATTAGATGACAAATTTCAAACGAACATATATCGAACAACAAATTAGGAGACAGTTGTTTGCTCTCGTTTAGAACTCTCGGAATAAACACAGAATAAGAAAAAGAGCTTTTAGATTCTCCTTCATATTTTCTTCCCCAAAATATTCTATATATTTCAAGCACCAGGGGCATAAAAAGACAGAACTTTCAACCACTCCTGATTTCAAGTACGTAGTAATAATTACAATAAGGACGAGTGGTCCGAGTGGTCTGCAACTCTGAATGAGTGATGTGAATACAGATCAAATCAGCAGCACAATTTAAAGAAAACTGCTACCATCCACTTAGATGTGATACAACTGGTCAAAGAAGAAGATGCAATTTCAAGGGTTTAAATGATAATTACAGCTCTTTTAATACCTAAAACTAACAGCACACTGTAAATGTAACCCATTAACTTAACGAGCTCAGGAATTTTGACTCAAATAAACTGATTAACTCAGAACACACCACCTCCAGGAGTGAGTTCCATCCACCACTTTCATGACTGCTAGCCAAGATGTGACTTTACTAGCATTTTTATAAATCATGACTTTAAAATAATTTTATGTCATGTTTCTGAACAGGAGATGAGTGCTCTATATCACGGGCACAGAAGTCTCCTGTCAAGCAGAGGAGACTTTGCAGCACAAGGTACTGTCCTTACTACAAAAGGTTTCCTCCAGCCTCAGATGTTTTACAATACCAAGTGCTTTAACCCTGATTCAGTGAAAAATGGAGACGCTTAGAATTACCTGGGTTTGGCTGATAGGAAAAATATTACTTTTATCAACTAATCTCCATTTTGACTTATCATATGGGATGTAAGAGAAACATTAAGAGAAACATATGGGATGTAAGAGAAACATCCCGAGAAACACGGGATAAATACACCCCTTGACTTACCATTCGTTTGAGAAAGTTAAAGTACTGAAAGGTAATCAACCTGTTGCTGGCTATATGGTAAAGGTGCACAAACCGGTATGGTATCTGCCGCATGCCAGCGTTCCTCAGACGCCAAACAAATAATCCTGTTTAAAGGAAAACAAGAAAAAAGGTAACAGTAGATTCCAGTTTCTTCTCTGCCATTGAGTTTGCTTCTAATTAAGACTACAGTGCCTGTTGCCAGCTGTGACACAGGACACCCCAACAAATGGGAACCAGGGTCAGGTGAGGGAAAATGCTTGCTGCTCCAGGTGAAAGACCTGACAGTGCAGAATCATGGGATCATTAAAGATGGAAAATATCTTTAAGATCAAGTCTGAATATTAACCCAGCACTGCCAGGTCCACCACTGTACCATGTCTCTAAGCACCACATCCACATGTTTTTTGAACCCTTCCAGGGATGGTGATTCCATCACTGCCATGGGCAGCTTGTGCCAATGCCTGACCACCCCTTTAGTGAAGAAATTTTCCCTAATATCCAATCTAAACTTCCCTTGGCACAGCTTGTGGCCATTTCCTCTAGTCTTGTCCCTTGTTCCATGGGAGCAGAGCCTGACCCCCACCTGGCTGCACCCTCCTGTCAGGGAATTGTGGAGAGTGGGAAGTTCCCCTGAGCGTCCTTTTCTTCAGGTTGAGGCCCCCCAGCTCCCTCAGCTGCTTCTGATGCTCCAGACCCTTCCCCAGCTCCGTTCCCTTCCCTGGACACATTCCAACCCCTCCTTTTCTTTCGTATCCCGAGGGGCCCAAAAGTGAACTGCAGACATGTCCTAATAATTTGGGGTGTTTTTTTCAAATTCCTGAGCTCCATAAGATGCAGTTTCACAGAATAACCTTAGCTGGAAGAGACCCCCAAGGATCAAGTCCAATTCCTGGCCCTTCACAGGACACCCCAATAATCCCACCATGAGCTTGAGAGCGTTGTCCAAACGCTGCTCGAGCTCAGGCAGCCTTGGTGATGAAGTATCGTAGAACAGTATTGTCCCACTACTACATACACTGTCGACAAGATTATCTTGTCAAAGCAGCACTGACAGGAAGCAGCTGCCATAGGACAGCACCAAAGTCAAATACACGTGGAGGACACAGCGGAGTGTGGCAAACGGGGATGCCCCGCACACGGGGATGCCCCGCACACGAGGACGCGCCGCACACGAGGACACGCCGCACACATGGCCGTGCAGGCTCCGGGGATCGCTCCACAGAGCAGCCCCGGGCCGCCCTGGCCCTGCCCGCACCCCGGCCCCCTCGCCCCCGGCTCCGCGGTACCTGCGAGCGCCCGGGGCGGGCGGCAGCGGCGGGCGGCGCTCATGGCCGCGGCTGCTGCGCC